>VXAZ01008429.1:193668-585481 GCA_013399875.1 Gymnorhina tibicen | reverse complement strand
CTCCCGCCCCGCCGGGCGCTGCGCTGCCTCCCCGCCGGGCCGGGCCGGGCCGGGCCGCCTCGGGGGGGCCCCGGGCACCGGGGATCTGCTGCTTCGGACAGCCCTGGAAAGGGCACGGGCCCATCCCCCCGCGCCCTTGTCCCGCCCGGGCTCGGCAGGGCCGGACCGCTCGGGCACCGCGGGCCCGGGGAGCGCTGGCAGCACCTGCGGGGGATGCGGACCGCCGGCCCGGATCGGGAGCGCTGTGGCAGCACCTGCGGGGGATGCGGGCCTCCGACCGGAGGCCGCAGGCTGCTTGGCACGGGGTCTGGGCATCGCCGGCCCTGCCGCCCTGGGGCTTGTGGGCTTGCAGAGCTGCGCCTGCCGGGGCCGGGAAGGTAGAGGTCGTCCCCTCCGCCCCGATCTGCCTTGGAGGCAGGTGTTGGTGATGTTCATGGCTTCCCAGGCCGTGGAAAGTCTGCCCCTGCGAGGTGTCTGAGCTACGTTTTGGTGTCCCCCCAGTATAACCATGCTAAACCAGGCTGAGGTGTGGAAAGGGTCTTCATGGCAGGGAAGCCCACGTGGTCTTCCCGAACCCTTGTGTCTCATCAGTACTCCAGTATCCAAAACCAGGTGTGCCATGTTAAATACGAGTGCAAGAAACCCCTTACTATTTGCCCCTGAACAGTGACCTGTTGTACGCATAGTGAGGAGGTGCATGGTAGTCAGTCCTGTGCATCCCCTCAAGCATGTGGAACCAGCAGGTGCTGTGCTCCTCAGAGGCTGTGCAGTGCAAGCCATCTCTCCCAGGAATGGTGATGGTCTTCCCAGTGTCACTGCTGGCATGGCCTGTGCTGCCCAAGGCTGGCCTGAGTCCTTTGGGAGCTCGTGGGATGCACGTGCAGCTTCTTACTAGGGTGTGTGAGAGTTCATGGTCACATACCATTGATTGTATGTGCCACACCCCAGTGCTGGCTCTGCCAGCACCTCTGCCTTTTCCCCTGGCTACAGCTGATGTAGGGCATATAAATCTGATACTTGTACGTGTAGCCCAGCAGCTGTTGCTGTCGGGTGATGGTTGTATGTGTGCATATATGTTAATTATTTCCTAGTTTGCTGAATTTGAAATGAATGGAAGGAGTTTCAGTACCCCTAAGCAGTCTTTGTTGTCCATTTGGTTTATTGTCATCACCAGAAGAGCTTGTCCCTCGCAGTTGCAGAACAACTGGGATATGATGCACTGGAGTGTGTCCAGCAAATGGCTGATGGTTAAGAGACCACAGCATCTGTCATACAAAGAAAGGCTGTGAGTGCTCGGACTGTTCAGCCTGGAGAAGACTCCAGGGGATTTCATGAGTGTGTGTAGATACCTAGTTGAGGGAGTAAAGGAGACAAAGCCAGGCTCTTCTCAGTGGTGCCCCATGGTGAGACTAGGGGCATTGGAACACGCTGAAACACAAGAGGTTGCATTTGCATGTAAGAAAACACTTGTTTTTCCTGAAGGTGGTCAGATGCTGGCACAGGTTGCTCACAGAGGTTGTGTAGTCTCCATCCTTGGAGATACTGAAGCCTCACCTGGATGCGGCCCTGGGCGGTCTGCTCTGGTTAACCCTGCTGGAGCAAGGGTTGGCCTGTGCTCACCATCTTCAGCTCTTTTATGCGTTTGGATCATGTTGTCTGAACAGAATGAAGCACTACACCATCTAAACTGGGTGCCCTTTGGCATTATGGTGAGTGTTGACTGTTTTATACATCACCATAGCATTAAGAAAAAGATCTGGGGTGCAGGTTGAAGGTAGTGTTGACCTAGTGACTGTTACCTTCTCCTGCCCCCCATACTCCTGCCAGCGTCCTCTGGATCCAGGAAGGCAAGGCAGGGAATGCGTTATGCTCCTTCAGCACAAGGTGGTGACTGCTCAGAAGCCTCAGCAGTGATCAGAATGTGCCACGCACTTGAAATTGAGTTAGAGAAGATGGGATTGTCTTGTAGCCACTAGCTGCCTGCCTGCCAATTTAGAGCCTGCCTGTGAAAGGCTCCTTTCACAGGAGCCTGCCTCTGAAACTCCTCTCAACTCCTGAAGGTGATCAAGGAGGTGGGATATAGGTTGAGCAGGAGGTTCCAGTATGGTGTAGTCTCTGTGACTGACCTTTCCTTTTTTAAAATTAAAAAAAAAACTTCAACAACCAAAACCATCTTTTTAAAAAAAATTTTGTTCAGTTTTTAGAACCACAGGCCAGTCAGCCTCACCTGAATCCCTGGAAAGATGATGGAACGGCGCATCCTGCAGTCTGTCTTGTAAGCACGTGGAAGACAAGACAGTCATCAGGAGTAGTCAACATGGATTCACCAAAGGGAACTCGTGCTTAGCGAATCTGATTACCTTCTGTGGTGGGACAATTGGCTGAATAGACAAGGGAGACCAGTGGATTTTATCTACATGGGCTTTAGCCAGGCTTTTGCCAGTGTCTCCCCTGATACCCTCATAGGCAAGCTCAGAAAGTGTGGGCTGGATGAGTGGATAGTGAGGTGGATTGAGCACTGGCTGAATGGCAGAGCTTGAAGGGTTGTGGTCAGCGTCACAGGGCCAAGTTGCCGGTCTGTCACTGGTTGTGTCCTCCAGGGTTCAATGCGGGGCCCAGTATTGTTTAACTTACCCCTCAGTGACTCGGATGAAGGGGCAGATGCCTCCTCAGCGAGTTCACTGATGGCACAAAGCCGGGAGGAGCAGCTGGTATCTCAGAGAGCTGTGCAGCCCTTCAGAAGGACCTCGGCAGGCTGGAGGGAGGGGCAGAGAAGAACCATCTGAAACTCAAAGGCAAATGCAGGTCCTGCACCTGGGGAGGAATAACCCCAGGCACCAGTACAGGATGGGGGCCAACCTGCTGGGAAGCAGCTCTGCAGAGAAGGATCTGGGGGTCCTGGAGGACAACAAGCTGTCCATGAGCCAGCAGTGGCTGGGCTAACAGGGAAGACTTTAGCAGTGTTTCCATTTTCAAGGATGACAGCTGGTGCCGAAGCAGATGGAGTTGTTGGCTACATGCCAGGCCCTGAGAAGGTGTGTGCTAAGACAAGGTGCCAAACCTGCCAACCCCAAATTCTCCCAATTCCAGTGAATTATTGTAACCATCTGTATGTCCTGGGAAGTAAAAAAAGTCTTGCACTCTCATGGCCTTCAGCAGAGACTCTGCAAGATGATGCTGGGAAATCTGTCTCATGTAATTGAGTAATACTTTAAAATATAATAAAGTGGTAGACTTGTAACCCAGAATGTACTTCATTTGGCATCTGCGGTATTTATGCCAGCTATGCAATGTGCATGTGTGTTTGGGTTTTGTTTGTTTTTTAAAATGTGAGTGGCATTATTTGTTTGAGGATATTTTCCAAATTGAAGTAAAGGAATCCTTTTTATTATGTGAGTAGTTACAAGCAGACTGGATAGGGAAAGGATTTTGGCACCTCCAGGAGGGTAGAAATAATGGTGTTCAAAACCATCAGCTCCCCTTCTCTGCTGTATTATACATAACACCTCGTATACTGCCTGTGGTTAGTTATCCTCTACAGCAGTGTCAGTGGCACCTCGGAACCAACCCAGAAATGTGTCCTGCTGGCTGAACTTCTGATCAGTGTGAGTCACCAGCCCTTCTGCAGAGGTTGCAGCGTGCTGCCCTGACAGCTCTTCACAGCAGTTGTTTCTAGTAGGTGCTTGGTGACATGTCTGCAGGGATGCAGGGATTGATCCTGGGAGCAGATGTCCCCAGCCAGAGGCGAGGTGAAGGCCCTGCTCAGAGTGCCCTCCCTGCTACTTTTCACTGGCCTGTTTCCTAAATGTCAGCTGTCCCCACTTCGGCTGGGCTGGGAGCTCTCTGAGGAAGAGCTGTACACAGATGTCCTGGGAACCCACACAGAAGGGTCAGGGTGGAGATAGGTGACTCCAGGCATGTTGAGCTTTTGATGGGACACCCTCCCTTTTCAGATGAGGGTGAAAGAGCAGAGGAGGCTGCTGTCGGGCTAAAGTTCTTTATTTCATAGTTCCATAGTTTTCTGAAGGTAGAGTTTGAAGGGGTTACATGATAAGGTCAAGCAGTAACAGCAGCAGCAGCAGGCAAACAGCAAGTAGAAGACAGCTTCTTCTTCTTCTTCCCTAAACTTACAGAAGCGTGGATTATATTTGTTAATTTACCAATAAAATTAACACACGATTCTAGTTTTCTTAACCTATCCTGGTCCAATTCTAATAGTTGTAAATCTTACACAAATCACACAGGTACATAGGTATTGCACAGATTTGCGTACATAGTTTCTATCAGCTCTTATTGTTACACTCTATCTACAAAATGTGAACAGTATAGTTCCATCTATGTTTTGTCTAAAGTAAAGAAATTCCATGAAAAAGCAACACTGGTGCAGTAAGAACTGTGTTTAAGGTCTCTTTGCTGCAGCTTTTCAATGTTTAAAGCACTTAGCATATATTTCTACTAAAAGTTAAAAATCTGTATTTCTATTTCACTTTGGTGTGACTTCATGTATCTCAGCTTATCCAAAGGTTTTAATTCAACCCTTGTGCTTTGGCTTTCCTCTGGGCCTGGGTCCAGAGGAGCTCTCACTCCAACACAGGCAGAGGTTTTCCTGCTGCCAGCTGCTGGGAAGAGGACATTAGCTTCGTATCGGCACTTGAGGGAGAGCCTCCAGAGCCGCCTCCAGACCCTCACTGGTGTGTGGGCTGCCCTCAAAGATTGCATACACAGACCTCCATGCTGAGACTCGCTGTGGCACAGGGCTGTCCTCTGTCAGCTGGCATTAGTTGCTGTGATCTCATGGCTTTCTTAAGATAGTGCATCCAGGTCTCCTAAATGGCTGATTGTAAAGCAGATGGCTGGGAGGTACCTGGGCAGTGAGCCTGGTGGGGCTGTGCTGGTTGCAGGCTGCAGCACCATGCCGTGACCTTCCACGTATCTCTCCGTGTGTGGTACCACAGTGGCTGATGTCTCCCAGGGCAGATTTCCTCCTCGTGCTGCAAAAGGCTTTGTCTTTGGCACACAGGTGTGGGGCGCTTCCTGGCGCCGGCACAGCTGGGAGGGGGCGGTTGGTGTGAGCTGTGCTGGGTAGAGCCGGGAGGACAGGCAGTGCTGCCTGGAGCACGGATGGAGGCTGAGGGGACACGTACCCCAGGGACAGGCAGTGTATCCACCCCAGGGGGGCAGGTGAGTGTCTGTGTGACATGGGTGAACTTTAAACCACGCCTTTTGGATAGTGCAAGAAGGCTGAATAAATAATGGTAACTTTAACCAGAACTGTGCTTTATTTTCAGAGCTCATCAAGTGCTGCTGAAAATGGCTCAGACCTTGATGAAGAGCCTCTACTCAGAAAAAATCACCGCCGGTTCGTCATCTTCCCCATCCAGTACCCAGACATATGGAAGATGTATAAGCAGGCTCAAGCCTCCTTTTGGACAGCAGAAGAGGTGAGCCCTGGGGCAGTGGGTTGGCAAAAGGCAGGCAGACCACTGAGGTCCTGGTGCATCTTTCCTACCTCTCTGCTGCTGGCTTCTGTGTTGCAAAGATTGGAGTTAACTGCATCAAACATGAGGTGCCAGCACCAAAGCAAAACTCCCTTCACTGACAGTGGCAAGCAAGCTGCTTCCACGGGGTGATTCAGCAGAGCTGTTTTAGATGCTTAGTTTAAGATGAGTGTCCTGGGATACTTCTCTGGTTATAGTGAAATCCTAAGTGGGATTGCTCTGATTTGTGGTCAGATAGCTCTTACCCTGCTGTGGTTTCTGAACCTGCAACTAACTCCTTGCCCATGTGAGATGCTCTGGGAAATTTCATGCTGTTCCTTAATATTAGGTACCTAGATTTCCAGGGAGATGGTGTTAATCAGGGACACTTGCTAAAAATGTGTTTAGCTGACTCCTGATTGCCCTGGTGAGGTGCTTGCCCCATGTTACAGTGCAAGCTCTAAGCTCTTCCCCGAGATTGCTGGTTAGCTAGACCTGAGCAGTGCTTGCTATGCTTGCAGCAGTGCAGGCCTCTGAACACTGCACTGCTTTAGAGAGATCGCCTGCCAGGGGAGCTGGTTGTTCCAACTCAAAGCTTATGCACTCTTTGCTTGTTTGTGAGCAGTGGTCTGCAATTGCAGAGCAGGGAGATGAAAGAGCTGGCAGGCTCTAAATAGACCAGAAAGCATAATGGGATGATAAGGAGCAGCTGTTTGTGGAGGTGATATTTCATTGCCTGCCTGGGAGGCTTGCTGCCCTGTTGCAGCAGAGCTTCATTTAAACCATTAAGAAAAAGCATTTGAACTCCTGCCTTATCAGCATTTCCCTTTTACTATGTTACTGATCCCATCTTACACTGTCCTACCATCTGTGGGTCCTCTGCATTTTTCACATCTGACTCTACTGAAGTGCTGCTTTGGTTCAGAAATCCTGCAAACAAGCAAACAAAAAAGGCCCATGTGAAGGAAGCTGTGGTTTTCTCTCATAGCTAGGGTTTGGTGTGATAGACAAGAGCAGTTTCACAGCATTTGCTCCATTCCGTTCTTTGACAAGATGGAGGCTGAACACCTGCCAAAGGCAGAAGTCCCATCAGTCCATCTTTTGACACACTTGGGTATAGCTTTTTTAGAGTATCAGCATTTATTTCAAGTAAAGTTTAAGTGTCTCAGAGTGAGCTCTGGTTACTGGTGCATGTTCATACTTGTGACAAAAAGATACTAATGCTTTTCAAAATCTCATTTATTTATTCAATAGACATTGATTTTTATTCCAAATTACAAAAGTGTAAACTGTGAAACAAGTACATGATGTTACTGTTGGAGAGAGAGACAACAGAACTGCAGTGTATCTGTTGTCTTTTACAGTCACAAGTATTTAAATTCTCTGCATGTAAAGATTTGAAAGCAAATGCCAAAACTCTGCCTCAGTCACTTGACTGGGCTGCTTCTGTTTTTACAGAATGACAAATGCTGAAGGACAATAATGTTTTTCTTTTTTCTTTTCGTTAGGTTGATTTGTCAAAGGACCTTCCTCACTGGAACAAGCTGAAAGCAGATGAAAAACACTTTATCTCTCATGTTCTGGCATTCTTTGCAGCCAGTGATGGAATTGTAAATGAAAACCTGGTGAGAAGGACTTACAGAGGGCTTGAATACTTAGTCATGTTATTGTCTTATTAACTTTCCATTTTGTCTTTTTCATGTTAGTGCATAGGTTTATTAAATGTGTACTTTTTTTTCCTTTCCATATCACCTTTGTCAAGTGGAACAAGCAGCCTGTTCTTCTGGGAGCAGTGTTTGAGTTAAATTGGGTTGGCTGTGGTCATCAGGACTCCAAAATCACGTCACTCTAGGGCACCGTTTTTAAGTTCGGCCCCTGCTTGGCTGTGAGATGTGCATTTCTGAACGAATTAATAGAACCCCATGTTTTTCCTGAAATCATGTTAATTGAAAAGTTGGGAATACATACCATGGCTGTGATATGTATTCCTCATTTTGGTAAAATCTGTTTTGTTCTCACTGAATGGCATCCTAGAATCTCTTAGGGCTGCAGGTGGGTGCTGCTAAAAAGGTGGGGAATTCTTCCTGTTGAGATCTGTTCTGGGCTGGAGAATATCTCATCACAGGTTAGCAGTGGTATCTACCTGCAAATGCCCAGTTTAAATCTTGAATGTTTATAACATGTAGAAAATATGTGCATGTATTGCATGAACGTGCCTTGTGTCATGCTGTTTATATTTTTAATGATGAACAAAAAGTCTGAGGCTTTGTTCAGTGCGAAGTGTTTAGTATTGCATTATTTTTCTTTTCTTTTCCTGTGTGGGTGTGCCCTCATGCTTCAGCTCTTAAGTGTATTTACTGCTTTGTTTTCCTCTGCACCACAGCTATCCTATTGACGTGTCTGTGAACAAAGTAGGACCGAACTGCTCCCATGCTGCCTCTGTAGCAGAGATCTCTTGTCTCTCCTGTTAAGCTCAGAGTAGTGTCGTGCAGGACTGTTTTACTGTACTCATTGCCATGCTTTCTGGTTTTGGTAGGTGGCACGTTTTAGTCAGGAGGTGCAGATCCCAGAAGCTCGTTGTTTCTATGGCTTTCAGATTCTCATTGAGAATGTTCACTCAGAGATGTACAGCTTGCTCATAGACACTTACATCAAAGATCCCAAGAAAAGGTAAACCTCTGGATGCATTATAAACCTGTGGGAAATCTGTCACTGAAGCCAGTGGCACTGCTGTAGGGCAGCAGCAGCTGTCTCCTGTTTCATACGGACTTTCTGGGGGAGTTGGGGAAGGTTCCTTAAAGCTTTTAAGGCCTGCACGCCTGACCCCCAAAATGGAGAGGAGTATTACTGACCAAGGCTTGTTGTAGGAGAATCAGAAGGTTAGTTAATATTTGTATAAATCTTTTATTGCTGGAAGTGTGGACTATGTGAAATGTTAAGGGTTAGGTGAGCTCCTTGAGGTTATTGTGCTCCTGTGGTGCTTGCTCTTACATCAGCAAAGGATCAGCCCAAGGAAATCGAGTGCTTGTGATCAAAATGATGTTTCTAACGTACAGCAGTTAATGTATTGCATCCTTTCAGCCTTTTTGTTGTCAGTGCTTTTTAATAGAACTTGAACTGCTTATTTTTGAATGATTGAGTTCTTTGGAGAGCTCCATCACCTTTGTTGTCTGAAGAACTTCCTAGTCCAAACAGTAATACATTTGAAAAGCAGCGTTTTCCCTCAGAGACTCCACCGTGATGATGGTCAGGCAGAGCTTGCTTTCCCACGGTGGCATCCTGTGTTGATGATGATGGGAGAACTGCAAGGTTTCCTTTCAGGTGTTCAGCATGGGAACAGAGTCTGTGCACATGGGAGTTGTCAGTTCCCTTTGTGGAGTTGGGCAAGATGAGGTTTTGCTCTGTGGATAGACTGAAGTGGCTGGCTTCAAGTCTGAGAGGCCTGAGAGTCTGTGGTCTGGTGGGTGAGCACTCCTGGGGTGGGATGTTTGAGTTCACAGCTTGCCTCCCCTGAGCCCTTGGGCTTGTTGCCTTCTGCACATTTGCTTCCTTCTGCCCTTGTTATCAGAGATCTCGTCGTGGTTTAACCTGGCAGGCAGCTAAACACCACACAGCAGCTCACTCACTGCCTGCCCCTGCCCAGTGGGGTGGGAGAGAATTGGGGAAAAAAGTAAAACTGGTGGTTTGAGGTAAAGGCAGTTGGATAGGACAGAAAAGGATAATAATAATAATGATATACAAAACAAGTGATGCACAATGCAGTTGTTCACTGCCTGCTGACTGATACCTAGCCAGTTCCCAAGAAGCAGCCCCTGACCAGCTTTCCCCTTAGTTTATATTCTAAGCATGACTTCGTATGGAGTATCCCTTTGGCCACCTGGGCTCTGCTGTCCTGGCTGTGTCCCCTCCCAGCTTCCTGTGTCCCCCAACCTACTCACTGGTGGGGTGGGGTTAGAAGCTGAAGAGTCCTTGTCTTCGTGTAAACACTGCTTAGCAACAACTAAAACATCAACATAATTCTCATTCTAAATATGAAACACAGCACTGTACAACAACTAGAAAGAAAGTGAACTCTATCCCAGACAAAACCAGGACAGATCATCACCCCTTGGGGGTGGGAATGGTCTCTTACTTGGGTTAGTTCAGAGCCTTGCATAAGGGGATCCTCTGTCTGGTGGAGCTGGAAGGGGCAACCAGGGCAGATTTACATAAATCACTATTTTGATATTTTGTCTCTGTTTTCTTCTATAGGGATTTCTTATTTAATGCCATTGAAACAATGCCTTGTGTTAAGAAGAAAGCAGACTGGGCTCTGAAGTGGATTGAAGACCGAGAATCCACTTTTGGTGTGTAGCTTTTTAAAAACTTGTTTCTGTTGCATATATTCTGTTGTTGATCTTCTGTGAATAAGCTGCGCCCCTGGAACATAAAATGAAGTTCTCCACAGATGTAGTGACTTCTGGGTCTCTGGTTTAACTAAAGAACTAGAAGTAACTTCTGGTGAGCATGTATGTTTTTATCTTCAGCTAGAGAGTAATGGCAGTGCCCCCTGAAATCATGTTACGAAAAATGCTTGTAGATTTCTCTGTCTTTTTTTTGTTTTTATACTGAACAACCCTGGTTTCCTTAGTTTTGCTTGTAGACCTTATTTTCTAGTTGGTTCTTATTTTGTACTTGGTGTTCAGAACTGGGCAGCTGAAGTCTTGAAAGTACAGGCAGTTTCTGTGTTCATGTTCATACAGACAAATCCATGGGGGTTTTTTGTAACTGAGGCATGACTGAGCCTGGACAAAAAAGATTCAAGAACCATCTATTTCTGGTGCTTATGGTTTGCTGTTGGAACCAGGTTTCTAGTTTTTGTATCTCATTTCAGAGCTGGGGCACTGGCTCAGCTTCCATCAGCATGGTGCAGGGCATCCTTTCCAGTGTTCTGCATTCTTACAGTGTTGACTCTGAAGGGTGTGCTGTAGCTGAAATGCATAATGGGTGCATTCTGGTGAAGTTTTTAAAGCAAACATCCTCTGTATTTCGAGAAAGTGTAGGAGATGGAGAGATTCAGCCTGGTGAACAAAATAAATCTGAACATCATCCTTTTGCGATATCTGTTCACAGCTCATTTTTGAGAGGGTTTTTTTTTTGTAGCTGTACATTGTTCTGTTCTGGCACTCCCACTGCCTCCCCAGTCTGGCTTTGCTTGCTGTGTGTGGAGCCCCTTCATCATCCTTTTGTTTGGCTCCCAGCAGTGTGGGGTGTGCCAGGAATCAGAAGGTTCCCTAACTCAAAAAGTAGTGTAGCCCCTGCTTCCTGCCCCCAAACTTCATGCATTGTATCCAAATATGTAATCAAGCTTGTGCTTCATTAAACCTATATTTTATGAGCAGCCTTTCTCCATTCCTCTATAGAAATAACCGATGAGATTTTTAGTGGGGCCAGAAAAATTCTTTCCTTAATAACTTCTGTGATACTTGTAAGTTGGTATTGCTCTCTGTGCTTTTTTCATAACTTGACTTTCTTCAGATGAGCCAGCAGTTGGTATTTGTGTCTCACAGAAGAAGTGGGACATGTGGCTATTTTGGGTTATTTTATTAACAAAATTCTGTGCAGTTCTTATTGGGAAAAGGCACCAGAACTTTGTGTATGTTCTAACATTAAGAGCTTTTGCACTATGAGCCTGTGAAGTTGTTTGAAGTAGTGTACATGGAATGATGTGTCTTCAGTGAACAGTCAGATGGTCTTGTAGTCTGAAGAAACACATTCATGTAGAGAACAGGGAGAACTGGGACCAATAATGCCTTGCTTTCCTTGGATTAAAGGTGGGATAGCACAAATAGTTATTAGTGTCTTGACTTACGTTCTGTAGTCTTTCACTCTTGTAAGAATATGATTTCATGTAGATTCCCAACAAGAAGAAATTGTGGCGTAGGGTTTTTTGTTTAATTTATAAGAGATTGACTATTTTCTTAGTTCTGTCTGTCGGTTAACACAGCTGCTTTCCAGCCTTTCAGGAGAAAGAGATAATGGAGTACTAATGTCTTGGCCGCTTTGGACAATTAGATTCTTTTGCTTCTGATCTGTGTCAGTTTCAGTGGGTGCCCTGGTTCTTCAGTTCTGCTGGGGTTGCCTATGGCTGAGTGCTGTAGGGTGTGTAGACCCTCTGTGCCTCGGGATCTGCTGAAGGATGTGGTCAAAGACAGCACCTGGTGCTGCAAAGGGGATTGCTCCTCTCCAGCATCACTCTGGTGCAAATGGTGCATCTTGCTGATGAGCAATACAGCAATTTGTGTCTAAATGAAAAATGTGTTATGTTAAACAGGTGAGAGAGTGGTTGCCTTTGCTGCAGTGGAAGGCATCTTCTTTTCTGGTTCCTTTGCTGCTATATTTTGGCTGAAGAAGAGGGGCCTGATGCCTGGACTGACTTTCTCCAATGAACTTATTAGCAGAGATGAGGTAATGTGGCATGTCCTACACACTGTTTGAAAAGAAAAGTGAGTTTCCAGGGGAAGGGCAGAATTATATTCATTAAGAACCCGTAGTCTTGACAGAGAAAGGGGAAAGAAGCAGACTTTTACCAATAATTATAGAATCATAGAATCATTTAGATTGGAAAAGACCTTTAAGATCACTGCCACTGCCAAGTCCACCACTAAACTGTGTCCTTAAGTGCCACATCCACATGTCTTTTAAATACCTTCAGGGATGGTGACTCAACCACTTCCCTGGACAGCTTATTCTAATGCTTGACAGCAATTTCCATGCAGAAGTTTTTTGTAATATCCAATCTAATCCCCTGCTTGATGCAACTTGAGGCTGTTTCCTCTTGTTGCTTGGGAGAAGAGACCAACTACAACCTTCTCTTAGGTAGTTGTAGAGACTACCTAAGAGGTCTCCCCTGAGCTTCCTTTTCTCCAGCCTCAACACCCCCAGCTTCCTCAGCCAGTCCTGAGAAGACTGGTGCTCCAGACCCTTCACCAGCTTTGTTGCCCTTCCCTGGACACGCTGTAGCACCTCAATGTCCTTCTTGTAGTGAGAGGTCCAAAACTGAACACAGGATTCAAGATATGACCTCGCCAGTGCCCAGTACAGAGGAACAATGACTGCCCTGGTCCTTTAGCCTTGCTATTGCTGATACAGGCCAGGATGCCATTGCCTTCTTGGCCACCTGGGCACACACTGGCTCATGTTCAGCCACTGTCAACCAGCACCCCCAGGTCCTTATCCTCTGGGCTGCTTTCCAGCCACCCTGCCCCAAGTCTGAAGCACTGCATGGGGTTGTTGTGGCACAAATGCAGACCTGGCATTTGGCCTTGTTGAACCTCATACCATTGTCTTCAGTCCACTGGTCCAGCCTGTCCAGATCCCTCTGCCTTCCTACCCTCCAGCAGATCAACATTCCTACCAAGCTTGGTGTCTTCTGCAAACTGACTGAGGGTGCATTCAATCCACTTTACCAGTCACTGATAAAGATATTAAACAGGACTGGCCACTGGGGCCAGTAACAGATATATATATAGCATATATAACATAACCAAGCCCTGGGGAACGCCACCTGTGGCCAGCCACCAACTGGATTTTATTCTCACCACATTTTTGACCTGGCCATCCAGCCAGTTTTCTACCCAGCAAACAGCATTAATGAACGTAAAGCCTGGGTGCCACTGGGTCCCTCAACAGAAATACCTGTTTTTAAAGGGAGTAAACATAAATACTGGTGTCCCAATTGTGGTTTAACCCCAGCCAGCAATCAAGCCCCATGCTACCACTCTCTCACTCCCCCACCAGTAGGATCAGGGAGAGAATCAGAAGGGTAAAACCTAGAAAGCTCATGGGTTGAGATGAAGACAGTTTAATAGGGAAAGCAAAAGTCACACACACGAGCAAATCAAAACAAGGAATTAATTCACTGCTTCCCAGGGGCAGGCAGGTGTTCGGCCATCTCCAGGAAAACAGGGCCCCATCAGGTGCAACGATGACTTGGGAAGACAAATGGCATCTCTCTAAATGCCTCCCCCACCTTCCTTGTTCTTCCTCCCACTTTATATACTGAATATTATGTCACATGGTCTGGAATATCCCTTTGGTCAGTTTGAGTCACCCGTCCCAGCTCAGGACAGGTATTGTGTCTCCTCCAACCTCCCATGCACCCTCAGCTTCCTCACCAGTGTGGCAGTATGAAAAGCAGAAAAGGCCTTGGTTCTGTGTAAGCACTGCCCAGCAATAGCAAAAACATCACTATATTATCAACCCTGTGTTCAGCACAAATCCAAAACACAGCCCCATACCATACTTGAAGAAGACCAACTCTACCCAAAACCAGCACACAAATGCATACAGTATTATCAAAAAGGTGGATTTCTTTAGATTGAAGGGAATGTTTGTTTTCCTGTGCTGTGAAGGAAGGCAAAGGCCCAGCTGCTCAAGGAGTAGGGTGGAATTGCATGGGCCCCAGCTGCAGGGCAGGCTGGCTGGAGCAAGGACCTGGATAGTGTGTGACTCTGAGATTTGCTGTGCCTCAGCTGCTTCAGGCAGGTTCAAGTGGGCTCCAAGTACCACTCGTCACCTGCTCATGGTTGTGGGTCCCAGAGCTTGCAGACAGCTGCCTGCATCCATCACCAAGCCAGTTGTGGCAGTTTGCTGCATAAGCAGCAGATTTCACTCCTCTCCATGGTCTTGTGTTGCTGCACAGCGATAGAATCTCCTGGGAAGGGGCAGCTACAGATCTGCCTTTGAGGGGAGCTCAGAGATGCTTCTTAAGATGTGAGGTGTCTGAGGAGCTGCATGTCAGCTCACCAAATGTGACAGGCCATGTGGTTACGAGTGCCCCTTCTTTTCACTGCTTCCTTCCTTTCTTTTTCCTTGTTCCCTGCAAGTTGGTATGGGGACTGTGCACTGCACTACTTACATCACTGTCAGCACTGAAAAAGTAGAAAGACCAGTTTTGTATGCAATATAAACATACTAGTGGTTGTAACTTAGCAGAGTTGGTCTTAAAGTGTAAAGAGCTTTTTCATAATGGAAGTAATTTCCATGGGTTAGATAAACTGCTTTGAAATGAGGTATCTTATGATATGTCTTTAAAAGACACTTTTGAAGAAAGTGATATGATGAGTAAGGAAAAATAAATAGTTCTTCAGCCTTCACCTTCCTTGTGTCTTCTGTCAGTCATTATGAGCTGATCCACTTCAGCGAGGCAGGATTTGTCACAAGGATCACTTGCAGGTGAGTGAGTGTAACTGTACTTCTCTGCAGAGTCAAGCACCAAAAGACTAAAATTTACTTGAGCTCTGCTGGCATAATTCCAACTGCAGTGCTGTTATGAAGGTTAAAGCTTGGTGCACAGAGCACCTGCATTGAAACCTAGTGGCAGTAAAAAGAATCCACAGTGGAAAACTACAAACTTTTTTTTGATGCACCTGGACAGATAAATGGTTAACGCTCAGTGTGTTTTTTGAGCTGCAGGCTCTGTTCCCAGGCTGTTCTTGAGCTGCTGCATCTCTGATACTTAAAGGTGCAAAGCTGGTGGGAACACCAGTGAGCAGAGCACACTGGTTCATGGGAGAAGCCAGGCATGTCCTGCATCCTGGTGGTGATGTTGCCCTGGATAAGACCATGGGAAGCCTTGCAGCGGGCAGCTAATGCTGTCGCTAGAGGGGGGGATATTTCCCAAATTATGTTATTTCGGGGCTGTTTTGTGACTTGAATCACAAGGATTTTATAGCCTTTCCAAAAAAGTTTTCACAGAATCACAGAATTGCTAGGGTTGGAAGGGTCCTCTGGAGATCATCTAGTCCAACCCCCCTGCCAAGCAGGGGCGCCTGGAGCAGGTGACACAGGAATGTGTCCAGGTGGGTTTGGAATGTTTCCAGAGAGGGAGACCGCACAATCTCCCTGGGCAGCCTGTTCCAGTGCTCTGTCACACTTGACATAAAGAAGTTCTTCCTCATGTTGAGGTGAAATTTCTTGTGTTTTAGTTTATAGCCATTGCTCCTCGTCCTGTCTCTGGGCATTACTGAAAAGAGCCTGGCACCATCCTCTTGGCACCTACCTGTCCTGGCTTTAGCCAAAGACAGGGTTAATTTTTTGCACTAGCTGTGAGGCGGTAGAGCCTGGAGCTGTGATTGGGTACCATCTCAGGTCATTGACAGGGGTGGGGAAAAGGGACTCCTTCTCCTGCTTTTGAGAAGAAGGGCATTCCTTCCAGTGGGAAAAAAGGTAATTGGGAAGATCAGTAGGTGTTTGTCACAGGCTTTCCATGTAAATCGTTTCTTTGTCTTACACATTTTGTTATTCATATTGCTGTTACTGTTCCTTTTGTTATCTCAGTGCTGTTTCCAGTAAATTGTTCTTACCCATCACCTTTTGTACCTCCATCCCCAGCAAAGGGCAAGGGGAAGCTGGGGGAGAATGAGCAAGTGGCATCTGGTTTGAAAGAGTCTTGGTGGGGGTACTGAACGGGGGAGTACCCTTCCTAAACCACAACACCACCTTTGAGATAATCATATGCATTAATGAGGTCCCCTCTCATTGTTCTCCAGACTAAACAGGCCCAGCTCTTGCAGTTTCTCCTCATAGAAAAGATGCTCCAGACCCCTCATCATTTTTGTGACCTCTGCTGGACCCTCTCCAGTAGCTCCTTGTCTCTTTCCTGCTGAGGAGCCTGGAACTGGACACAGTACTCTAGATGTGACCTCACCAGGGCCAGGCAGAGGGAGAGGATCACCTCCCTCGACCTGCTGGCCACACTCTTCCCGATGCACCCCGAGATACCCTTGGCCCTTCTGGTCACAAGAGCACTGCTGGCTCAGTCCACTTGTCTCCACCGAGACTTCAGGTCTATCGCAGCAGAATAGTTCTCTAGTCAGTCAGCCCCCAGGTTTTGTTTTGACCCTTGTTAATGACAGTATTGGATTGTCTTATAGCCCTTAGTCTGCCAAATCCTTCTGATTGTTTTTACTCTGGATGTGCCCTCTTGGTGCTTATTGGCTGTAATCACCACCTTGCTGTTGAGAGGAGAGATGGTAGTGCAGTGCTCCTTTAGTCTGGCAGTGGTGGGTATGGCTGAAGCCAGAGCATCAGGTTGTACCCAGGCAAGTCAGAAGCTGAGGCACCTCTTGGAGCAGCTGTCTGGTACCCCCTGCAGACTGTGAGGTGTTGCTTGTCCCCTCAAGTTTTCTTACCCTGGTGGGAGACTTTTCTGGAAATCCTGGAAAGCAGCACAGTTTACTAGCTCTGTCTAGTATAGCTGGGTGAAATGAGAAGGGGAGTTTAGTTGGGGCAGAAATGATTTGTTAATCTTGGGTTTGGTGACTGTAATCTGCATCTGCCTTGTTGAAAATGCTGTTGGGAGAAGCAAGGGAAGAAATGCTACTGAAAGAATTTAAATCAAGTATCTCGAAGCAAAGAGGAGGTAAACAGCCTATTTTAACTCACAAGTAGTTTTGCCCATCTTGATGTAGAAGTCTTTCTGCAAAATCATCCCTGACGGGAGGCAGAGATCAGCAGGGCTTTCTGTAGGATCCCTCACAGTAGAGCAGCCCTCAGAAAAATTTTACCTGAGAAACATGTATGCTGAGCATTATTTTGGCATAGGTGGCATGTGTTGGATTTGAGATGTTACTGGGTTGTAAACTACAAGTCCACACTACATATGATAACATTAAGACTTTCAAAAAAGCAGGAGGCTGGGGAACTTCAACCCAAATGAGGCTGCCTGAAAATAAGAGCAAACTGTGTGGAGGAGAGGAAAACTGACTGTTTTTTCCATTGTTCTCATATTTCAGGGTCTACACTGTGATTTTGCTTGTCTAATGTTCCATTATTTAGTGAACAGACCGTCAGAAGAGCGAGTCCGTGAGATCATCGTTAATGCTGTAGAAATTGAGCAGGTAATCCTGGCTGTGACAGCATTGTGGGCAGCACAGGCCCGGTCTGATGTGTGAAATAAACAAATTAACTTCTAACTTTCAGGATTCCGTGTTTGGTACTTGGGTCAGGCTTGGATCCCTGATGCATGGTACCTTCTTTCCCTCTTCCCTAATGGTGATAATAAGAGTCAGAGACTTTCTGATTCAGTTGTCAAGCAAGTGGGGGAAGCTGAAGCTGGCAGCTGGTTTTCTCCTTAATGACAGAAAGGAAGGAACGCTGTCTTATTTGATATTGAATAGAATAGTTCCAGTTGGAAGGGATCATCTAGTAATCATCTAGTCCAACTGCAACTGTCTCTTAGAGAGGAGTTTGTTTACATCTGTCCTTTCAGGATCTTTGTCTCTCCCTATTGTATTCACATCTCTGCTTGTCCTTAGGAGAAGGCAGGGTCTGTTCTGGCCATGTGTATCATGCTGGGTTCTGGCTTTTTCTGAGGCTGGTGTCAGGTTCTTTCATGTGAAGTGCTACCCTTCTGCAGGCACAAGTTTCTGCATGGCTGAGTGTTTGGCAGGACTTTAGTTTAATTTTCTTCCCTGTTGTCATCTAACTACTGTGATGATGACAAATGCTCCTGCTTGGTCACACAACACTGACAGGTACGCATCGGTGCCTAAACATACACGTGACTGGGTTCAGCACTCACATATATCACTGCCCTCTCTGATCTGTCGTTCTGTAATAGCTGGAAGCCAGCAAAACTGGTGATTTCTGGAGCTATCCCTGCTCCCACTAGTATGGTCTGTAGGTTTATTGAAGTTGGAGCTTAAGCTTACACTGAAGCTTACACTGGGGGAGTGGGGAAAGGCAGATTAGAGGGGCAGTGATAAAAATCTTGTGTCTTTTCCAGAGTAACAGGCTAAAAATAAAGGAAGATACAAACAGTTACTGAAAACTTGTAAGAAGATACTTGTTGAATTTAGTGATGCAAATTATTTTTTCAGACAACTTCCTAGGGAGCCTGGAACATCACAAATTATGTTGCTGTGCAACACAGGTGTCTTCTCTCCTTTTTCTTCTTAAATTTCATTTCTCTAAATGTCATCTGTATTTTAACTTCTAGGAGTTTCTAACAGAGGCGTTACCTGTAGGTCTGATTGGAATGAATTGCACCTTGATGAAACAATACATTGAATTTGTCGCAGACCGGTTACTAATGGAGCTTGGGTTCTCAAAGGTAAGAGATGCAATTGCCCCAAATGCTGGCCTGCTAGTGCATTCCAGGAAAGCTGTCAGCACAAAGCACTCCCTTGTCGTGCCAGGGAGCAGGTCATGTTTAGCGCAGGGACTTCCTGTGAGTGACAGCTGAAACCACAGCATTAATACCTATGCTTCACTGTGAAAGAGCAAGAACAATTTAGGCCATTGTTTCCCTTCAGCTGCTCAGCAGGTTTGTAACGGGAAACGTAAGCTGTGCTCAGATGCTCCGTGCTTGAAGAATAACAAACACCTTGCACAAGTGAACTTCACTACAGACCAAACTCCTGAGAGTGGCAGTACTGAATTTGCTTAGATAGGTGTGCATAGAGCCTACAGAATACTGCTGCCAGAGGCAGTCTAGTTTGAAAGAGTTTGACAGTTTTGTTTGTTGTGGGGTTTTTAAAGCATTATTTCCCTGTCAGAATCACCAGTGAACAGTGTTTTCCTTCCCCAGGTCTTTCATGCAGAAAATCCTTTTGATTTCATGGAGAATATTTCTCTGGAAGGAAAAACAAATTTCTTTGAGAAGCGAGTTTCGGAATATCAACGTTTTGCTGTTATGACAGAAACAATGGACAATGTCTTCACTCTGGATGCAGATTTTTGACAAATTGGCAAATGAATGGTGACTGTTACCCTCTCCTCATCTCCCTTTATGCTGTGAAGTTGACTTAACTTCCTGTCACGGAATCAGAGTCTATTGGGATTTTTTTCCCTGGGTTTTCATGTTGTTTGTCAGAGGAGTAAATATATTTCTCTCTGTGTAATTTGAAAAAAGAAAGGGGGATCATTTGTAAAAAATTTATATGGCTTTGTAAAAGGATGGCCTTTTTAAGATTCCCTTGACTCATCTGCTGTCAATGCTGTCTTTAAAAATGACATGGGTACTACTACTATTTTAAGACTTCAGTAGTGTTTTAAGAAAGCAAACTGCATATTTACCTCATGTTATGGTATTTTAATTTGAAAACCAGATGAGGTATCACTCCATGTAAAAATGTTGCTATAAATTATTTTCCTGTTTTCTATTTTCATGTTTATAGATTTTGTCTAGAGTAAAAGCCTTCTGTTTCATCCTGCTGCAGATACAGTAATAACTGAACGTGGGAAGACATTAAGGAGGTCTGAACTATAGAATATTATTAAACCCAGGAATTAAGTTCGATCTCCCCATTAACCTAGGTTCTGTCTGAAAAAAATTTTTACTCTGTTTGGAAAACTGATGGGTCTTGGTAGGTATTTAATTCAAATACATGTAATTCTTGTCTTACAGCTGTTACTGAACAGGTCAGTGGACTTTGAATGGTTCTTGAAAAGGCACACCTGTTAACAGTGGAGAAAAACCACATCCTGTAGTTCTTTGGCTTGTGCTGCCTGTTTTTCCTTGCTTCACTGATCAAGTGCCTTACTAAGCAGTCTGTAGTTGTGTTTGTAATCATCTGACACTGAAACAGCCAGCTCTGGGTGTTGTCAGTCTTCCCACTGTCGTGGTAGTTCTCCTCTTCTTGGTTGCGCTTGTGCATTGAAGGGGTGAGAAGACATAACATTCCAAGGGATTATCCCTTGAGGTGCTACAGACTTACTACTTGGGCTGTAAGGAAGCACCCAGTAACATATGAAGGGATGTCAAGTTGTGTGTTTAATGTCAACCATTGGAACCATTGTCACAGAAGAGCTTCTGAAAGAAGGTATTAAACCTTTCAAAAACAAACCCAGAGGTAGTATGGAGTAGCAGCATCTTACAAAGGACTGTTGTTTGGTTTTTGATTGTGTGCCTGAAAACTGTTTGTAATTTTTTGGTATCACACGCAGATAATGGAGCGATCGAAGAATGGCTTATGTGCTGCAGTGGTACTTGGGGTGGGAGGGATGCTATTCAGCTGTACCTGGTTTATCTGCAAATAGATAGGCTCTTTTTTTTTCAAAGATGAAGTGAGTGTACAAGAGCTAGACAGAGGGTTCTGCTTTATTAAACCTGAGCATTTTTCATAATGTTCAGCATTTTGTGAAAGAGCTTTTGTGAGTCTTACTGTTGCAAACATCTTGTGCTGCTTTTGATACACCTGGAATGAGCTGAGCCGACAGCCCAGGGTTATCAGTGATGGGGTGGTGTGTTATTTCCCTGCCAGACCAGATCAGCCATAGTCCTGGGTATCTGAGTTCCACGAAACAGGTCCACTGCCTTAGCATAGTTCCTCGTGGACAACTTTCCCTGCTGTAAAAATAAGCAGCAAAATTGACTCTGTTTTTTTAGTCTCTGTAAAAGATCAGGAGTATGTACTGAGCATGGAAATGGAACAGCTTTTTTTTGCCTAGAGCAGAGCCTGTGTCATGTAACATACAGTACTTGGAAGAGGGTGGAGGGGAACCTGGAGAATACAGAGAAAAGCTGGAACTGGTGGCCCTAGCTAACGTCCTGCAACTGCAAGAGAACTGTGGACTCAGAGGGAAAACCCAGGGCCTTTTGGAAATACTGAGTTGATAGGGGAGAAGGAGAAAACACTGTAAATGGGTCTGTTGTTGAAGTAATGGAACCTATCATGTCACTGAAAGTACTAAAAAGCATTTATTTTGAGTCTTGTGAATTATGATAAGAGTACAGAGAGTATTCTAATATGAAACTGCAACGTGCTCAGGTTCTGTAAATGTATATACGATACCAAAGTCTGGTACAACAGCTCCCACTCAATTTGTGTGTAAAATATGTGTGTAGTTTCAATAAAATTTGAGTGTGGGGAAGCCCATGCCTTCATTTACAAGTTACATGCTTCCTTGTGAAATCCAAAGTGATAAAATTGGGATGTGACAGAGTAAGTCAGTATTCACAGCTTTTGGGTTGTGGGAGAAAGTTATGAGTGCTCCATATATTGTCTTGCACATTTTGGAGCTCTTGACTTGCTCTTTCTTGTTCCTGGAAATAGGTTTTGCGGTCTAGTGAGCAAACAAGTGGGTTTGGTCTTTCTTTGTTTTGGTTTGTTTTTTGTTTTGTTTTGATTTGGTTTTCATTGGGATTTCCTGGCTCAAGGAGAAGTCTTTTGAGAGTCTGTAAGATTCAGTGAAGAAACACTCCAAAAATGTATTTTCAGTGAGTGGTACCTGATCTATCAAGGGCATCATGCCCTTGGGGCAGGCACCCTGACTGCCTGGGCACAGCATTGTGGGGTTCAGCCCCTGAGCTGGGGCTAGCCAGGCACCTGCCTGAAGCCAAGCACTGGTCACCTGGGTCTGAAACAGCACATCTTCACACCTGCTTGTGTCAGCACTTTCAGCTGTCATTTCAAAAGTCTTGTCCCTGCAGCCCCTTTGTGCCTCCTTGAGACAGGCATGAAGGGCACAACATCCCTTCTTCTCCCACCAGTGCTGGGAAAGTACTGGGCAGAAACCCAGTGTGCCTCTGAGGTGTGCCTCTGTGTGTCTCACGCTGTGGCCATCAAGCTTAAAGAAGCCTGATGGGTGTGTGTGTGGGAGAGAAGGTGTGAAGCATCCCTTCATATGGTCTCTGTGCTCTGAGTTGGAATAAGGCTGGCGTGTGACTTCCACTATAGCCAGTGTGACAGAGAAGGTGCTTCCTGGAGGTGTTTGTCTCAAGGTGAAGAACATGTCTGCAAGGGTCAGATGAGCAGAAACCTGTCTCTGGGGGCAATAGGAGCTGAGGCTTATGGGAAGGATCCCCTCTTTTAAATTCCAAAGTGGCCTCTGTAGCTCCCATTGTTCCCGTTCCAGCAGACATGCGCCTCCCAGCAAATCCCATGAGTTGATTGTCAGTAGCCACAAGCTATGGCTGTGAAAGCACTGTAGGTCAGTGAGTATTCCCAGCCCTTGCTGGGAAATAAAAGAAAGTGGGTGAAGGCAGGGCAATTAGCAACCTCTTTCTTAGTGTTTCTGGACTGGTAAGATTTTTGCAGTAGATGAAGATGCACCCTCAGAACTGTGGCCAGCCCCTGGCCAGCTGACACTGTGCTGATCCATTTCCACATTTCTTGTCCTTATCTTTGAATGATGAAGGCTTTGACAGAGCAACCATGGCCTCCCTGCCCATCATCCAGCCTGCCAGAGGAGCATCTTCTTTGTAGCCTTCCTAAGGGGATGATCTGGGCTGGTTTTTCCTCCTGGTGGAGCCATTGAGTCAGAAAATATTAATGTTTCTGTCACTATTATCTCGAGCTCCTTCGGGGAGTCAGTCACTGGTGATGCTGATGCGTTAATATTACGTGTAGCCGAGCTTGTGCTTGCCAGCAGGATGCCTGCGTGCCTGGGGCCCGCTGTCCACACTGCACCCCGCAGGAGCGCTCACGTGCGCGTACAGACCGCGTTTGTGCGTACGGGTGTGCACGTCTGGCACACAGGGATGTGCACGCTCACCACATGCACCAGCGGAGTTGAGGGGAAAAGCTGTTGAATGTCAGGCTTTAGCAAACCCTCTCCCTGGAGCAAAGGGCAAGGTGGGCACTGTAATACTGCTGTTAAGAGATGCTATTCCTGGTTTGCCAGCAGCTGCTGCCTTGCCCTGCTTCCCGCAGCCTGGGCACAGATGGGCTGTGGTCCCATCCCATCATACATAATCTGGCTCTGGGAACCAGGGCTGCCCTGAGGATGGAACTGTGCTCTACTAACTTTAGCTAAAGTTCTCTCAGCTTGAAATGCCGTTAAATTGCAGAAATGGCTGGTTTTGGCCAGTGGGGAGCACACATTTCTGCTTTGAGCAGTAACTTTGGCATTTGGCTGTTTGAGTGTACTTATGGGGGCAGGCTTGGGAATTCCCTGCTGAATTTTGACCCTTCTAATGAAATTATAGTATTTGTGAGTAACAGACATGAGATTTTCATGACAGGCAGCAGTGCTGCCAATATCACAGCTTCTTGTGGAGTGCTTCTGATCAGGGGCTCCTGCCCTGCAGATCCTTTTTTACAAATCTGCTTGAAGGGCTTACCTGGGAAATATCCTCCTCCCAGGACTTCTATTACTTTGCCAGCACCATTCATCACTGCATTGGCTCTTACGTGGCTGCTGATGGATTCACTGGGACAAATCAGTATCATCAATCTCTTTCTGTGCTGTAGTCCACTGTTTGGTTAATGTTACTCTGGGAATAGCATAACTGCTACAGCATCTCTAGGGAACTTGTAGGAGAGCTGCCACAGGGAACTGCATGGACCAGCCTGGCATCAAGGGTGAAGTGTTGACTCCTGCCATGGGACAGGCCATCTTTGGGCCTTGTTCCAAGGCCTTGCCTGTTCCTTTAGGAAATGCCTTTTGCTGCAGAGGCAGGGAGAGGTCCCCACCAGCAGATAATGAGAAAACATCAACAGATTGATGGAAAGTTATTTTGGATGCTTCCGTGACTTCACCAGCAGGGACCAACTTTGGATTCTGTCCCTCTGGTGCCCAGTGAATGTCAGAAACAAAATCTGTGCTGGCACAATGACAGCTGGATGGCTTGTGATGTGATCTGCTCAAAGGCTATCCTTGAAAATCTCTCCTAAGTGTCGTATCCTACTCCAACTCCTACTCCTAAAGAAATTAGGCTGCTGGGATGCCGTAAGAAGCTCTGCTGCTCTGCCCACTCTGTGTGATGGCTGGCAGGGTGCTGCCCTGCCCTTTCAGCTGTGGCTCAGGCTGAAGTCCTGCCTAGCTTGGACTTGGCTCTTGCTGATCCCGGTGTGCAGCGCCAGTGGAAAGGCCTGCAGTGAAGCACTGGCCTGTCAGACTAGGGGCAGATGCTGACCATGTTTGCTTGCCCCAGCCTGGGCTCAGAGAGGGCTGCATGGTCATGAGGCTAGTGTGGTTTTTATAAGCCCCTCAAACCAGGTCCTCTTTTAGGTCATCCATAAATTACTTATGTTAGTGATGAGGCTCCCAAAATCACACTGGAGGCTCTGGATGGACAGCAGAGGAGTTGGTGGGACTTTTTTTCTTGTCAGTTGGCAGATCCAAGAGAAGTGTTAAGAACAAGTCTGAACATCCAAATACTTTTTACTGATCTGACAAAAGCCTCTGGTAGTGCAGCCTAAGCTGAACTTGAGAGCTTCAGGGAAAGTCTGCTTCCTCATCGCTATTCCTTAGCCCACAGACATGGTTCTGAAGAGATTATACTTGGGTTGTTTTATGAGGAAATGCAAGAATCCTTTCCACAGTTGGTGGCCTTACCATGCAGGAGGCTGTCCAGGCTCTCCACCTGTGCTCTGTCTGCAGGTCTGTTACCAGGCAGTCTGTCCAGGGCCCATTGTGTGCTGATGATGGTCACCACTGCTGGCCTCTGCCATAGGGGGTCTCCAGAATGGGATGGGCTGTTAGCTGCTTCATAGGCAGTTTTGAAAGATTAATTGAAGGCAGACTGAGGTGGCACATCAGCCACCTCCTGAGAGACTGAGACCACTCAGGCAAGGGCTGAGGAATCCTGAAGGCAGTGACATGCCTTGGGAAGGAAAAGTATGACAAGCAAAAAACGTGCTGGCGGCAGTGGGAGTGACAGCCCATTCACTCCTCAGTGCTTGGATGCCAGCAGTTGTGCCACAAAAGTGATCCTCATACACAGGCTTGCGTGGTCAGTCACGTCCTGCAAAAGCTTTCCTAGGGCTTCATCACCCCAGCTCTGGGGAACTGAACCCAATGGTGAGCAGCACAAATACTGACTAATAAATATCTAATAATAGCACTGAATACTAACACCAGTGCTACCGATCTGCTCACTTGGAAGTCATGGCAGAAGCAGCTTTGTGGGCCTGGAAAATCACAAGTACTGGAAAGATTTGCTGCCAGTGTTAAACATGAGGAGCCCAGAGCAGACCTGGGGAGGCCTGAGCCCTGAAAGTTTCAGCCCCACCACGGCTGTTGCCATTCTGCCCTTGGCAGCAGCAATGCTAACGACTGAGATCCCTCTGCTCTAAGCCACAGCCCCTCAGTGGAGAGATCCTCATTCCCCAAAGCAGGGCCTGTGCATGTGGGCAAGCCCTGGCGGACGCAGGACACAGAAGGCTTTAGATCTCATCGATGAGATAATTTACAGCTTTGGAACAAGTATGATTCTCTGCAAAACTGAATGTTTCATTACTAGGTCTCTAGCACTTGAAAACATTTCTATTGGCTTTTACTGGTTTATTTGCTACCGAGTTAACTTTTTCTGAGCTCAGACTTGCTTTGCTTCTCATAGTATGGAGCAGGACTTGGGGTGTCCTTTGGGAAAGTGGCAGCTGTGGGGCAGCTCCTCCAGACCAGACCTGAATCCAGGGACATCTAAACCACCTTTTGATGCACAGAAACTCCCCCAGTACCTGGTTCTCTCTCAGACATCTCAGCTCTGCAGGTGGGAGGAAATCTGGGACTGGGACTATAGGGGAGAGTTAGTTAATGCCTCGTTAATCGGCATTAAATGAGGCTCCAAGAAAGTTGAAAGTTTCTTTAAAATTTACCTCAGCTGTTGAGTTCCTCTTGGCTAGCTAACTGTGGAGAAGAGTTCCATTAATGAATTTAAGCCAGGTTAGTAAGTAAAGGCTGTTACAATCTTGGTTGCAGGGTTCTAGGGCAGTGATAAAACTGATGGTGCAGAGGAGTACCAGTTTAGAGTTGTTATAGCAAGCATTTCTGCCCTGTGAGAAGAGGCTTGCCTATCAGTTATTGATTTCTTTTGTCTTTCAATTTGAAGGGAGATAGAGTTAGATTGCACCTTATTAGACTGACTGGAGAATTGAATGTTTTTATTAAATTACTTCACAGTGTGTGAAATTGTTGGCTTCAGAGACAGGTGTTACGACAAGCCCTGACAGAGCTGCCTTGCTCAGTCATCCCTCTGTCTCCTGCTTAGTCATCCCTCCGTGGGCTAATGGGACAGTGTCTGGAGGGGTCCTAGAGCCGCTACCATATGTGCCTTGTTTTTGGATTAACATCATCATGGAAAAAAAGCTTGGTTTGTTTCTTCAAGATTCCTGTTGTTAAAAGCCCCTTCCATGAAGCTGGTCCAGTTTGTTTAATTCCTCATTAGCAGAGCAGGGTGTAAAGCCAAAAAATGTTTTCCCAGCTTCTCCCACACTGAGCAGGGTTTGAGGGCAGAGTGAGGATGTCACCTGCCTTTGGAGCACCTTTGAAAGGACAGCAGCTGGCCAATGCCACAAGCCCTGCACCCAGGCAGAGGGACAAGGTGATGAGTCTTCCTCCTTGTAAGCCCCAGTCCTCTTGAGCTATAAGGCTGTAAGGTAGTGGCCACATCCATGGGATGCACATCCTGCATCTGGTTCAGGCAGGATGTTTTATGGCTCTCAATAGGCTGCTGAGGCCAGACAAACTCATGGGGAAACATTGTGTGCTGCTGAGATAAATGCAGGGATTCTCACAGTAGGACATGGCCTACTGCAGTGCCTGTTTGCAACACAAAGTCACTGGATAAGAATTCCTCTGTATAATTAAAAAAGAATTGTATTTTTAGCTGTCTTGATTTTTTCTTTTTCTCTTTTTTCCACTGACTGATTTTATTCACCTTGGGCCTGCTAGATTTGCATACTTTAAAATGAGGTTCTTGAGAGGTGTGTTAAAGCTCTTCTGTTACTTAGAATATTAACCTACATTTACTCTTGGTGCTGCCGTACTTCATGGTATGATACCTGCATAAGCAAATCTTTCTCTTCCACATCCATTAGATGGAAGTAGCAGCGTTGGCACATGCTGACTGTATTTCAAGCTCAAATGGTGTTGCCCAAAGCCCATAAAACAGAGACCAGTTGCTGCCACTTCTGTTTCGTTTGTGTCATGGCTGCTAATTTATTTCCCTATGACTGCTGAGTGTAGGTCCAAATTAACAGGGTCTGGTTAGTCTCACATCAACCACACAAAAAGTCAATTTTTTGGTCAGGAGTAGGAAAGGCAGTTTTTTCCTCTAAACATTTACTTTTGCTTGTGAGGCTGAAAAACAGAAGTTTACCACAATTGCACATGCATCAGTGATGTTCAACACAAATACTGCTTGTGCAGATGGATGGCTGTGGCTGGGGTGAGAAGCATTTTCCATAGACCTCAAGTATGGGAAGGCAGATCCTTACACAGGATACTGGTGAGTACAGAAGCACAGAATCACAGAATAGTTTGGGTTGAAAAGGATCTTAAAGATAAGCTGGTTCTAACTCCCCTGCTATGGACTGGGACATTTTCCACTAAACCAGATGGCTCAAAGCCTCATCCAGCCTGGCCTTGAACACTTCCAGGTTGCTTCTTTTGGCAACCTATTCCAGTGCCTCACCACCCTCAGAGTAAACAATTTCTTCCTAATATCCAGTTCAAGACTACCCTCTTTCAGTATCATGGGGAGCCACTGGAAACATTGGACCCCGTCAGTGCCTGATAGATGTGAGACTGGAAGTGTGACTTTGGTGTACTAAGCACCTATTCTCTGCTCTTTCTGCATAAAGTAATACTTACACACAGGTGAGGTGGAGGGAAAGTTAGAATGAAGGTGGAGTTTGTGCCATGCTAGGTATTCACCTTCCCTGAGGGCCAGCAGTGTTTTAGACTACACTAGAAAAAATATCCATTTAAAATAAACCCAGAAACCTGTGAAGCTGCAGTCCATTGGCAGAGTGTGCCAGCCCTTGTGCTGTGCTGTGCTGTGCTGGTGGGGATCCAGCCCTGCAAGCAGAAGCCGGCGGGGCCCCTTGCTTGGCTGCCTGGTGCCTGCTGGCAGGGTGAGGGCTGGCAGAGATTGCCAGGAGGACTTTACAGTGATGGCTTAAAAGCATTCATTTATTTCCCAATGGCCACCCTGAAGACCTTATCTGAAGCTAATTAATTGTCAGCAGCAGCTGTCCTAATTTTATCACAACTGCCTGGCTTTTGAAAGGAAAGGCAAGAACATAAGATCATGAGAGAGTGGTAGATTTTGGTTCAGGGGCAGCAAATATCTCCAGGGCGGTGTCCATCCATGTGGGACACCCCAGCTGCCAGCTGGCCTGAGTGCCACCACGGCAGTCGTGGGCTGAAGGCAGCTGGTGATGTTTGTAGCGAGGAGCTCAGTCTCCCTGCTTCACAGCTACCCTCCCTACGGCCCCTTGGAGCAGCCTGCACCACATCCCAGCACTCCTCCTGTTAAAAGCTGTGGTAAAGCTCACACAGGTTATCCTTGGCTCCTGGGGCCATTTTGTGGCAGGGAGCATTTACAGGCTCATAAACTTTATTTGAGAGCCCTTGTAGATTAGCCAATAAACTTTCTAGGAGTGAAACATGGTACTGCCCAGGAAGGGGTTTTGCGTCCAGAGGTTTTCCTCAGTGGCGAAATGTGTGGTGGTCTGGGACTGTGCCGTGCATGGATCCATCAGCCGAGATGAGCGGCGCGGGCTGGAAAGTGCCTGCGGGGTTGCCCTGCAGACTCACTTGACCTTGCCCTGGGGGGTGAGGAAAAGGAAGATGTCTCCGTGAAATGCAGGTGGGTCTGTGAGACAGCTACAGCAAGCACTGCGATCTGCAGCAGCTCTGTGCTGTGGCTCAGTCTGTTGGGACCTGAGTGTGCCATTTACTGTCTCTCTATTTACATGTGCTGTGAGAGAAGAATGAGAGGATCATGTGGAAGGCAAATATACTTTACAAAATTAAAAATAAACCACAGCCCCCTGCTCAGCTGTTCTTTGGCATCTACTCCTACATAGTAGGAACATCTCCTGTGACTCTCCATTAGTGATTGATGAGTTATTTTTCCCAGGGCCACTGGCCTGCATGATGCGGCATCCTCCCACGTGGAAGTGGATGCCAGCTGCTCCAGGGTGCCAGTGGCTCCTCCTGCTCAGCGGCTGGCATGGCCAGTGATGAGTTGTGCCCATGGGTGGGAAATGCCACCAAGAAACCTGGCATCTCCTTCCCTCCCTTCTTCCCCTTGAGGAGGGCTTTCTGCTCCTGCCCTGGATGAAAACCAACCCCTCGTCCTGATGGCCCCTGGGGTGGATGCTGACCATTCCTTCCTGCTTTTGTGCCACTGAAGCACTTGCTTTTTGCCCAGAGGAACTCCCTGAGGAAGCAGATGGGCGCTGGTGCCATAGTACTGGGGTGTTTTATGCACTGCTTTTGGTTTTGCAGGGGCACTGGGCTATAAGGTAGAATGGAGCATCTCTGCTGGGCAATCATACTGTAATGCACTAAAATTGTATTTGTATTTCTGCCTACACATTAGCATGAATCTTGCTTTAGGAGTCTAATTAGTGTAAGTTATGAGCTGGGGTGCTTGAGGCAGAAGTGGAAGCCAACTCTGCAAGCACCGGAAGAAGTAAATTAGAATAATCTTGATGTGACCTAGTTTAATTTACACCTTCCTCACATCCTTGCAGCTCTCTTCCAAACCCGCAGAGTGTCAGCCGCACAAGTTTAGGCTGCTGATTAATAACATTCATGGAATCTGTTATGAGAAGAAATCAGAGGAAGATTGCACTTAATTAAGCATGTTCCCTTGGGATACACAATATCCTTCTGGACTTCTGGTAACACCCAGACTGCAGCTCAAGATGATGTTCATTGCACAGGACTCTAGCCCCAAGTTAAGAAGTCCTCCAAAAATGTCATGGAGACCAGGACATCGGTGGATGCACAGCAAGTTTGACCCTATAAATCTCCTGGTTTTGCCGCAAGAGCTATGTTGTCCAGAGCTGAAGTAGAAGAAAGGAGAAGCTGTAGAGTTTTCAGAGTCTTTGAGGTCTCCTGTGTAAACTTTGCCATTCCTGAAAATGGCCCGAGGGAGTTCAGTCACACATTTTGTGTTAAAAGCTCCAGAGGTGAATCAAGAAAGGTTTCCCAAGCACACTGTTGAGTAGGAACTGTAGGTATTAAGTGCAACAGGTAACTACAGTCATGGTTGCTTTGTAGCCACTGCATTGCCATCATTTGTTTAGCATGTGCATTGTCCTTCTCTTCTTCTCAGGTCATGAGACAACATGGCTTGTGCCCATGTGCTACAGTCTTCTCCCTTGCACACCCACAAACCATGGCACTTTGTCTGTCTCAACCCAGAGCAGGCTCTGGTCCAGAGCAGCAGCTAGAGAGCGGCTGGTGTGGCTCACAGGAACTGCATCCATGCTGGATGGTTAAACTCTGCACGTGGCTGCAGGACAGTGCTGGGAGTTGTTTCATCCCCTGTATACAGAGGGACATATGACCCATATGTCTGGCATTGGCTCAGCACCAAATCTTGCCTTTCAACCTTTGAAAGTGACTTCCTGAGGAACAATTTGGGTTAAACCACAGAGTACTGGACCTGATTTGAGACCTCCTGGGAGTGGTTTTGGCCAGTCATACTGGAAATCAGAGCAGATGATGAATGTCTGGCATTAAATTTATCAGTTCATGGTGAAGAACCTCCAGAAACAGAAGTGGCTCATGATGATGATTCCAAGGCTGTCACAGCTGAGAAAACACTTGGTAGATGTGAGGGATAAAAGAATGTTTTGCTTCAGCCATTTTAACAAGCCATAAGAACGTGTGCTCATGTCACCTAGGCAAAGGTGCACAAGGCCAGGCCTCATGAGTGGAGGGGGAGGAAAAGGGGAGTGAAGCAAGGCTTATTGCTGGGGAAAGAAGGGGGAAGAGAAAGGAGGTATTGGTTTGAGCACAGTAAGCAGTCGGAAAAAATGTGAGTTCCTGAGTACCCAGCCCAAGGGAAAAAGGGACAGGGACCCCATGGGCCAGGGAAGGGCATAAAAGTTTGTGCATTTAAGGGGGAGGTGTGCCTCCTCAGTGAGATGCACCTGACTCAGCTGACTCATTTATATTAATAAATAGTCTTGCTTTGATAACTTTGTCTTTTTTCAGCTTTATCGGTGAGTGAGTATTCCTCACAGGAGATCCCCAGCTGCAGGTCCCTTCTGAGGAGCACCAGATCTTGAGTGCAGTCTCATGTCTCTCAGGGAGTAGTACCTGGAGGAAGTAATTTTCTGCCATACATGTCTCATGGCTTTGCTTGGGAGGTAGATAATTGTTCTGGAGATAGGTTCATCCTCTCTGCCCTGCAAAGCAAAGGATGCTTTTCAAGAAAGAAGAAAACCAAACCAGCATGAAATCTCTTTTTGGTTTTCTAAGCTGGGCCCACTCAAGGCCGGGCCTCATTCTCCAGTTACCAGCTTCACATCTTGGTTCATTAGCTCTGTCATATCTGCCTTATCTGATCTGTCAGACCCACCTCTTGGGATGACAGATTTGCCTCTGTTAGGTGGAAAGTGCTCAGGGAATTTATTTTTAGCTTACATGGGCTTCAGTGCTAGGAAGCCTGAAGTATCTGATCTTTTCATGTGCCAAGCGGTGTTAGGAGCCTGTGGTGTTAGGAGCAGCTCTTACTGATCTTCATCTTTCTCCCTGCATTTTAGCACAGTGTCTTCAGTGGCTCCCGTGTTCCAGTTTGCTCCTCTGGGGCTGGGAGCGGAACTGGCACATCCTCTGCAAGTGATGAGTTAGCTATCCCTATTTCAAATTGTCACATCCATCTAAGGAAAAAAGCTCCAAGTCCTCCCACCTCCTTGGAAGGTGGAGATGTTAGTATACTATATACTATAGCAGGAGAAAATGAATGCATGTAAGAGACATGGCAACCTCTTGTTACACCAGTGTAAGCTGGGGGAGAAGGTGATGGATGCTGGGGATGGATGCTGGGGAAGGGATTGATTTCTTCCATGTTGAACTTCATATAAAAGTTACAAAAAAATTCGTATCAAAAAATTAAATCCCAGCTTTTTAAAAAGACCACATGCATTACTACAGAGTCATATTATGAAACTGCAACTTTAGCTATGTATTGGAATTCTCAGATGTTTGTTATTACAGTCTCAGTGAACCTTCTTTTCCTCTAAAGGATCCTTTTTGCAAGCAATATCTTTCCTATCTCTGCATGTCCCTTTTCATTCCTAGCTCCACTCCTTGCTCCTAATACTGCTGGCTGGTATAGTAAGCACTAGGAGGACAGCATGGGCAGGCACAGATATTCTGATGTTGTTGGGATGTTTGCAGGAGTGAATTTACTTTAGTAAGTTGAGAAGGCTCTCAGGTAAGTGGAAGTTGTCTCTAACAGCGAGGAATTGACTGCCTCAGCTGGTTGTTTCCTCACTGCTTTTAGTCTGGGGCAAGACACTTCAGTTTTGCTTTTAAGGTCATCCTTGTTACCATTCACATAGAACAAGTCATGTGAAAAATATATTAGGTAAAATAAAGTGCATCAAAGAGCTATAGTTCTTTTCATGGTGGGTTTTAAGGTAGCAAAACCCCTGTAACTTAGAGCAAAATCTCCATTTAATTTTTAATAAATAAAATCAATTTTAAAAAATTCAATGCCTGTTCTTGATTAAGTTTTGCAGAACTGTGTGTACTGGCTAACAAGATGGAATTGCATTAACATCCATAATTTAATTTCTCATCAGACTTCAAAAGAATTTTCTGCTCACGTGAAGCAAATTTCAAAGTTGTTATGGTTCATCTTCCAAGAGCTCCACCTTTTTGAGGTTAGTGTAAAAATGTATTGCACAGACCATGGGACAAGCAAAGTATGAAGTAATTTTCTTCAGCATCTTTCTTAAAAAGCTGTAGAATTTTGGCTTGTTTGTGAACAAGCATATGCCTAAAGGAAAATCTTTTCGTTAACCTGAGCAAAAATGTTTATTTATACTATCCCTTTTACCTAAGTTGCTTTGAAATATCTTAAAAACAGGCTTAAAAAAGGTATTTTAAAGTAAAACTGTGCTAGTTGAAATGTAACCTCATCAGCAAAGTATAGCAAAAATATTGGAATTGTCCAGAAACAAAATTCAACAGTTTAGTGTTGGTCTGAGCTTTAGTTGCCTTCAGGAAATTTAGAGAGGTTCAGGAACAAGGGCCTTAGACACAATTTCAATGGATTAAATCTAGGCTTCCCTGTTTTTGCCAAGTTTCCAGTGGGTCTGTAACGACCCTACTGGATAAGAACGTGTCATTGCTGATGCTGTCTTGCCCAAAACTAATAAATCTGTGGCTGTATTAAATTAAAGCTCTTATCTGTCAATTGCTATCTTAAAAAAAAAATGTTTTTTGTTCTCAGCAATGTTCTGAGGTGCAAATAGATGACAGGAAAGATAAACAGTCTTGGACTACAATAAAATACTGTGAAAGAGGAGACAAAATTAGACCTTGTATTTTGAAGGAAATAACATGGTGGGAAAGAAATACATAAAAGAAAATAATTTTGAACACATTTGTAGGGTTATCACTGCAATTTGCAAATATATTATTCAATAGCTTAGTCTAAATGCAATGTCCAAACCCATAAAATCTGTAATTGGAATCTGTGGGTTGACTGAGACCTATTTTGGTCTGTAAGTGTGAACTGCTCTTGTTGTATAGAGAAGATAAGATTATTTGAGAACCCCTAACAAGAAGACTTATTAAGATAATTCTAACTGTCTCTAAATAGCCAAGAAAACTCATTAAGATAATTCTAGCTGGCTCTAAATAACCAGGGGTGTACCAGTTACTTTGCTAATAAATGTCATGACCATGAAGACTTGTATAAACTTCAATGGAGTGTGAGTCACAGAACATTAAATTTTCATTAAGAGCAGGTTTGTACCTCCTGAAACAAATTATACAGTGAATCAAATTTCAGCTTTGGCTACACAGCCAGCCTGTGCACATGTAGCATGGGTCAGTCACTGGTGCTGCATGGTGGTGTGGAGAGGATGTTTAGCTGAGAGCCAAGGTATAGTGGTAGCACATGGAGTAGGGTAACAGCCCCTTCAGTGGCCACTGGGAAGCTCTTCAAATGCATCAGCACAAGGTAAATAATCACACACCTGGTCCTCATGGCATAAAGAACATGTGTTCTGAAGTCTTTAGGGTTTGCTTCATATGAAGTCCAGCTAAACCTGCTTGCTGCATGATCTTGTTTGTCTTGAAGGCCTTATTTGATTTCCTAGACACATGCTATGTTTAACTAGTCGGGGTAAATAAACATGGAAATTCTCACTTTTCTTGATCCTGTGGTGGACATTTTTCACTGTGTTGCTGTATAAATCTTTTGGTTTTGTGAAGCTCATCCGATCCATCTTAGACCTCCAGGCCACACCTACAGTACTAAATTAAGTGTGCCCATGGTTTTTACCTGTTCCAAGATCAAGTCCAGTGGGGCAGCCTGGTCTTGCACTTTTATCTTCTCACCCTTGGAGTGGGGCTGCATCCATAGCACCTGCTGGGACAGCACTAACTCCCATGTTTGGGGCTTGTTCAGGAGAGTATCACATAGTGTGGACCAAGACCCTGCCAGGGACTCCTAAAATAACTGAATATCCCATATAGCGTTCACAAGGCATCCCTCAGGAAAGTGTCTTGACATTCTTTCTATTTCAAATAGAGCAGCAGCTTGTCAGTCTGAAAGAGAGTGGTCTGGAACAAGGTAAAGAACAAAGAATGATCAAACTCATCTGAGGAGAAATGAGGCCCAACTCTCACAGTGTTGCATCAATAATGTTTTCAGTTGCTGCTTAATGAAAGTCAGTTTTGCACGGTATTTAAGGCATTCCTCCCACGCCATTTAATACATAAATGTTTTATGTATTTCTGTATTTTCATACGTTTGTGCCTTTTTTGTTTGATTTGCTGCCTATCAGATGCTTTCTGATGTCTTCCATGTGACCAGATAAAAAAAAGTATTTACAGCATTTTTTCTTTAATCTTGTTAAGTCTTCATCACTGCACATCTTCACCAGACGTTTTGATTGGTTTAGCACATTATTCAAACTTAGGAAAAAAATAAATTTGTTAAGAAAGATATGAGAAAGAATAGCTCAGCTGGACATGGTGCAGGGCAGTCTGCTCTAGGTGGTTCAAGCAGGGGGCTTGGACCAGGTGACTTCCAGAGGTCCCTTCCCCCCTCAGCCATTCTGTGAGTCTGTAAGGATATGTGAAGCAGGGTTAAACTTCATTACTGCTCCCCAGATTTGCCATGGCTGATTAAGGTCATGGATGGACATGTCTTGGGGAGAGGATCTTGGAAAATGTTGACAGTAGCCCAGTTCCCATCAAGCTTATCCCATGCTGACCCCAAGTACTGTTGCGGGTCAAATCCTGTCTTCCTGGTAGGGATGCACAGCATCACTGCCTACTGATTGCCAAAAACGCAACAGGGTTTGGCCTCATTTGACAGCCTTGTGGGTGATTGTGCTATATATATATGATTGTGTGAATAATGACTATTTCTCCATGTTTTGTTTTGCTCTGGACTGCAATCTGTTTCCAGTCCATAACAATATTCTTCTACATATGGACTTCCTATAAATACCTTGCTGCCAAGTCTTTTCTGCAGTACAAATACAGCAGAGTCCCACTGGTGTGCTGGCCAGTCTGTGATCAGCAGAGGCTTGATTTTAGTGCAGTTCAGATACAGCACAGAGAAATATGGCAGCTTAAGGTCAACAGTCAGGAGTAGGATTGCCATTATTGTAACTGGGCAAAAGGGACAGAAAGAATGATTGTGAGGCGTGAAAGAACAGGACTGGTAGGGTGCTCAAGAGACTACCCCAGTCATTCCTGTTGGCTAAGGCAGCACGAATCACACTGCTGTCAATCCTTACATGATAGTCAAGCCTGTACCTGACAGGATAATCCAGGCTCCAGTACTGGATCCCACCATCATCCCAGGCAGTGAAATCCAGTGCCTCACCTTAGCCAGTATCACACAAGCCTTCCTTCATAACATTTTTAAATTCCTATACTTTCTTCTCACCTGGAATGCAAAACAAACCCCAAAAAATGTAAGACGTTAACTCATTGCCACTGTGTGTTTTGTGTTTGAAGAACATTCTGAATAAGCTGTCCAGCCTTGTCTTTCTTGCCTTTCCCCATAGGTTGTGGTGAAAGACCCAACTGCCTCAGCAGTCCTTCCTAGTCCCCTGGCCATGCCTGTCAGTATTTGGTACATCGCAAACCACGAGTCTTAGGGATAAATGTCACAGATGGCATTGCTCAAGACATCTGGCTGCTCTCATCAGCATTGACAGTGCTCTGCACCACATGCTCTGGCCATGATGGCTGGAACCAATTTTCTGTTCTGGCCATTACCAGAAGAAGCCTTGGTACAGGAGAAAAGGATTGGCAATTTTCCACACAAAACAATGAAAAAGACAAAAAGTCAACCAGAAAGGACAAAAAAATCTCCAGACTGCCCAGAATGAGCTCCTGCATAATTACAAGTGGCCTAATACTGGTCCTAGGGGAGCACTGCCACTTTGGGCTGGTTTTCTTAAAAATATGTAATTTTCTGGGGAAGGGAGTCAGCTTCAAGTGCTGTCTGTTGAGATCCTGTTTGGGGGTAGAGGGCATTTAGGCTGTTTTAGACAGAAGTTACTATCCTGTTATTGGCTGCTCACCACTAACTCACTCCTCCTAAAGCTGACTCAAGCCATTGGTGCCTCACAAAGAGAACAAGACTGGTTTTTTGAAAAACATAATTTCAGATATTTTTCTGGAAGGATTTCTGAAGGAAAACCTCCAAAGGCCTTCCTCTATTCCCATCTCTGCACCTTGCACAGGGACATTCAGGTAACCTTAACTGCTGTCCCCTGCCACTTTTACCAAAACACCTTGATTACTAGAGTCAGGCTGGGTTCCCGGTGACATGCAGGTATCCTTGCTGAATTCAGCTGGAGCTGAAAGGCATCTTTGCATTACTTCCCTGTTCTTCCTCTTTGCTTCATGCAGTTTCATCTCACACATACGGCACAGTGCCATCTGTGACCATTGCCACCGCACTGCGGTGGTGGCACAAGGATGCTGCTCTGGGAGGCCATGCTGCACGTGGTTTGACAGCAGCTTTTGGAGAGGTCTGTCAGGGAAACCATGTGAACATGCACGGTGCTGCTCTGTGGGGTGTGCCACTCGCAGCCGCTTTGTTTTGTCATTCTAGGGACACTATTGGAAATGACATTCATTGTAATGTGTTCATCCTACTGGATTTAATTAGAAACACTCTGCTTTAATTAAGTGTTTGTTTTGCAGTCCCAGTAGTTCTATTTTGATAAGACTCTGTCATGCAAATGCTAAATGAAGCTGAGGAAGTAGATTACTGCACGTCATAGTTCCTGAATAATGATTAAAGACAATGCAGTGTGAGATACAGTTGCTGAGAGTGGGAGGCAACTCTGTGCTTTTCTTCAAGTGTTTAGTTCATGCTTTCCAGGAAATTTACTGTACTATTAGTTCTCTGTGTCCTCAGACTCATTCTTTGCTTTGCAGCATCCTCCTCCCATGACTTTTTCAGGGACTGACAGGGGTGCAGTTGGGGACAGGGAAGGTTGTGCTGTGCCACTGACTCCTCCATCCTTCCACCCAGGACAGAACACCCAGGAGAGGAGGAGCAGGAACAAAACAGAGCTCCATGCCAAAACTACAGGCCTCCTTTTCTCTCTCCTTTTCTCAGTAAACCTGCAGTTTTTCCTTTTTATGGAGAGTCTGGGTGCTAATGCTGCAGCTGTCTGACTTGCCCATGCATGGGCTGCTCCTTATACATAAAAAAGCTGCATATAACTCCTTATATATAAAAAAGCATGTAGCTCCTGCCTTTGTTAATGTTTTTCTCTACTTACCTACAAATCTTTATTGCTTGAAGTGTAACTTGAAGCTTAGCAGAGGAATAGGTTCCAGTTATAATTAGCACATAGGGAACAGACCTAAGCAAGAGTTTTCCCACAAAGTCATATTAATGCATGAACTCTTTCTTTACAGCTTTACAGATGAAAGATGTTTCTCACATCAAATATCATACATACTAGTTTGGAGTGGTTTTTTGAGAGTGTAACAGTGAGCAGAGAAAAGAATTCCAAGCCTCAGACCCAGGAACATAAATCTGCTCTGACTGAGCAATTTCTACCTGTGAAGAAGCAATGACCCACACCACTCCATGATGACATTCTCTCTTTGCCTTGATTAGGTCATCGTCAAAATTAACAACCCTTTATTGTTGGCCTGGTGTCCTCCCCCTCCGGAAGTTCAGTCCTAAAGGAGATGAAGGATAAACAAAGAAAGACAAATCCCCACTCAAACAGATTTTGCAGTCAGACTGTGATTTGTGAGCAGATGAAGCAGCTTTGTGCAGAGCTTCTGAACCTCTGGAGGTTGCTTTCCTGGGGAGACAGAGCACCCGGGGCAAGACACCCTCCCTAGCACAGTGTCCTGCAGGTAGAGCTTGCCCTTCCCTTGGAAATCCCCCTGGATCGGGGTGGGTACACAAGCAGATTGTGATTTGCCTTCTCTGCGCACTGTTTCCTGTGCTACAGCCTCTCTCCCAGTCTTCCTACTTCCTACTCTCACCCTGACCCTGAATCGCTTCATTTTTCTCTTGGAAGTTTTTCTGCTTTCCTTCTGTCCTTTCCCTTTTCCAGCCTGATTTTCCCAAGGTGATCTACCTTCAGTAAACAGCTGCTGAGCTCAAGAACCTGCTGTTGTTCCTGGCAGAGACATCCCATATAAACCACAAACAGGTATTCCCCAGCCAAGCAATTTCCACAGTAAGAGCTTCCTGGCACTGGTCAGTTCCAGATCTCCAAATGTTAAGATATTCATGCAAAAACTATAGTTTAATATGGGAAATGTTAATTGTATTTACATTTTATGCCATAGTGTTTTAAGAAATGCAAATTGCCTTCCTTGAGTTTACTGTATCTTCTGTCCTCCAACAATCCATCACGAGAGGCAGGCATGACAAACAGCCACAGAAGTTCCCATGGTGGTTTGAAGCCTGCTAAATACACCACACACAGCAAGAGAAGCCTTTAGAAGTCAGCTTTGTCTCCAGATTTAAAGTGCCCCTTGTTCACAAAGCTTTCTGCAGTGCTGCTGGCCGGTCTCCCAGCCCCACTGGAAAGGAGCCTCACATGGGTTACAGGCAGGAGCAAAGCAGTAGCTCTTCTTATTGCAAAACATGGTGGGAAGAGAAAATCTCCGTGCGTGGGGTGTTGGGAGAACACATAGGTTGTGGTCCATCCCCACCTCACCAAAACTCGTGCCAGAAAAGGAGCAGACCCGCTTGCCTTGGCTGTGGCTTCCCTCCTCACAGGGACTCATTCAGAAACAAGCCACACTTTGTCTCTAAGGTAGAAAGAAGTGAGGGAGAATGCTTTGAAAAGTGGGAAGTGAGGACTACCACACAGCTGCTCTGCCAGCTCAGGAATGTTTCAGTGCTATGATAACAACACCCTTACGAGTGAAGCCTTTCCCTGATGGAAAGCCTGAAACAACCGCACAACTGGTCTGGGGAAATGGAGGAAGGACACAGGCCTGGGCATGGGCTCTGGCAGGAGCACGTCCTTCCTCCTCACAGAAAATGTGATTCTGCAAACATCCCTGGTGGATGCGTTGAAGCTTTATGAGGATGCACCTTGGTGCATTCCAGGGGTTGCAAATAGCAGGGAGACACAGGAGGGGACCTTTGCCACAAGGCAGATCAGACCCCCTGCTACTGAGACCAGTGAAACTGCTAGGGGACCCGCATGGAGGCTATGGCACAACTGAAGAATGTGCCACCTGAAGTGCATAGAACAGTCATCCATTCCCACCTCTTTCCACTAATTTGGGGAATGAGTGCTTGGGCATCACCTTAGGAGAGGCATGGGCTGTGTGGCATTGTTGTTCCAGAATCTGAAGCCCTGAACTTAATAGGGAGGGCAAGTAAGACCTTTCTAAATAATATTTGTTGTCTGGAGCTGACAAGTGATCTGAAAAAACCTGAAGCCTTATATAACTCCATCTGGCTAGGTGAAAGTTTTCTCCTAACTCCAGCCTAAAGCAATTTGCTTGCCGTTTACTTTCTTTTTGGCTTGACAAAGTAGCTGTTATTAAAAGCAGATCTCAACCATGAAGAAATGCCCTTTGCATTATTGTCTACCCGTTCCCATGCTGCAGAAGCTGGGTTGGGATTTCAGCAGCATGTTTTGGGATTCTGGGGCACTGGTAACATTAGTTGTCTCTACCTCCTCACGCTGCCTTCTTCTGCTTATCTGTGGGATACACTTTCCATAGCACTTCTTCCCACACACTTCAGATCTGCTCTCCCAGCATTGTAGCAGTGATTTATGTGCTTCTGTGCTAGCAGCCCACCCCTGTGTATCGGTAGGATTACATAAAGATGGGTGACAGGGAGAGCTCTTAATCACTACATGAAAAAAATATTTAACTGTTACCTGTCTTGCAATGAGGAGCAGTGCTTTTAAAGCCCTTGTGACATTTACATGCTTCAAGCTCATAATTTTATTTTAAATCTCCTGTCATCACATATGAGCCTTGACATTTGGTACAGGAATTAAAAATATTTATGTATCAGCTTTCAGGGGATGAACATGCAGAGTGTTAATGGCCTTTCGAGTTCAGGTTTTGGCTCTCATTCTGAGTTCCTATTCTCTCTGGATGTCCTGTACCAAAAACAAAGTCTCATTTTCCTTTGATGTACACATAGATACACACAAACACTGAGAGGCAGCTTGCAGAAGTGAACTGATTTGCTGCCTATTTATGAATATCCATTTCTCAAAAGCATTCTGGAATAACTTCCTCTGTTAACTTTTATTCGAAAATAGTGTTTATACCAGTGGGTTATAACCTAACAGCTAAAATACAGCAGAGTGTTCTTTCCCCTCATGACAAGACTTAAATATGCTTCCTTTCTATTCCCAAAGTGATTTATTATATGTCTAAATGTACAGGCCCCCCCCAAGGCAGACACCTCATCTTCTTTTGTGTCTTGAACACACAGCAGATGTTTAGGAAGTAGCAAAGTTACAGTGTAAGAGCAATAGCTAGAATATAAAGATATGTGACTGTAATAAATATTGTGGTAACAATATTAGATTTTTGCGGTTTGCAGTTTCAACTTTGACTTTCAGAAAGTGACATTTATATGCACTCTGGGAATGTGATAATAATCTTGGTACTCCAAAGTAGTTTTCCAGTTTGAAGGATAATATAAAGCAAATTAATTTCAGTTCTTAGTTTAAGCATCTCCTCTTCCCTAGATGGTAATGAGTCAAAGCTACTATAATAAAATTTAATGTCTGCTGTCCTGTTTGTGAAGTTTTTTCCTTTAGTTCATAGGCATTCAGTTGCTAGTAAAAATATAAATTCAGAACTGTTGATTAAAGGTCTTTCCATACAAAACTACTAATGTTGACCGTTCCGTGCACTCACAAAGTAATTATAACTAGTAATTATAACTAGTAGTGTATAAGAAACAAACCAACAAAAAACTTTATCATGCCACATCTCTGTTTGCACAGACTCCACTTTTTCCCTTTAAAAATATTTACAAGGACATTTTCCATTCAGTATTTTCAGTGGAATGCTGCCCAAGATGTGGTGCAGAACTCAGTGGGTGTTGACTGCAGATGCTACTGAATTTGATGAAGGTGGAAGACAGGGTAAATGCAAAAAAGACTGATAGGTGCATTACTGGCTGAAAACAGAAATAGAATTTGAAACACTGATGTTCTTTAGCCTGTTATCAGACAATTCAAATCTGGAGCAGCAGAAGAGGTGACAAAAGTGCCCTAACAAAGTATCCAGGTGACTATGTTAATAATCTGATCTTGGTTTCCAAGGAAGCCTTTTTTGTTTCAGTACAAAATGCTATCGGAAAGAGCATCATAAAATTGTTGCTCCATTCTGGAATAAAATAATGGTGTTCTGTCCTGGGGATAAATTCGGAGGGGATGTCTTCAGTCCAGAGACTCTGCGGGTAAAGGCTTGGTCCCAGAGATGTGTGGACCCCAAGCTCCTACCAAGAGAAGCACAGATACATTTGAGTATCTTCTAAGGGTGTCACATACACACACAGAGCCCTGGATTCGTGTGCTCAGTTTTGGGCCCCTCACTACAAGAAAGACATTGAGGTGCTGGAGCAAATCCAGAGAAGGGTAATGGAGCTGGTGAAGGGTCTGGAGCACAAGTCTCACGACGAGTGGTAGAGGGAGCTGGGGGTGTTTAGTCTGGAGAAAAAGAAGCTCAGGGGTGACATTATTGCTCTCTACAACTGCCTGAAAGGAGCTGTAGCCAGGTGGGGATCAGTCTCTTCTCCCAAGTCACAGGATGTAGGACAGGAGGAAATGACCTCAGGTTGCACCGGGGAAGGTTCAGGGAAAAACTTCTTCATGGAAAGTGTTGTCAAGCACTGGAACAGGCTGTTCAGGGAAGTGCTTGAGTCACCATCCCTTGAGGTATCCAAAAAATGTGTGGATATGGCATTTGGGGATATGGTTTATTGGTAGACTCATCAGTGTTGGATTAACAGTTGTACTTGATGATTTTAAAGATCTTTTCCAATCTAAATGATTCTATGATACTATGAAAAGATGCTCCTTTGGATTGGGGCTTTGACATTGTCTTTCTGATGTACTTCCTGGTATAAAAAAAATGTGTTTATCAGCAGAAAGATGAATATTGAGGGTATTTTATAGTCATAAAGCAGAAGCTTAGCTACATTCATAAACACAAGTATCCTAGCCAAGGCAAACAGGGAAAGCCGAGTGTTTTGTTTACAAAGAGAAAGCTGCCTTCAAATATTTACAAAGAATGAAGGCAAATTCAAGAGCAGTTGGCAGAAGGATTGGAAGCAGTATTGAGGATCTTCATGCAAGCTTATTATTCTTGGGATGAAAAAAGACTTTGCAAGAATAGTTAAGCCTGAAATTATGAACGATGAAGATGTAACGATGAAGAAAAAAAAAGAATTTAAATACAACAGATGCCAAACAAGTTCTGGATCTGCAGTCACGTTATTTGATATTATTACCCTTTCAGTTTCTTTGATTAAGGAAGATTATGTGCCTGAGGGAATAAGTCCTTGTGTTAGTAAATGTGAGTTACAAAGAGGTTAGCAATGTTCACACCTATCTGTAGACAAGGACAATGTATACTACACATTTTATTTAAAAAGGCATGGCAGGTAAGAAGAGAGGAATGTCTATTTACCTCAGCCTGGCTGAACAGGTTGAGTTTCCATGCCTGGGGGTGGAAGGATCTGCCTCGGCTGGGAGAAGTGTGGGTAGTCTAGGACAGGGCAGAGAGGAGGGGAGAGAGTGAGCAAACAGGGAACTCAGAGTGCGTGGATGGACCAAGGGACTTGGGGAAGAGCAGACCACAGTTTGGCGTCTGAGATGATGGAAAGGAAGGGGCCTTCCTAGGGGACCATGCGGACTAAACTGCTGGTGGACAGAAAACAGGACAATTTCTTCACAAGACGAGAATGGACTGGGGGAAAGTTGTTTTCTGGTCTTACTTATCCAGCATTTTACTTCCAGCAATTCTGGTTATTTGTTTTCTGTTGTTTTTGTTTACAGACAGCAACTGTTTGCCTGGCTTTAGTTCATGATTTTGCCTTGTGATGAGTCATTCCTCCAGATGTCAGAGGCATTTTAGTGAGCCTGTTTGAAAGCACAGGTGAGCCAGGTCTGTCTTGAGTCTCTTGCCAACACAAGGGCTCATTGTGGTGTTTTGGCCATGCTCTGCTACCCTGTGTGCAACTTGCCAAACCACTTGCTGTGCCATGTCTGCCAGTCTTACTGTGGGTGTCTTGCAGCTGTTTTCTCTTTCAAAGACTTTGCATTATGAATAAAGGGAGTGAGAGTTATCTGCTTTCCACTTCACATGTAGATTTTTCAGGGCTGTTTCTGCTCTGTTTTGAATGTGAGTGGAAGGTGCTTGGCCATCTCATGTGGCTCAGGCTGAGTTTTTTTGTATGGTGATGCCCACTGGGGAACCATCTGCATCTGATGCTCTCATGAGCATGAAGAACTGATGGTCACAGCCTCCTTCAATTCTGCCTTGTGACAGAGGAGTTGTCAGTGCATGCCATTTGTCAGAGACTAGTTTCATTTATATTGTTTGAGGATTGTTGGACTTTTTCTCCAACAGATTTAGAATAAGAGCTTCATCTTCCTCCTCTTGATTTCCTTGAGTTTAAGTTGTTGTAATGAATTAAGGACAGAAGGCATATTCCTAAACATCTAGGCTATGAGATTAGGTGCTTTGCCTCAGTACACTGTTCACAATCTTGCTGGTCCCAGATCCTCATGATTGCAATGGTTAAAAACTCAATTTCCATCCTAGAACTATTTGAGGCCAATTTATAACCATTTGTTCTTGTTCCAAAGCTGTCTTCCAGTTTGAATAGCTCTTTTCACTCTCTGGTATTCCCCTTCCTCGAGGGATATTTATAAAAAGCTATCCTATCATCTTTCAGCTTTTGCTTGGTTAGAGGCTGAGCAAGGACATCTTTCTTAATCTTCCCTGACAATTCTGGTAGCCTTTTTCCTGCAACTCTTCCCGTTTGAACTCTTCTTGGATATGGCTGATTGGGCTGATCAGCAGCAGTTTACTATCTCAGCTGCTGTAGACTGAGGAGTGCTTGATTTAAGACCTGTCTGCTAGAGCTGTCTATTCACTTTGAACCCTGTTGTGCAGGTAACAACAAGAGTGCTGTGGGAATAAACAGCCCTGCACACTGCTCTGAGGCAGATACATCTGTCTTGGGTATTGGATAGGGGAAAGAAGAAAAAAGGATATAATACAGCTGACACAAGCAGATCTTCACAGAAACATCTTGGAGCCATCAGAACTTAACCAAAAAATTATCGAAATCCGCACCCTGATGAGCGGGTAATGCACTTGATAAACAAACAAGATGTGCAGGCCTTTCTCATCTGACTGGAAGACCCAGAGCTCTGAAAATCAAGCTCTTAACACAGGGGCAACTCCAGCATATCTTCCTCTGTGGGGGTCAGGAGCATGAGACAGCCTTCTTAGGCCAGTAACTGGTAAAGCAGAGATCTACCATGGAGCAATCCAGACTTGTTTCCCACTGACACCACTGCAAACACCAGAAGTCCTGTCAGCAGATTTTGGTTCTGCCCTTGTACAGTGGCTCACTGTGCCCTGATCCAGAGGAAGAGCTGCAAAGTTCAAGCACGAACAAGCCATCCTCTGCCATAGACACATGTTTTCAGAAAGCATTTCATGTACCGAGCTCTGAAGGTACAGCACCATGGCCAGATGCTCGCCCTATATCCTATGCTCTGACATCTCCTTTCCTGCTGCTTGGCCTTGCTGCTCCATGTCCAGCTACTTGCCACCATGTTCTTGCCACCAAGCCTCAGCTTCATACCTAACACTTGGCTATGCAACTATGGACCCCTTCTAGCCACTGCATGGAAGACGGATTTGATGTTGATGAACGAGTGTGATATGGACCAAGGTGGAGAGTGATGCAAAGACCATCGATGACATGTTGTGCTTGGAACAGGCCAAGCTCCTGGTTGGCTTCCTGGTGCTCAGCTGTCATTTCGTGATGCAGTTGTGCTTGGTTTATTATTTAGTGCCAGTATTCTTCAAGGTTTCCTTGCACCCAGAAAGCTACTGTGAGAGATTTTCATGCAGTGGAAGAGACACTAAACTCTGTTTTGAGAAGCTGCCAAACATTGCAATTTAACTGCTCGATCAGTCTCCAAATTCAGGGGACCTAGGCTGTAATTTCTGTTCAGTTGGTGCATTTCCCCAGCCCTCTCTGTGGAAAAAATTGTACTTGCTAGAGGCACCGTGCTGCCGGGTAATTGAAAAAACAGTGGCTAATGAAGTCAGAGTGTTTTCCACAGCACGATGCAGTATGGACTAAGTTCCCACTCTCATTGGGATCTGAAGTACCAGAGAAGCACAGATATTAAACAGGCTGATGTCCACTCTGATAAGCTGCTTATTGTACTGCCTGGCTCACAGCATGTGTTGTGAGTTTGTAAATGTAAGCTATTCCTCTCCTACACACTGCAGAATTTTTCTTGGAAATGGTTCTCAAGGCTTCAATGCCATGAGCTAGAGTAAGACCGACTTGTTCCTATTACACGATTTTTTGTCCCACGCTCCCTCCCCATCATACGTGACAGCTTATTTGGTCTCTGGGAGAGCTGAGATTATCCCAGCTTGAGCACCAGTTCTTACATTGTTCTGGTCCTTGGTTACTGTATTCAAGATATTTTCTCTTTGCACCACACCACACACTTGCCCATTCATCACTTTCTCCTGCTTTCCTCCTTGCTCCCTGTCTTTATGTGCTGTATCTTTCCACTCTTTTCTGTGTGTCTCTGACAATTTGTGCTGTCAACCTCCTCTTCCAGGTGTGTATTCTCTCCTCTTTTTCTTCTTGTTTTCCTCTAGTAAATTAACATTAGTTTTGTTTGCCTTGGTGTCTTTCATTGCACATAATTTCTTGGTGTTCTCCTCTTTCCTTTATGTTCTATTTTTTTTTTTTTTGGCTGTTGATTTTCACACATTAAGGGATCTACTGTTGGCTGCCCCTGCCACGCTCACTTACCAGTTCCCACGGGCACCTCCTCGGATGCTTTTTACAGAAATGGTCATTGACCACTGATTTTCTACAAACCTTCTATTCCAACACAGCAAAAGCTCTGGCAGTGCAGTGTCCTAGTTTGTGGATGGTCAGGCATCTCCCCTTCCCTGCGGTAAGATGTTTCTATTGGAGATGTGCAAAAATATTAAGCAGCATGGTTACGGGCTCATGCAGTTTGCCTGAAGAGATATGTGTTCCCCTAAGGAACAGACCTGCAAACTGGTATGCCTGCTGTGCAGAGTAGCTTTTTCCTTCTGTTGCTGGTTTTCTGACTTTTTCCCTATCTGTCTTAACCTCTACCCTTTGCAGCTCTTGGTCATACCTTATCCTGATTGCTAAAGATGAAATGCTGTTTCACATAAGCCTGTGCAGATGGAGTGGACATAAAGCCTTGACTGGAATTTAAATAGAATTGAAGTGCTGATAGAAAATGTTCACTGGCCTCTGGGCAAATCTAGAAGCAGGATCTACTGGAAGATTTCAGTCTACACTGATGCCTTAGGATTTAGCTTTTATATTTTTCAGATCTTGTACTGCTTTATTCTGTAACTCTGAAACTCCATAGCCTGTTAGCTACTGTTCTCCCATTCTGGTTAGACATAACAAATCCTCTCTGGGCCTGGACTCAGGGACACCTTGTTATCCCAAGCCCTGAAATATATAAACTAAGCCTCTGAATGGAGGGAACAAACTTGGGGCAGTTACTTTGCAACCCGAAATTGTAATTGGGGAATTAACCCTGATGTGGAAATGGACCAAACTTAAAAAACTTAAAAGTGTGAAAACCCCATGACCCAGCATCCATCTTGGGTGTAGCCCCTCGGAGGGTTTTTGGCTGCCCAAAGTGTACCTATTGAAGGCCCTTCAATAAATACCCGCTTTTATTCTCTTAATTTTGTGTAGCCTCTGTTTTCAGGTAGCCACTCCAAGGCATCAGCACATGAAGGTGGCCTGTTCCTGAAATGGGGATTCTTGTTTCTGCACTACCGTGAAGGTGACTGGTAATGATGAAGATAGGGAAGTGGGTATTTTTGGTGTATAGCAGCAGCTCTGATTAAAACCTGTGCATAGAATGGGGTTAAACTTGGAATGGTCACCTGAATCAAAAGCAGGAGATGTTGCCATCATTAGTATTTTGACCCAGTCCCTAACAGTGTGTGGCTGATCCAAACTGAGGTATGCATCTGTTTTTTTAACATTTTAGCAGAGGCAGGTGGTTTTCAGGTATTTTTTCTGATTATAGCTATCTGCTACCTGGTATCAAGGTTTTAGATCTGTTTGTTCTGAAAAAGAAATGGTGGATTTGAATATGAGATTTTACCTGTTTCCACTGTTTTTCATTAAATCTTTAACTGAACTCTTGCTATAATCAACAGAATCTGTCTTTGGGATTGCTCCAGCTGTTTTTTATGAAAAATGCTTTGTGTTTCCAGGCCAAAGTATGAAATTACCCTGAGTCATGCTAAGAACCCTAAACTGCCATCATTTTAATAAGATTTCAAGGCATTCATCACTTCACGAAAGTTAGTAAATAGCGTAAGAAACATTCACGGTTTTACTCCAAAATTTCATAAAACTTGCAATGATTCCTTCCAGTGATTTCCTAATGAAAACACCCCGGAGTTTGTGCATTTGTGCTCATATCCCAACACTTCAGTATTCCTGATGCTGTAACTACTGTCTGCCCAAATTTAAATGTAGGGAAAGTCTCAGATTTTACTGTGACAGCTTGGACCTTCCAAGAACAGTCTCCCAAGAAAGGTGAAGCACTTTAGGGTTTCTACAAGGCTTATATCTTAGTCCCCCTTTTCTCTCCACAGAAGCAGTTGCAGAGAACACACATTACTAAATGTCCAGACACATGAGATTCGTTTCTGACATATGCAAATGGCCACCAAGTTTCATCTTGCTGATCTCCAAATCTCACCATTTATTCTGAAGCTGGCTGAGGCCTATGGTAATTAGCGGGCATTTTACAGCACAAAAAATTGTCTGCAAGTCCTATCGAAATACCAGTTATGCAAAAATGTTCTTAAAGAGAAATATCTATTAATTTTGATGCTTTAATGCAAACTGGCCCGTATCTGCAAGCGTCGTCATGTGATTGTGATATTTTGTATTCTAAAATCTGGCAAATTTACAGTTAAAACATTTGAAGGTTATTTTGATTTTAAATGTCTGGTAATATTTTAAGAGAAGGAAAGAAAACCAATATCCTTTAAATCTCTATAAAGCAGGATTATGATGGACTTTTCATGTATCCTCCCTTTTGCTCAAAAGTCTTTGTTAGTATAGGTAGGTTCTAAAACCTACCTGAAAGTTTACCATTTTTGTATTTGAGTTTTGGGTGGTCATGGTTCAAGGTGTTGTGCTAAAGGAGAAGGTAGGGCACAGAGATGTAGACGTGTGTGACTCCTCCGGGGAGGAAGGACACGCTGACAGTCTGAGTGCACCAAAAGTCTTTGGATAGGGGAAATACCACTCTCCCAGAAGTTACTAACCATGAGGTGGGCATGCAAATATGCAGGACTGCACATCAGTGGGGATGATACAGTTTATAAAAACTGCCATTAGTAGGACTGGGTTGGATCTAGCTCTTGATGGAAAAAAAAAAAGATTAGAAAAGTAAGCAAAATTCTAGATTCGAAAGAGTTTTAAAAAATATCCAGATCATCATGCCAACTCATAAATTCATGGGACACATTCCTCTAGAATACTTGTTTCAGTTCTGGTAGTCCTCAAGAAAAACATGCCAAACCCTTCTGGGCATTTGCAGTGGAGATGGTGAAAATTATTTAAAAGGCTGGAGAAATTTCTGTGGAACCAAGTGGGACTTTTCAAATGTGAGTTGCACGAAGAAGGACATAGTAAGGATGCATAGAAGAACAGGTCACAAGGAGAGGCAAACTACATCCAACCTTCATGAAATGGAGTATGACAATGCATTATAAGTCCAAAAAAAGTGATGAGTAATACTGGACCCAATCTGACTGTGTGTTTGTAGCATTGTGCTGTTGATGAAAAGCATCTGTAGTTGGTTTGTATAGCTTTAGATAGAGTGTTCACTGTGTATGGGCAATAGAGCAGAAGGGAAGTGGGAAGGAGGAGCAAAGTCCCAGTGCATCCCTTTGCTCTCATTTTCCTTTTAAATGAAGCTTTAAATATTTTACTGAATAGCTGCTATGAAATCATAGCAAACACTGTGTTTGCCTGTTTTGACAAAGGTGTGCATGAACGTACACGCATGTAATTCATTGTAAGCTCTGGCACATCTTGTCCCCATGCCAGCTGCTGCAGCTCTGGAAGTGCCCTTTCGGGCAGGGTATCCCTACCTGCCCATCTGAAAGATGGTGTCTGATGCTGACCTCTTTTAGGAGAAAGGTTATTGGATTAAATGGACCAGTAGCAGGGTCTGTGTGATGATATGGTAAAAAAAGAAGTGGAGATACTGTCAAATGAAAGCCTTTAATCAAAATAAATATATTTCAAGCAAGTTTGCCCCTGTTCCTAATTGCAGCTAAGCCCAAGGAGCTCTCTGAGTGCATGTGTGCTTGTGCACGCAGGCGTGTAACATTCACTCTGCATCAAGCAAATTGCCTTGGCAGCCTCCTGACAGCTGTGGTCCTTGTGCCTCTGAGGCTAGGTAAGAAGTCTGTTCAGTGTGATAGCATCAAGGGGAGACTTTCATTAGTTACTACTAAAAATATCAATGGCTGCCTATAGGTAGTGGTTGTATCCAGTCATACATGAGTTCGTTTTTCAGCTGTTTTTTCCCGGAGTGGATACTGGCTGGATTCTAAAATTATATATGTTGTAACTTACAAACTGTAAGTTTGAACTGTAACTTACTGTTTTCTGAAGTGTAATTCTTTCTTTCCTTCATATAATGAGGAAGGTTCTGTACAAAAATGATAAATAAAATTTTTTTAAAGCCAATTCAAAAACTAATTTTTATTTCCTAACTTCTACATTTCCATGTTCAGCTTCCCCATCTGTCAATGTATGAATAACGTAAATGCAGTATAGTATTAACAGTTGTGGGCAGGAATGCAAAAGTAGAGCTAGCAGCAAAGGGCAGCTATTCACTCACTGTCCCAGAGCTCTGACAAGTTCTTAGTTTTCCTGGGCCTGAGAAATATATTTATTAAAAAATGGAGGACCCCCTGCCATATTTCTTGATAATCAACTTCTGCACTGAGGTCTGTAGGACATTTGCTCCCATTGCACTTCTACTTCCCCATACCTGTTTGTAAAGAACGTATCTGGAGAAGAGAGAAATTAAGCCATCACTGCCTCTCTCTTCTCCTTCCATCTTTTCCTGACCTCCCACTCCCTTCTGCTTTTCCCCGTAATAAGACCAATAGACTGGGAAGCATCCACTGGTTTGGTATCTGCCCTGGTGCCTCCCAGTGTCACAGAGCAGCATGGAGCCACGGGGTGAGATGTGCTCTGGCTGTGGGGAGCTGCAGTCATCTGGCTCCTTGCCTTCCCTCTCGCACTCCTGGATGCTCACAGGCAGCTTGTTTCCCTGTTTATGGTCCCCAGAGCCAGGCAGGGTACTGTCCTTAGCTGGCAATGACAAAGCAGTGCCTGCAAGGTAGTATATTTTTTGAAAAGTTAATTAACATCTTCCTATATAGAGTATTTTAAGCTACTGTACCTGCCAAGTGACTCTCAAAGCAGCTTAACCTTCTGTACTGCTGGGGATTTGGGATTTCAATTTAAAGGGTCCCAAATACCATTTTCTGCCTATTTTCTGTCACAGAGCTCCACTGCCCCACAGGTATATAGTCATTGTTTTGACACTACTGAGCACAACGGAAAAAAGGAAAATTATTATTTCTGGATTTTTTTTCTTGGAAGGATTTTAGTGCAGAAGAGAAAATGTAAGGGAAAGCTTCCTTTTGCTGTTTGGTAGCATGCTTCCATGGCAAAGAATAAAGATGTTATCAGGCTTTTGCAAAGCATATGTGTGTGATCATGGGGCAGAGAGGTTGAGAGGAAAATATTATTAATAGACATAACACGGGAAAAACTCAAATTACAGTTCCTCACTTAAACATAAGAAAATAAATTAGGGGATGAATAGCTTATCCAAAATTGAGAATCTGATCAGACCAAATCTGTCTGAAATCACACATCAAGCAAAAGAAAATTACATGCAAGAAGCCAAACAACAGAGTACATATCTGCCTGAGTTTGCACTATTTTTAAGCAGCAGAAACCTCTACAGGTACTAACTAGTTCATTCTCTATGGTCACTTCATATGGCATGTTGTCCAGCTGGGAAGAGACGTGAAGAGTGTTTTTGGGAAGAGCAGAGCATCTTGCCTGACTGCCAGATCTCTCTCAGAGCAGGGATGGAGGAATCTCAGTATGGAGGGGCAATGTGCCGCCTCTCCGCTTGCCCTGTGACACCGAGACAAACCAGGCTGGAGATGAGCTCTGTTTATATCCCAGCAGGAAGCCTGCCTGGCAGCCATCCCTGTCTCTTCTGTGCAGCAGAATCAATTTGATGCATGGGCTGAACAATCAGGTTTAGATTATGAACATTAGGGATGCTCTCTTCTGTGTGACACTTGATCAGGAATGAAAGATGATGGGAAGGAGTGAATGGCAGTGTATCCCATAGCTTATTGCACTTCTCCTTTGGGTGACATTCTTGTTAACCCACGTAAGTGTCATTCCATCATTCAGCTCTGCTTCCTAAGGCACCTGCTAAACCCATTTATTTCTTTATTAAATCAACAAAGAGCTGTGAAAACTGTAGTCTGGGGGATTTTTGTTCCTTAATGACAGGCATCAGTTCATAAGAATCAGAATGTTACAGACAGGAAGAGTTTGTGTATATCAAATCTGCAGCTTTCTTGGAGCCAAAAATCTGTAAATTGTCTCATAAGCTTTTAACCACAGAGATTTAGTGTGTTAGAAATAAAGTGTTTCTCTTTACTAGTCTAAGCTTTTATCCTGTCTGAGGTGGCACTTGGTGACATACCTGTACCATGCAGAGGTAATTTAAGCTGCTCTTATGTGTATCAAGCCTCTTCATGGGCTGGGATTTTGCTTTTCTCTGATATAATATATTTGAGAACCCTATCTTGGGTAACTACCCCTTGGTGGGACAGTCCAAGACTCTACTGACAATTACTGTGGGACAGAGCTGGGGGTATGACGGAAAACATTACCCTTGCTCTGACTCAGACATCACATCTGTGTATCCCTTCTGGAATTTCAGCTCCAATCATCTGCTAGTGCACTGTGCTTCTCTCTCTGAAACATTATCTGGTTTTGTCATCAAAATGATACCTCGTTCCCTTTGTGTTTCATATGGCGGCTGTTAATGAACTAGTTAATTATGATGACCCTTGGCAGCACTCTGTGCCCTGCTGGGGCGAATGGCTCCATGTCACAGAGCTGTGGTGTTAGTTTGTTAGCAGCTCTGTCTGGGTTTTACACCTATCTTTAAGAATCCATTCAAGAAACTGTATTTTTTGCACAATTATTACAACATGGAGCACAGAGGTTTTCACCTGAGTACATCTCATGGAGAATCCTGTATGTAAACAGGCTGTTGACAAAAACACTTTCTTCCTGTGGCTCCTGTCCCTGCACTTGGAATCAGATTTTTTCTGACAATGTTTGGGAAAAGGACTCTAGTTTGATTAAAGGCCCAAATTCCCACTTTCACATGGAGTTTTCTGCACCAGATTAATGTTACCATGATAGAACAGGGTAATATATTCAGAACATCCTCTAAGGTAAATGGGATACCACCAGCTGAGACACCAGCTAACACACTGGATTTGTCTAGTTAAGTATTTATTTTGTGGTTTATTACATCCTTAGAAGGAGATGCTGAACTTCCATGAATCCAGCTGACTGTAGCACAAATTACAGATACTCAACATTGCACAAGACCGAGCTTCATCTCTGGCAGATACATACTGCAGTTTTGTCTTCACGCTGTTGATTGCTGTTATCTTCTTGAGTTCCAAAGCATACAGCGGGCCAGAAGTGCAGCAAGCAATAAGCACTTGGCTAGTCTGTGATGTGGAAGAGGCTGGTAGCATAGAATAGGCTTTGCTGAGAGGTGCAGCCTCTGTTCCTTGCCTTAGCTGTGCCATTTGCTGTAACAATCTTTCTTTGTGTCTGCTGACATGAGGGGCATGTCACGATGAGATGATGAGGTTCATTTTGTGCAGCCCTCCCGCAGTAGGAGCAGAGGCTGTCTCTCCTGTTCCATGCTCTTTTGCCTGCATCCTGGGCTTGCTCCCTTGCTGGTAACAAACCATTTGCATCATTCGTCTGCGTGTTTTAGTGTGAACTGTGATTGACAGTGCTTATGGCTGGATGAAATGTAACAGGGCTAAAACAGCACACACACGACTTTGAACCTGATTGTGACAAGAGACAGAGAGTGTTTCCTTGTAATGGATGGTCAAGTTGTGTAAAATGATTGGATCAATTACTTGAAATGTTTCTTTTCCGGCCGGACAGTGGGTCCATTTTGGCATGCCCAAGGGAGAGCAGTATCTGAAGCTGCCAATAACACTGGAAAGAAGAATTCAAACTAGGTAATTATAATGATGCATTGAGTTGTTGTTGCATCACAGGAAATTCTCAGTGGAATGGGAAAGACTTGAACCTAGCCAAAACCCCAGGGAGAAAGCTGGTATGTGAAGATGTGTCCTAAAGCCATGCTCACTCTAAGATGAGGGTCTTGTCTAAAGACTGAAAGCTGCGCAAGGTTGAGGAAACAAGGAGGAAATCCTGGAGCTGAATACATGTGTCTCATGTTTTGAGAAAATATTTTATCAGTCTTCAAATTGAATGATGTAATTTAATTCTTTACTCCCCCATGACATTAATCTACTGCTAAGAGGGATTTTCAGGGAAGGTGAAAACCTAGGATTTTGTATGCAAGGAGACGTGAAGCTTAGGTAGAACCAGTCCAGTTTCTTGTTGCCTGCCACTCTTGTACAAGGTCAAGGGTACTTCAGAGTGAGACGTTTTCCTCCAACAACCAGCACAGGTCAGTGTGGAAGCTAATAATGAGTAGCATCACTTCTGAAGAGATGTTTTCCAGTGACAAGCATGAACTAGACAGTCTCTGACATTTAGGAAAACAGTGAGAACTGTTCCTGACCTCTGAAACTCCTTCGTACCAGTTTGTGGTTGAAAGTCAACAAAATATGCTGTAGTCAATAAAATCAACAGATTATTCATAACAACACTAAGAAGTTCTCCTGAGCCTGCAATATTTTGAAAACCTAAATGTGTTTTTTCAGTAATTCCAGTCATATTTCATTTAAGTAACTGGCATAACCGACCTGTTCAAATATGTATGTACACAGTAACTTTGTAAGGCTAATAATAAGTTACTAAAGCCTAGGGTTTGGTGATACAAGTAAAATCTAATTTTTGATATTTGGTCTTAAAAATAACTGTATAAAATATATTTTACAATATCAAAAGCGGACAAGGTGCTTTCCAGAATAGACCAAAGTTTTTTCCAGGGAATGTATGAGATCACACATTACTGCATATTAATAACGTGATGTGCAGATGAAGGTTACAGTATAAATAATCTCCCAAATCATATATAGACCTTGGTAAATTAGCTGCAGGAAACTGATACTCCATTTGTAGTTCTTGTGGTACTCAGAGACCCTTTCCTGACGTTTTATTAGAGACACTGCTATTGTGTTATGCAGACATGCACGTCTAAAGCTGGATCTTGCACCATGTTTCTCATGTTCTTCCAATGGTGCAACATGTTGGATTGAAGGTACAGGAGGAGCAAGGAGGATCTCTGGATCAGAGCTCCCCAGCATTCAGCAGCAAACAATGGAGTCTTGTGAGATTGGATAACTCCCTGTCAAGACTGCAGTTCAGTTTATGTAAATTCAGGAAGTCAGTTGTTTTGTTGATTGCTTTTATTTTGCCAGCCTTTGCTGTAAGCAACATCTCTCCTGCATGGGGCAGACCCTTCTAAAGACCGTGACTGGCTGCTCTGGCGTGATCCAGTGAAGAGCGTGGCAGTGCTTTGCAGATGAGTTGGGTTCCTTGTACACATGCATATGCTCTGTGCTTTCTTTAAGCAGCCTTTGTACTGCAAGTGTGCACAGTAGTCCTGTCATGACACATTTTTCCCTTTGCAAAGGGAGCACTTTGGGGTCTTCCTACAAGACAGAAAATCTGTGTTAGCTTTAAAGCATCTTTCTGAACATTACCGAAGCTTGCGTGGCTTTCTCAGCATGGAGTTCCTACCACTCAGGAGCTGTTGGGGGCACTGCCTCTTCAGCTGGAAGTAATTTAAGCAAGAAAATGGGAGCTGTGTGCCTGGGATGTGTAGAAACTTTATTTCTATTTTTAAATGACAGCCATTTCTCTCCTTCTGACAGGGCAAGTTCAGAAGTGAGGCTCCTCCTGTGAATGCATCCTCAGGGGTCTCCAGCGGGCCTGGGAAGTTCTCAGGCTGCTGATGGGCTCCTGTAGGGCTTTGGGCACTCCAGGCCAAGCTCAGCAGGAGTACGAGGAAGAGCATCACTCACTGAGATCAAAGGAGCAGTGTCTGCTTACAGCCTGGCTCCACCTGGCCCACCAGCCAGAAGCCCCAGGGAACAGCTGTGCTTGCCCAGAGCTCTCTGAAAAGTAACTGCTTCTGCTGTAGTTTTAAAAATAGGATTTTTATCATCATAAATCTTTATTCTGCATTGTATATTATGGAGAAAAACAACGGCATTAGTGCCAGTGGACGTAAAGGGCTAAAAGCAGGAGCCCTCTGCAGAGTGCATTTCTCCTGTTCCATCCCTGCCTCCCCCAGCCTGGAGCATGGAAGAATACTAAAAAGCATCTGTGTCTCCTGGGAGTAGCACAGGGATGCACTAGCCATCCTGAAATCCCACACATTTCTCTGTGTGGGTGTTGACAGCCCTGCATGGCTCTGAGAGGTCTCCATGCTGCTGCCTGCAGCAGGCTGAATGGCAGGAAGGAGAAGGTCAGCTCCCCATCCAGCTGTGACAGGCTCCAAAGGTTTTCCATCCTGCCAGGACAGGAACGTGAGTGACAGCTGCATTTTTCTTTTATTCAGAGCCTGATAGTCCCACATGTTAATTTCATGGAATCACGGAATATTTCATGCTATCAATTTTACGAGTGTCAAAGTTCCATTGCACATCCTAGTGAGTAAATAAAATGCGTAAGTATGGGATATGCATTTCACATCTTACACCACCTCAGATATTTTCAGTGGGAAAAAGAAGTGAGGCAAGGAACCCTTAACATCTCACTCCCTTTACACAAAAATTACTCTAAATTTAACAGTTAGAGAAATGTTGTACAGAGAACAACAGTTTAGTTCCCTACAGAGAACAACAGAGAATAATAGTTTCGTGTTTTAATCTCAATTTATTGATACTTTTCATCAGAAATCAGAGCTCCCCAAAAGTTTTCTTAGCTATGAAGTATTTTGAAAGCCTAAGTATTAACGATGTTTTGAATACGTTCTATTATCTGCGTCACTGCTCATTATTTCAAATTTGCCGTCAAGCTGCATGCTTCCTCACGCTCAACAGGCTTCTCTGATGTGCAAGCATTGCTATCAGAAATATTCAAATCAGTAAAGCACTCAAGTGTTGCAACACACTTCAAAGTCACCATCATAAACACCAATCCCAACATGCAAATTCATAGTTTTCAGCCTTCTCCATAGTGTGTAGCTCTGTGCTGAAGAATAAAAAACTTATTTCTGGTCTGTTTACTCTTTAAAAATGCCTAACTGAATGTTTTAATAGAAAATGAGCACTTCCGAAGTGACTGGCCCTTAATACTTTTTTTCCACTTTCAGAAGTTCTAACCAAGTCTACTTTTCCCTATTTACAGAATAGATACTCAGAGACCAAAATAGACACTATGCTAAGCTAGAGAAACCAAAGCCATGTGCATACATTTGTATTTTTTTTTCCATTTCTGAAGGCAAAGACCAAGCAGTTCCAGATCCTTAGCTTAGTTATGGAAGACAAAAAAACCGTCCTACAATTATTTGAGCAGAAGAGGCCAGGCCAAAATACTACAAGTCTGGGAGAAATCTCTGTATACAGAAGCAAAATTTGTTTTCTTCACAATGAAGGGAAGGCAAAGCTCTAATCAAATGTCACACTACCCCTGCAAACAGAACAGCTCTGTCAGGTAGCCCTGACCCCTGCTTGTGCTGGTGGGGATCCCTCTCGTTCAGCAACACGAGGCTGAACATTGTCCGTGCAATAGAGATACAACAGTGAAAGAAGCAGGGGGTGGGAGTGGGGGTGCAAAGTGCAGAGCTCTGGGCTGCAGTTCAGCTAACATCACATTCCTCTGGATGTGTGAGGTGTCCATGGTATGGTGTGGATGCCCAGGATGGCGTGAGCACCCATGTCCTACTAGTGGCCAGAGACCTTATTTGGGGGCTTGGTAGACACCGTGATTATCCAAGCGGTGTGAAAAATTCCACTGGGATATTGTGTTGGTGACACATGCACAGAGACCAAAAGGGAGGAACTTGCCACCCTTAGCTATAAAGCTGTGCCACAGATTTCCCACATTTCACTGCAGCTGTTGACTTGGTGGATCGCTTTGCTCATTATGCCTGGTGGCACATGCAGGGGTCTCATGGGCTGGGATGTAGCAGAGTATTTGCCAAGTGCATGCAGCATGCAAGACCTACTGGAATATGTATCTTGTTTGTCTGGAATGCAGAATGTGAAAAAGTGCGTAAAACCCCTGACAGGTTGTTTGGAGAGCCTATTAATAACTTCCTCTACTCCTAGAAATTTTACATTTCCTCCTCCTGGGTCATTTTCATTATCCATATGTCATTAGCTGTGGGAAGAGGAGGTGGGAACCACTTGAGGCATCAGGATTAACTGGGAGGGAAAGTGTAAGATGACGTGAGTACTTACAGAGAGCGTTGGCCATGGCCACGTGGTGAAGATGGTTTATGCTGCCTGGGACACTGCTCCAGCCCATCTCACGGTCACGGGATCTGGAAGAACGGAAATCCTTCCCATACAGATTAGGGATTTTAATTTCTAACTCCCTTGCTGACAAAACACATAGAAAAATATTCAGATCCTGATCCTGACATGATATCCCAGTCATGATAAGGGACATCTGCTGCAGCTTCTGCAGACACAGAGGGGCTTGAGCCATCCACTTTTGCATATATTTTAATCATCCTTTTTCCTTTCAGATTTTTACCTTGTTATCTTTTCTGACTTAGCAGATTTGAATAAGAAGTTGTGAAGAAATCATTGAAAGAAGGGTTACCAGAAATGCCCAACATATTTTTGTACAGGGTCTCTTCAGGCCAGACCCCTCTGAATAGCTGGCAAATAGAGTAGGGTTCCTACTGAACAGCCCCACATCCATGCTGATATTTCAGCCCAGGCTTTGTATAAATATACATCCAGTGGAGGCGTCTCTAATGAATTATATTTATTTCAATATAAGAAATCTGTCTCAAGAACTGATTTCTACTGCGACTAGCTGAAAGCCTATTAAATAGTGCAATAACAGTCTTTAAAGTACACTATGTGTTGAGGCAGACCTGCTAATAAGTTGGATTTTGTGTGGACTAAAACATCATGGGTTTGTGCTGTGCCTGTGTCCTTGCCTGTCTCAAGCGGCAGGCTCCGGGGGCTGTCCTGAGAGCTTCATTAAAAAGTGCTTTATGAAAGCCCTCTGATCTCAGCAGCAGGCAGGAGAGACCATGGCTGTATAAACTTGCCATTTGTACAGAGCAGGGGGTAAGCACCTCTCCCTAATGTCCCCTCCTTTTAATGCTTTAAATAGCTCTCCTTGACACATGGCAATGAAAATGGCTTACTGACATGTTTCTCTTAGCCCTATGGCTATAAAGTCTGTTCTCTAAAGAAAAAGAGATGTAGAGACCATTTGGCTTAAACCCCCTTAAGCAAGTGAATAAAATTAATCAGCTGTCTTTTAACTCTGATTCATTTTTCCTTTAATTCAATTTACAAAAATGTGCGGGCAGAGTCTGAGCCTGTGGGTATATTAACATTAATAAAACACAATTAAGCAAATGTTATTATGTTGCCAGCAACAAAAGGAATGCCCCTGAGTATAAATCTTCCTCTTGCTGGAATAAATATGCAGATACAAAAAGTGTGTCTGCAACCCATTGCTTAAGCAGTATTAAACCCCCGAAATACTCACTTTGGTTAGTACAAAGGCTGAGAGTTAGCACACGAAGGCATAGCTTCCTGAAGAGGAGAAATGAAAGTGACAGGTAGGAAAGTTTTGCCTTTTGTAGTCAAATTTAAAGGGTTTGGACTCGATCAATGAGTGTGAGATACAGAGCATTTGACTGAGACCTTTGAGAATGAACACATTTTCGCATTGCTTCTGGAGTGCGCCACAATCAAAACTCCACTCCCAGCAAGAAGAACAGAGGAATAAAAACTAATGAGCTAAGAAACCAGGCACATTAATAAGTAAAAAGGAAAACAGATTTTTTTTTTTGTGAAAACTGACTACCTAATGTGACCAAAATATATAAATACATATATATGTGTATATATTCATGTATTTGGTATGTTTTGGAAGAACCCCTAATAAATTTTTATATATATATCTACATATACATGAAAGTTAATTTTTCATGCTAATGCAGACTTTGCAGCTGCACAGTAAGTATGCACATGCTGTGTAAGATCTAGAAGAACCCTGATTTACCAAACTCAACAGTGATGTCCATTTATAATTACACTAATAGCAAGACCTTACATAATGTCACCCCTCTTCAAAGCACTGAATTAATTGTTGTCAGGTGACTGTTAAAAATATCAACAAAATGTAAACATCTGGTCAACAACATTAAAGTGGTTTCTTTGGCATTTTGTTCTGAATTCAAAAATGTGTGTTTCTAAAGACTGGGGTTGACAGCTTGTGTTGAGCAGTGAATCTTTTCCCAGTGTTTTAACTCCAGGTACTGAGGTTCTCTATTATTTATTTCTTTCTTGGACTCTTTTCCTAATTACTTCCAGCTCTGCCAAGTTAGGACAAAGGTTTATGCTAATCCACTGGAAGACTCTGAGTCCTTTCATTGTTTCATCAAGAAAAAAGTGATTCATTGTTCCTGAGGAGGAACTAGGGACTTTGTTTTGCCAGGATGCAACCTCTGAAGGCATTCAGTTTTAATTCTTTAACGAGTTAGTCTTTTGGGGAACCAAAATCTGTTTATGGGCGCTCCTGCCTGCAGACATCACTGCCAAGGGCAGCGGAGGGCTGCCATGGTGTCCTGGTGCTTTGTTGGACTGAGGCAGGAAGGACACGTCCCATGGGAACCCCAGGGCTCCATCTGCAAAGAAGCAGTGCCTGTTATCCAGAGGATAAACTGACTGGAGTGGATGCACATCTGGCCACAATGCTGTTGGTCGGGGCACATTCCATTGCCTGACCAGGCGGGACTGCAGGGCTGGAGGCAAAAGCCCACACACGGTCGTGTTGCCTCCAGCCCCACATTTGCCCTTTGCTGGGAGAAATGGGATCTCACACAAGGGGAAGGTCCACCCTGTGTGGGCAACTCCAGCCTTTGCTACCTCCTGTTTTTCTGCTGGTGCAGTTTTCTGTAGAAAGGCCAGAGGTGAGGATTGATCAGTGACATGAACAGCACCAGCAGCAAAAGGGATGTGAACCCACTGGGGGAAAGGAAAGGAAAGGAAAGGAAAGAGAAAGGTCCTCTGTGTCCTGCAATGCCTGGAGAAGTGATGGCCACAGACCTAGAGCTATCTCTGCCAACTTGATTGGGAGGGTGCTTTTATTCAACATGCAAGGCAAGAAGGAGTACAAGGAGTTGGAGAAAGAATCCAAAAAAATAAGAAGCAGGCCAGTAAAGATGTATGAGCTATATAAGGAAAGCCTGAGAATGCTGGAGTTGTTTATCGGATAGAAGGCTGATACATGGTAGCCACTTCCAAGTACATCAGAAATTCCTAAAAGAATGTGCACTGTTCTTCATGTCTGCTCCACTACAGCCAGCAGGATTGGAGCAAGGGAGGTTTCCTGTGAGAAGAAATTTTTTACTGTGAGGATGGTGAGGTGCTGAACAAGTTGCACAGAGAAGCTGTGGATGCCCCATTTGTGGAAGTGTTCAAGGTGAGGCTGTTTGGGGCTTTGAGCAACCTGGTCTAGTGGAAGGTGTCCCTTCCCTTGGCTGGGGGAGGTTGGAACTAGATGATCTTTAAGGTCCTTGCCACTGCTATGCTATGCTATGCTATTCTATTCTATTCTATTCATGTTAGAGATTTCCCAACATTTTCTAAGTTTTGGGAGAGTCAGGCAACTGAGCAGAGTGCCAGGGGAAGTTGTCTCCTGCTTAGGTTTGCAGGTTTTGGGAAACAAGTAAAGTGTTATTGATAGGAAAGTTTTTTATATAATTTATCCTGACCTGGTGCTTGCAGATGGATTAAACAACTCCTTGAGCCCATTTCAGCCCTATTTGCTGAGATTTCTATCTTGTATAAGCTGCAGTGTAGGTCTGACCTATCTGGAATGTTTTTGCTATTAAGCAAAACAAAAGGCTTACAGATGTGAATATCAAATTAAGTACTACAAATTAAATCTCTAAGTAATTTTGCATGGCCTTTTCACATTGTATTTATACTATATGAATGTTATTTTAGTTTGCTGCATATAAATAACAAGTTGAGAATTGCTGTCCTTAATTGAAACCATCTCTACTTGTCTATGAGAGATTACCATTTTTAACAGACTCTTTGTGATACGCCAGGGTTATTGGAGGATTTCTTTGCATTGTTGCTAGGCAGCTTCCTCCATGCCAGCAGACAGACACTGCTGGGTATGTCATGGCTAATTAAAATTCTCTATATTTTTGAGTATATAGCAGCCCAAGTTTTCAGAGCTTGCTGCTCAGGATAAGGTCAATTTAATTGTTATGAAGACTGATGAGACAAAATAATAGCAATTGTCCCTGTTGTAAAATAATTTGTTGTTTACAGTCCCCTGAATTCACAGGGTGAATGAAATGGCAACTATCTAAATATTTATTTGTGAGTAAAGAGAATTGACCTGAACTATTTTGACATTAGCTTTGTTCAAGTAATTTCAAAGAATGAGCTATCACATTCAAATATAAGAATAATGAATATGAGAATATTTAGCATGGAAGAATCAAAATTTTTAAAAGGATGTAAATGATTTCATTTCTACAGTGCCATTTGCCATTAAAAAGCTGTTCCAAGTTATTACCAGCTCCACAATGGCCATATTTTTTGAATATTAGCCAGCAGACTAGGTGAAAGTGCCTCTGTAGAATGAGCTGAGGAGGTTTTATAGCAAGATAGATTAATGCTAGGTGCTAAGCAAGTGCAAAGGTAGCAGCTGTGCCTTGGTGGTCCCTGGGCAGGGGATGCTGCTGGCTACCTGCAGCTGTGGCGCTGAGCATCCCTGGAAACTGTCTTGTGCAGGGAGACAAGGCTGCATGGTTCAAAATATTTAAAGCCTTGGGTAGCTTTCCTTCAGCTGACTTACACAGGGCATCAGTGCACACAGCAAATATTAGAGAAGAGTCTTTGTGTGAGTTAAATGTGTACAGGATCAGTTACAATTGCTTTGACCTCCATTCAGCCTCAAGAGAGCATCAGAAACTTATCATTTCTGCAAAAAGGAATATAGGTCAAAGAATAAATCTTCATTTAATCTCTTAGGAAGTTACCATTTAATAGAATTACTGAATGGCAGGCTGAAGTATGGGGATTATGGGAACTGAGGACACCTGATACAGATACAGAGATTTATCAGAGGGAATAGATTTAATAGGTGCTTGGATTTTCTTTTTTCTTTGGAGGGATTATTTTTAATCTGGATCTACTTCAAGAAAATGAATAGACTGAAAGAAGCTTTAAACTGCTTCTGCATCTAGGCAAGAATTAGATTTGTAGGGATCTTTGTGGAAACTTTTGAACTCTCTACAGATGCCTTTTACATAAGGTAGGTGAATAGTCTTACAAGGAAACTTTGAACAGACAACAGAAGCTGCCACCTTCTTCTCTGCTTTAAAACCTTTTTTAACCAGTTGCTTTTTCTATGCCCTATCCCTTCCTCCCTAAGTATATTGCATTTCTTTTACCTGTTCATGTAAGACACACTTTGAAGGAGACATGGCAGTTTATCCCAGTTGTATGGCAGTTGGTCTTTGTGCCTGGCACCACTTTCAGGGGTGCAGGTCTGGACTGGTGACCTTTCTGTCCTTGACAAAGGTATATATCCTAACTGTTGTGTCTGCCACTGGTCTCCAAGAGAAAAAAATTCAATCTCTATTAAAACAAGAAATCTGTGTTGAAGCAGAGTTTGTTTGTTTCTTGAGAATCCCTCATGCTTTTTAAAAATAGAATTCATATGAACTGGGTCTGTAGAGAAGTGCACATTTGGTCCCAAGCTTGGAGTGGCCATGACTAACATGAGGACAACTTGAGCAGTGGCTGACACAAGGAAATTGAATGGGGTTAAGCTCATGATGAAGACATGATGCCTAGCTGAGAAATAGAAATAGCCATAATCAGCAGCAAAGATTGCATTTATCCTTCAGCTAAAAAAATGAGAACATCCTTGCTTGATCAGTGGTGGTTTGGAGGAGTGGTGTGTGTCAAGGCACTGCCAATAAGGAGCCTTGTCTCTCAGCCCAGCACTGCTGTAAGAGTGAACATGGTGTGTGGCAGTGCTCCTGCAACCCACGGTGGAGGAATTTGCCCTAGCAGCCACCGAGTGATTTAGAAGCCACTGCATTCTGTAGGAGTGCAGTGATAGGGCTTGAGGGATGCTCTGAGGGCACCTGTAGGATTTAATACAAAATGGCTGTGGTGGGTATGGCCCCCACAGGCCACCCACCCTCCCTTTGCAAACTGTGGTAACAGTGCAGGAGCTGGCAGTACCAGCAATGGGGACAAAGGACAGGCTTGTTCAGAAAGCCTGGTCTTTGCTAGGGGGAAGCTTGGGCTATTTTCTGCACCACACTGTAGCTCAACACACATCCATGGGTAGGGGAAGGAAGGGCAGATGGAGTGGAAAAGCATAATGGAAAAGGGCTCTGCTGGTTCAGGATTCTGTATGTCTGTAGGATTGTCAGAAGTGCTGAGGATATACAGTTCCTCTTGCCACGAAGAGACTGTTCTTATAGTCACTATTTTTAACACAGGAGGAAAAAGAATTTCTATGATGGCATATTCTACTTTCTCCATTCCTATAAACATATTTACCTCCACCAATGTAGGTAATCAGCTTCGTGTTTGTGTTATTTATTACTTTGAATTCTGCTTTAAATGGCACCTATTGTTGCTTTCCCGTATTCCTCTTCTCCTTAAATTCTTCCTCTTTCTCTCCTGTTGTTCCTACAGAAAAAAAGCAAACAACCCCATATTGTGCTGGGATTATTGACTCTGGATTCCTGCAAAACTCCTTCCTCAGCAGTGAGGCTGAGACCTGGGAGCCGAGGGATGGTTTCTTGACATGCCGTCGCTGAGGCACTGGGGATTTTTCATGCAGAAGGATTTTTAAAAATAAATGTATAAATCCTGTTAGTATTAAATTACTAACTAATCCTGTTATTATTAAATTACAGAAAGTGCTCTCTCAAGTTCATTTTAGGGCAGTCTCTGAAGATCTAAATCTCCTGGCAGGGATCTTTCGCATCCACTTACCAGGGCAGTGTGTAATATTTTGGCACTGTAATGACTCTCCTCCACATCCTCAACACTGCATGCTGTCCACTTACTCTTCAGAAGATGCTTCTGAAGGAGAGTTGTGTGGTACTGACTTTCTCCAGCCTCTGAAGCCAGTCCCCAGAAATACCACTGACCTCAGCAGTGCTGGAACTGCCCTGGCAGTGCTCTCAGCACACAGAGGAGGAGGAGGAAGCTTAGGCACCCCATCACTGTCAGCCCAAACACGATTTTGCCTAATGCTGTGGGTGAAATGGATCCAGCACTGCAACCCTGTTACTGAAGGGGTGTTTGATGTCCCTAAAATCTCAGTAAGAGGCAACAAGTAACCTGATTATGTTAGGACACAATTTAATTACAAGAGGAATGCTGTCCAAAATCAAAGACTGGCAATTCTCAGTACATTTATTTAACATTAAGGTCTGTTTTAACTTTCACTGTGGAGTGAAGGATGGGTTTAATTAACTCCCTGATTTCTTGTGTTAAAAGAAATTAGATTTTCTTAAACACTATGGGAAAAAAGGCTATCATTTTATATATCTCTGGAGTAGTAAATTATTCATATGAATTTCATTTTGATCAAAACAGACTTTGCCCAAATTGGAGAGCAGCTCTCATGTGCACTTGCCTGTGTTTGCTGGGATGAATCCAATGGCGTTCCATGCCCAAACTGAACATTATTTCTCCAGCCAGTTCCGGGTATGGCAGCACCCTGTTTGCTGACAGCCAGGGCCATGCACAGACTGCACACCCAGCCTGGCTGGGGAGGGTTTCCACACCAATGGCATCTGTGTGTGTGCCGCCCAAAGGCTCCTTCAGTAAGGGGGGGTCTGCACTACCCCTCTCAATGACAGCCCCAGGAACATCCTTGTGTTTGATCTTTGGTGGCTTTGTGGGGCAACAGCATGATAAACACGCGCCCCCCAGCCACGGCAAGTGAGCTTTCAAAGATTGTCCCATAATATTTCTTTGCAATGGTATGTTCGAAATCAAACATCAGAACTCAGTTTTCTATAATTACACCAGTTTATAGAGCTGTCATCACCATGTCAAGACAGCTAAGAAATTAGAGTTTGGCTTTTATTTCTAAAAAAAAAAAAAAAAAAAAAGGGAAAAAAAGAAGTCTTTTAAGGAGTATGTTGCCTTTCAAATATTTAAAAAGAAACAGAACAATGCCAGGGTAGAATGGGCTGCCAGTCGTTTTAATGACCTGATTTATATTTAATTAAATACTGATAAGAATGAATACACTCTGTCCAGATTTTGTATGCGTTAAATACATTTCTCCACCTTAGCTGTACCTTTGCAGATAGACAGTTGGAATATGTTAATTACAGCCTTGTGGCATTATAACTGGTGAAGCAGAAGTCTGTGCATTTTCGACATTGAAACACGACTGAAAAACCTTAACAACTGTTGTCCCATCATAAAGCGTGAGCCCATTTCCTTTTTCCTTCCATATTATTATTTATTATAATATTATAAATTTTTTTTATTATTTATTTTTATTATATATATTTATTATTCCACCTGTGCTTGCACTTGGTGATAGCACCAGTGGGAGTGTGAATGATAGAGATAATAAATAATTCTCCACTGAATTGCTAGCTTTATTTATTTAAAAAACGTGGTTTTGCTACATCAATGAACACTTTGATGAAGACATTTTTCCTTCATTTTCTTCCTTTTTTTTAAGTTTTGCTGAAAGGATCATATTATTTAGAATACCTTGCTCTGTACTGAAAAGCTTTAACTTGTTGAATTACATCAAAATTCAGAAAATACAGAAAAACTCACCTCTCCAATGAAGTGAGGGTCATAATTTGAGTCTGATACACCCCCTCATCTCTATTATCTGTGCTCCTTGGTTGATGGTACCTCTCTCAGTAATTATGCTGCTGACTTTTCCCTCATTTTTCTTTTTAAAAGGCTAACACAGTGGTATTTACAGAAAAATAATATGCCGTGTCTGTGAAACACATTCCAGGAAGGACATCTTTGTGTGAAAATGCAGCAGCTGGAGTTCCTTAGCTGGGGGTAGTCCACTGGTTGTACCAAGTGGTGGGATTTGTACCCACAAGAGTTAGAAAGCCCCCAGATCCTTAATGATAATGATGTGAGGACAAAGAAAAAAAGAATCCAGAGAAAAAGAGAAAGGTATGCTTATACCAACGAGTTCCTCAATTAGACAAAAGCACTTGATTGAGAAGGATTAGTGAGGTGGCAGCATGTGTGGAAAAGTGATGAGGTTCTTTTCTGTTCTCCTTTCTTGCCCCACTTCCACCCTGTTTCTTGCTGTTATGTGCTTCTGCCTACCTCTGGGATGGAAGGCAAGGCAGTTTTGGAGGTGCTGGTACTACTTCTCTCTATCACCCCTTACCCAAAGGCTGCAGGACCACAGCCTCAGCATAGGTCACCCACTGTCCTCCTTCAGAGCTGCTGTCCTCCCTGCCCAGCAGCTGCTGGGAACAACATGGCTTGTGCTACAGGGCCAGGAGAGCAGAATGTCCTGAGTCTTCTCCTTCCCCACTGCCTCCACACATGAGGCTGTGCCCATTGGGCAGGAAGGGAGGAGGTGCTGCAAACAGGCAGGCAGTGGGCTGCCCTCACTCACACCACAGGAGCAGTGGTAGATCACAGTTCTGTGCAGCTTGGTATCACATCTCCACAGACTCTAGGTTTTGCCATGGCTCCTCTCATAAGCTCTGCCATTAATTCCCACACCAAGAGATGTGGAGGAGGGTGGGCAGAGGTTAGGTTGCACAGCTGAGTTTTCAGAAGTGCCGGTGCATAATACCACAGCAGAGAGTTCATGCTGATGCTAGCAGTGAATCACAGAATCATCAATGTTGGAAGAGACCTTTGGGATCATCCAGTCCAGCTGCCTACCCAGCAGTACCACTGTAGTACTAAATCACTAAACCACATCACCCAGCGCCAGATCCAGATGCCTCTTGAACACCTCCAGGGATGGTGACTCTACCATTTCCCTGGGCAACATATTCCAATGCCTGACCACCCTAACAGTGAAAAACTTTTTTCTAATATCTAATTTGAATCTCCCCTGTCTCAATTTAGGGCCATTTTCTCTCATCCTCGCACTGCAGGCATGGCAGAAGAGACTTTCAGGGAGTTGTGGAGAGTGATGAAGTCCCCCTGAGCCTTCTCTTCTCAAGACTAAACAAACTCAGCTCCCGCAGCTGTTCCCCATAATCTTTCTGATTATTTAACTTGCTGCGTTTTCTCACTGCATCTTATATCACACTCCATGGAGGTGCCTGACTTAAAGACAGACTTTAATATGCTACCAGAAATTATTTTCATGAAAAGGAGAGATCTGTAGAGAGATGCTTTACCAGGGGAGCAGCCAAGTAGTATAGCAATGAGGTGAAGGGGCTGGCAGAGGGGAACTGAATGGAACAGAGGTACTGAGCTAAGAAGGGGCAGAAAAACACTTGTAGGGCTGTAGAAATCATGGCATGTGTCTGTTGCTGCAAACTGCAGTGATGCTTTTTCAATTCCCAAAGAAAGTGTGGCTATGAACCACAGACTTTGGGTTTGGTAATATTGTAGTCAAGGGCTCCAATATAATTCCTGCAAGCAAAGCTCCTTAAGACAAAGTAATTAAAGTGAGGAAATGAGACAGCTTAAAGTAACGTGTCAGTACAAGGAGGTATTTTAAGAAAGTGCTTCATTAAGGGAGTACTCTTTATAATGTAAACAAGGCATTTTTCCAGCACAAATGCATATTTGCGAATGTACCAAAAGCAGTCTGTTATAGCCCCAGTGCATGCTCCCATGTCCTTGGCTCAGTCAGGAGAGTGATTTAAAAAAGGTCATCTGTGGCTAAGTGGGAGGATGCACTGATACGGGGACCCCGTGCAGTCTATTCCCAGCGTGGACTGGTGGGCCACTGTGTGCCTCCGGCCAAGGCCATGGACAGTGTCCTGGGAGCAGTGCCTGCCACCCTGGGCCCCAGCCCCTGCATCCTTGCATGAACTTGTTTGCAGGTTTACCAGGGTTGGCTTTTCAAAATTAACCTAGAAATTTCAGCTGCTGGATGCCAGACAACATGATCTACTTTTTCAGAAATGCAGATCATCTGTGCCTGTGATTTGTAGTGTCAAGGATAGCCATTAAATCTGGAGTGTCCACTGAACTGAAATCTAGCTGAAGAATTGTGGATGGGTTTCACAGCCTTGGAGGTTAATATCAGTCTTTTAAGATTGATTCCTGAAATTGCAGCCATTTAATTAAATAAAAATATATTAAAAACCCCACACCAAAACCACAGTGCTATCAGAAATAATCATAATTTTTTCTGCCCTTTATCTGCCTCCCCAGTACCACAATCTGCTTTGGGTTTCTGTTGCAGCTTTATTTGTCAATGTTTGTTTGCTGCCTCCCAATACTCTTGAGAAAAATGCCTTGTTAACAATGAAAGCAGTAACAGTGGAGTTACTTGCTGTTCAAATATCCCAAAACACTCTGCCAAACAATAAGCAGGAAATAATTTAATTACCAACTCAAACCAATTGCTCCAGCCTACAGGAAGATTATTTGTCTCTTGTTATGTAGAGTTTCTTTCTCATGGGTCTTGTTAGATAACATTAAACAGAAATTGCTAGTGAGATCCCAGATTGTCTTTAACCAGGATGTTCTGTCCCAGGTATCCTGCATTGTATTTGATCTTGGTCATTAGATGCTGCTGAGCTAAACTTCCTGATGCAGTTTCAGTGGAATCCTGCTTTCCTTGTGTCTAACCCTGATTTATCATAAATTGTCAGGGATGATACTCATTGGCAGGATGAACGTGGTGGGAGGAAGACAGATTTCTTACCTAATAAGGTCTAATGTAGTATATTAATTTTAAAAAGCCAGCAGATTACAGCATGTTAATTTAGAAAAACACTTGTGATCCTTAGAGTGATCCTCCCATAAGAAGAGAGCAATAGGAAATGTGCTAAGATGACAGGTACTTTTTCAACAAGTAAATAAACTGATTGAAGTAGGTCACTTATGCAAGGAAGGAATTAGACTTTGGAAACACTTTTATTCTAATTGTGAGTTGTATAATGATATGTAATGAGTGCATCTTCTAAAAAATTGCATGGGGCTAAGACTTGCTCCAATCTTACGTATTTTTCTAATAGAAGACTCTCTGGTGCTGTGATCTGTCCCCACATGCAATTTATTCCTGAAGAATGTTTGTTTCTACCACCTTCCCAGTTATTTTTTTTTCTTTATTTTTGCTTATTATTAATATGCTAGTAACTGGATTAAACAAACCTGAGTGAAACAAACTGCTGCTTCTAGATACAGAAGCATGGCTAGAGGTATCTCTAGTAATTGTTTTATATACAGTTACCATGGAGACTTGTCTATGTGTTTTAATTTGGTGTGATTGGTACAAGAATTTTAAGATTTTATAGAGGCTTGTCTGGACACAGGTGAGGCCAAGGGCTTGGCTGGGCCCAAAGCAGATGGGATGCTGAGCCTATGGACCCAGGTCAGTGAGGGACCCAGGCAGGCAAGTGGCGTGGCTCAGGCAGGGACCAGGGCCGAGTGCCTGTGCAGCTCCCAGGCGAGGGAGTGGAGTTCCCAAGGAGGTCATTCAGCCCCTGGTCACGCACCTCTTTCCCCAGAGCTGATCCCAGGTTACAGCTGCACCACATCACAGCTGCCCATGAGCACAGGCATGTTTTTATTAGGCTCCTCATCTTAAAATCTAAATATTCGCAAATATTGCTTAAAGTGAGCAGACTGTTGTGTTAGCATGTAGGTGTTTTAAGTTGACTAGTCTACCCTTAAGAGGCAGACAACACCAGCAAATCATAAATTGTTAATTAAATATTTTCCTTTCCTTTCTTCAGGAACTCCCTTATAGTACATTGTCTGTACAGCTTTGCCGAATAGCTGCTTTTTGCCCCTTCTTGGCTGGAAAACCACAACAGCCAAGTGACTTTGCTATTCTCTCTCTTTTTCTTTCATCCTCCCCTGAACTCTGTGAAGGATTTTGTCATCTTTTACCTCGGATCTTGCTCCTCCATCTCACAGCAGATAATCAGGTGCCAGCTCTTCTGCTAGAGATTTCCTTGGTTTTTTGGGCAGCAAACATGGCTGCAGAGCCCTGTCTCTGGTTTTGCTTACGCAAGAGCTGAAACCAGGACGTGGTGTCAGCAGGCACTCCTGCACCCGTAGGCTTTTGAACTCTCATGCTCTGCTTGAGTGAAAGCTGGCCATCCTGCCCTCTCCCCTGTGGGAAAAGAGATAACTTTTGCCATATGCAAGCTGAAGAAGCAAAACTAAAATAAAATCTGAGATTTGGGGACAGTCATCCGGTGGGTACCTTGTTGGAAGGAAGGGATCAGGGATAGGTATGGAGGTAGCTGGATTTCGTGGGAGGGAAATATCTGGCTCGAAAGGGAGAAGAAAAGGAAGAAAAGCCATGGACATTAAACTGACTGCCAAGGAAGAAGGCACTGAGTGCTTGGAGGATTTACCTGAAGCTCCTGGGCTATTGAGCTGGTGAAGGATGGTGCTTCCAGGGCAGGTCCAGGTGGGTCTTGTCCCTGCACACCTGTGTAGTCTTCAAACAGAAGCAGTGAGCGATTCGTGGCTGGATCCAAGACCCGTGTGACAGCCTGATCCCACAGGCTTCTGGAGGAGATGAACTGCAGATTTGGTGGCCTGGTGGGCTGCCTGTGTGGGGGTTATGCTGTCCAGAGCTGCCATGCCTGGGACTGTCACTGCAGATGGGCTGAGAGGATCAGCCCTTGCAAAAGGGTAAGTGAGAAATAAATGGTCTGTGTTCAGGCACACAAAGGGCCTTCCCGAAACAAAAGAAAGAGGCACAAGTTGTTTCAGGACCTGAGCATTTTGGTAAATGATGGATTTATTGTTTTGGAGCTGCTGCCTTCCACCTCACCCCAACAAAACCCAAAAGCCTACCAGCTGGAAAATGTAATTCCTTTCCAATTTATAGAGAATTTTTCTCCCTAGTTTTTTAGTAGAAGGGAAACCTGAAAGATCACTTTGGACTGATTTGAACTACATCAATCAGTCAAAAATTAAATTTTTTTTTCCATGCCATAATTTAGAAGTAAAATTTTAGGTGAAAATTGCCACTTTGAATGAAGTCAGGTCAACTTTATAGTTAAAAAAATAAGACATTGCATCCTAGAAAAGCTGAAATTGAATGTTCTGATGCTCAGTCTCTCGGGGTAACTGATTCTTGTTTTTTTTCTCTCCTATCCTTAATTCCCTTTGGAGCTGTATTTATTGAAATCTTTCTACATGCTCTAACTGTGCTGTAACACATAAGTCTTTTGAGTGCCCAAATAGTGAAGTGTTACTGATAGCATACGACAAAGGTGTCTTTGTTTCTCATTTTTTACTCATCAGAGAGGACAAAACAACTAGAATTCCTAAAACTGGGCAAATTTTGTTCTTGCTTATGACCAGCTGTGTAGTTACTCTGTATTTACATTTCTTAAATTGTATTAGAATCTGAGTTTTTAAAACTGTGCTTTGGTCTCTGTCTTTAACAGATAAGGAGGAAAAAAAATCAGGTGAAGGATTAATGGGAAAGTCCATCAAGCAGAAGTGGAGAACCATGACAATTATTTTCCAAGTAAAATTAGAGAGAATTTAGCACTATACTTTGGTACTATATAAAAAATACTGAATAAATAAAGAAAATTCCCCAAACAGGAAGAGAGATGATGAAAGATTCTGTGACTTACTAGGAGGTATTTTTCATTAACAAAATCTGTAGTCCATCCACATTAGACTTAATCATTTATTAACAGGAAAGAAGGGGTTTCTAGTTGAGTCCTACTGAGTTTCATGATCTGAGGTTAATTACTTAGTCTTTCTGTGTCCCATATATTCCCTTTGTGCTCAAGAGAGATTTCATTAAAAATTTATAATGTCTATGATAGTGATAATATTTACCTGCTTTGAAGAAATGCTTTAGAACTGGATTAACCATTTTGTAAATAGATTTGAAACTATTGAGGAAGATGGATTATGATCAGTTCTGACAATCTCACTATTGACTTTAAGAAATCTTAGGGCTTCATTTTTGAGGATGCTTTTTTCTAGGGAACATTGAGCTGGGCACTTTTAATCCTTAGTCTTAATTTGTGAGTGTCTCCCAAATATTGTTACACCACTATGAAGTTGTTATTTGCTTCCCACCTTTAAATTCACTTCAGAAAATGCCTCAAGACAAAAGCTAGGATGATAGTGAAGAGAAATGATGTGAATTCATCATAGCAAATTTACCACAGCTACAAAAAGCAAACTTAGAATTAATACAACATACTAGTAAATATACTGCAAAGGGAAAAGCAGTTGTGGCAGAGGTAAAGGAACCTTTAGATACCTTCGAGATGTAAATCATCATGCTCTTCAGACCTTCCCAAACATGTTCAGATAAAGGTCAGCCAAAAATGGTGATGAAGAAGGATGAGAGAGATCAACAGAAAGCAAGCCATATTTAAATGCTTTTGGAAAGAAGATTGCTGCATAAGGACCCCAAGAAAAAAAGAATAGCACCAATCTCTACAAGCTGGATACCTTGCTTGAGGGCTGCTTCAGAGCAGGCAAGGAGGTACTGATCCAGTTGGCCTCTTCATGAGCAGGTATGTAATTGTGGGCTTGAAGGGGGTGCATGCCTTTTTTGGAGAAGGAAGGAGACCGGGGCAGAACAAAGACTCTGTAAAATTAGCCTAAACTCCCTCAAAACCAGTCCTGGAAAAGGAAGCCCTGAAAACATGTCTGGCAGCATCCACCCCATGGAAACAACAGTGCTATAAATACAGCCTCATGAACAATGTTGGATCTTCCATGCTTCCATGGAACTTCATTTTCCAAGGTGTAAAAGAATTATCTTGAAAAGTTAAGTTGATATGGTAGCCCTACTTCAGGTTGCAAGCCAAATATTGGGAGAGGCAATGGGGAAAGCACGGAGAAGTATTGTGAGCAGCAACAGAGTCCAGAGTAGGATTGTCAGAGCAGGTTCTACCACAGGCAAGCATCTGGTTATGGGGCTGACTTCTTTTGGCAGAGAGAGGAGGACAACCAGCCCTCTGGGCATGCCAGGAAACTCTCTCCCACACTGACAGCAGCACAACCCTCCAGGCTCTGTGAAGGTGTGGGGCAGCAGTGCCAGCAGTGCCCGGGGCAGCTGCCCCATCAGAGGGAGAGTGACCAAAAGGAGATGAGGTGCCCCATTTGTCACAGCCAGCCATGGCTGCCGCCCCGTTAATGAGCCACAGACAGCACAGGCAGCTGCGCGCACGTGTGTTCGTGCTGCAAAGGCTTGGCAGCCCATCCCGCACCCAGCGATGCCAGATTGTGGGGATTTGTCAGAGTCTCTGGAATTTGATTCACTTGTTTAAATTCATCCTTAGGATAAATCCACCAGTCTCAGCTGGGTTATATAAGAGCTGAACTTGGCTGGGCATCTGAGGAAATCTCACTTGCAGAAGTAGTTCAGACTGGCTTTTATGTGAGCAGTTTGCAGTTTCTTGTTGATTGAAAATTGGCTGAGAAATTGTAAACAATGTGTAGTGATTAACGGCAGTGAAATAATCCACAAGGAGTGGCCAAAGGGACTGGAGTTCCATCTTCCTCTGCATCTTTATTTGTAATTAAAACCAAACATTTCAAGGATTGTAAAGTCAAATTTCCACACAGTAACCAGTAGCTATTGCATTACTCTACTGAAAGAATACTAAAAAGATGAAAAGGATGGGGAGCAGCAGAGATGGAGGGAGGGATGGGTGCAACTAAGAGAGCCAGCAAAGACAGGATTCATGTCTGAAAGCACTAAACTGGCTCCTGGGGAAAGCAGTTTGAAATGTTTATTCAGGAAGAAGTAGAAAACTTAGGAATTAGTCATTCACCAAACACCTCCTTGCAGGGTAGCAGGAGACTGCAAACTGATGCTGACAGAAATCCAGTGTGATTTTGGACCTATATATATGTATATATATACACATAGACACACATACACAGAGCTCAGTGGAAACTTTCTCTGCAGGACTGTGACAGGCCTTTCGTGCGAGCACATGCCACGGACCTCACCTCAGGTATCGGATCTTCCTTGGAAACTGCTGCCTAGCAGTATCTAAATGTTCCTCTACCTCTGGCACATCTGCTTTTCCCTTTACAGCATATTTACTAGTATTTTGTGTTAATTCCAAATTGGCTCACTCACAGTACCTTTGGTTTGAGAAACACCAAATAAAATTAAGACAAGTTCTGGGAGAGCTTTGCCTGAATCAAGATAAGTAATTTGATAAGACTTTCCTGATCTACTTCCCTGGCAGTCAGCTGTGTTTCCAGGCTCCATTTCTTGGGACCAGAACAATGCACATGCACTTACCATATAAACAAACCTCCCATCCTCCCTGCAATGAGGTTTGATAGTCCTCAAGCAGGTTTCTGAGGCACTAGGGCATGCAACCTGCCCTGAGGCAAGAAACCTCACTGCTTCTGTGGTCTGCTGCTGCAGGGGAGGAAGTCTGGAGTCCTGCCTCTAGGTCAGCATGGCCTCTGCCTCTTCAGATCACAGAATCATAGAATGATTTTGGGTTGGAAGAGACCTCTAAACGTCATTTAGCTCAACCCTATTGCCAGGGGCAGGGACATCTTCAACTAGTTCAGGTTGCTAAGAGCCTGGTCCAACCTGACCTTGAATGTTTCCTGGGATGAGGCATCTACCTCCTCCCTGAGCAATTTGTTCCAGTGCCTCACCATCCTGATCATAAAATTTTCTTCTTTATATATAGTCTGAATCTATTCTCTTTAACTTCAAAACCAATAACCCTTGTCCTATCACAAGAAGCCCTGCTAAAAAGTTTGTTCCCATCTTTCTTCTAAGCCCCTTTTAGACATTGGAAGGTGCTCTAAGGTCTCCCTGGAGCCTTCTCTTCTCCTGGTTGAACAACCCCAACTGCCTCAGCCTGTCTTCATAGGAGCAGAGGGGTGGAGTTGAGGCTTCCAGCAGTGACGCCCACCAGCATCAGTGATTCTAGGAGTCAGGAGCAGCTGCAAAAGGGCTGGCTTCTGCAGAAAAAAATAAAAGCTTCTCTTTGATCGGTGGTTTTACCTACATGTTCAGGGCTGCAAGTTTGTCCCAGAGAGGAAGGAAGAGGGTGCTTGGTGCATGTTTTCTTTCCTGCCACCAGCCAAAGAAACAAACTGCAACACATCACTTGCTGCACTGGGCTGTAATTCCCTGCCTTTTCCACACTACAGCACAGATGGTGGAGATGGGCCAGGCCTGAGCATGGGCTCTGCACAAACTCATTGCACAATGGGGGCAGCACAAAGGCACAACTGTAGAAGACTGGGTGTTGAATTAGAAACTGTGTGCAAATCCATGTACATTTGATTTTAAAGCCCCGCATAGTCACAGTGTTTCACTGCTTTTCCTAATTTTCTGCTGTGATATGTCCAGAGCATTGTGAAAGGTGCGATAAGCAACAATGCAGCTCTGCTTGGTATTTGCCGGGTGTGTTGTACGAAAGCTGAAGACAGTGCTACTGGATGTCCTTAAGCTGGTTGACATTCCCCAGTCGAGGAGAAGGCAGCTTGGACTGGAGCAGAAGAACCTGTGTGCTACACAAATGAGGGCTGCAGCAGAGTTGTGCTGCTCAGAGGGTGAGCTGGTGTTTCCTGGCATGTTTTCTGCCATCCAGACTGTGTGCCCCCAGCCACAGGTAAACCATCACATAATCCTGAATGAGCTTATTTGAAGAAAAACTTGTGAAAGGTGAAAATTAAAATGGAAAGTAAAGGGTAAAAGTGGCAGAAAGCCAAACACTCATTCCTAACGCTGGCTGCTGGGTGTGGGTGGAAGCTTGTCCTCTGAGCCACACTGCTTCGTGACTTCAGTGCCTGCATTTTCTCTAGACATCTGGTACTGGGCTTCTGACTTGATACGGCACTGTAGCACAAGCTTCATGAATTTACTCTCTGCCTCTTTTTCTTCTCCCTCACTGGTGTGAAATTCTTCTCTAGCTTTCCTTGTCATTGCAACGGATGGAAATCCACAGCCATGTGTAAATGCTGCTCCTACAGCAGTGTAAGGCATGATGTGAATCGTTGGTACTTTCCCAGCCCCTGTGACGAGGTCTCAGTTGCTGACTGCTGTTGGCAGAGGAGGGGAAATCACAGAATCATAGAATGGTTTGGGTTGGAAGGGATCTTAAAGATCATCCAGTTCCAACCCTCCTACCATAGACAGGGACATCTTCCACCAGAGCAGGTTGCTCAGGGCTCCATCCAACTTGATCTTGACAGACATCGCGAGGATGCGCAGGAGGCTGAAGAATTATACTGTCAAAGGAGATGAGGAACTTGGAGGGCTTTGTGGAGGTAAAGGAGGGGAGGATGGGGAGCAGCAGAGATGGAGGGAGGGATGGGTGCAACTAAGAGAGCCAGCAAGGATAGGAGAATTGTTGCAGCCTTTGGCTGCTGATGAGGCATAACTGGGAGATGGGTTGGGATGGGCAGCTTAATGCTATGGATACAAAAATAGAAGGGTTCTCAAGGACCAGGATGATGTTTGGTGGTTATGTCTGAGCCTGGGGAGGTCCCACGTTGGCCACTGCTGGAAGAGTAGACGGAGACGAACAATGTTCTGGCAAGCTCCTTGGCGCATCTTTTTCCTTCTCCTGTGTTGAGAGATCCTCCTCAGTGTCCCTGGTGGGGTTGAGGGAGCAGGTCTTGTGTACCCCTGGACAGCTCCTACAGAGGTGCTGGAAGGTGCTTGGCAATGCACTGCTCTGCCCCAGCCCTGGTGTACTGCTGCTGTGCTGGTACTGCTGCCGTGCTCCTGCAAAAACGCACCTATTGGGAGTGCAAATGGCTCAACTGAATCTTGATAAATTAAAAGGACTTTCAAAGGCTTTTCAAATATTAGAATTATATAAATGTTGTAAAATGAGCTTTAATGCTTTGCTTCTGTGACTTCCAAAATGAATTAAACAAATTTACACTCACCCATGGAACAAGGCTCTATTAGTTACAACTCTCTTTCTTCTGTTTCAACACATATTATGATTGTCAACAGCATGAATAGAGCTTTTGTTTGATGAAGAGAGAAGAATTTGCTAAATACTACAACCTAGGAAGAGTAATTTTTTTCAAGGTCTGTGGTACTCATGCACTGGAATGAGTGGTTTTCAGGCCTAATGAACACGTGAGGTTTCCCATTGGTGGAAGGATGCTGAGTTGTGCTGCTGGTGGAGCGTGTATGTTTGAGGCCAGTCTTCCTGTGGTGTCCTGGCAATCTGCTGGGCATGGCACCATGGAAAAGTGCTATGCAGGGTATCAGCTGGAAATGAGAGTGCTAAAAAGGTGCTGTACTCAAAACAGCTCTAGTGAGCAGGCTCTCTTCATTGGTTATAAAGGCAGATTACAATTTATGTATGTAGTATGCACTAGACAATATGAAAATATCATATATCTGACAGCTGACCCCAGATGACCAGAGGGATATCCCACACCATATGGCACCATGCTCATCATATAAAGCTGGGGGAAGACACAGGAAGAGGAGGACATTCAGAGTGACGGTATTTGTCTTCTCAAGTCCCCCATTACCCATGATGAAGCCCTGCTTTCCTGAGGATGGCTGAACACCTGCCTGTCCATGGAAACCACTTATGAATTAATGCCTTGTTTTGATTTGGTTGTGCATGTGGCTTTTGCTTTCCCTAGTAAGCTGTCTTTATCACAACCCACAAGTGTTCTCACTTTTATTCTTCCAATCCTGTTCCCTATCCCACCGGATGAATGAGCAAGCAGTGGTGTGGGGCTGAGTTACCATCTGGGGTTAAACCACAACACATGCGAGTCTTGCTCAGTTTAGTTCTTAAAAGCTTCTGTTCACTGTTTTCTTAGATGGTGTAATACACAAAACCAAGAATCCTTGTGTTTATTTTGTCTTTAAGAACTTGTCCAAGCCAGCAAACAGCATCTGTCACTTTCTGTGTCTGCCGGAGCAGTGGTTACCTGCAACATGGCCTTGCTGGCTCGTTCAGATGGGTGGCCATACCTTCATAATGGGCAGATGTTTCAAACAGAAAACAAGCTCTTTTCTCTGCATTTATTTTCCTTTATGCTAAGGATTTATTATTCTTTAGTGATGCTGGAGAGCAGGAAACCAGCAGAAATTATCTTTCTGCATTTGTGTCCAAAACATCTCACCATTTTGCAACCTCTGTGCCAGCTGTGATGTGCTTGCGGGCTTAGAGGCCCATGGAGAGATGGAGAGATGAGCCCCTTCTGGGGACTGGGGACATGGCTGGGGGCTGGCTGCACAAGGGCCTGCCTAAGCTCCCTCACAGTTCATGCCCCAGACTGAGCTCTGCTGTTGTGTTCAAATGCAACACCCTACTGCCCTCTCCCCTTGAAGTAGAAATCAAGTACAGGTGTTCGCTGTGGAGACTTCATCAGCTTGAACCTCCTGTCTTCAAGAGGGGCACTGTACTCCTCCCAGCCCAGGAGAAATGACCTGGTAGAGCTGAGGTGGATGCTGGTCCAGCCAGAGCTGAAAGAGCCCATTAGGTTCATTTGCAGCTTACATGGCCAAAGCATGGGTTGAGATCAGAAAAATCTCTGTGGTGGTATAACACCCGCCAGTGTCCCTTTTACCAGTATATCACCTTATCCTGATCTCCAGCTCTATCTCAGCTCAAGAGAAATCACTGATTTGGAGCCCAGAGTCCAGTGTGGGCAGCTGTGCAGAGTGGGTTTGTTGGTGTGGCAGGGACAGGCACCCGCTCCCCATCTGTGGGTTGCAGGAGTGTCCAGCTCCCGGGGAGAAGCAGGAGCAGCCTTGGTGCCTGCAGAGTGCTGTAACACAGTTTGCTTTGCTTAAAAAACACCTAGCTCTTGGCTTTAGTTAAGTAAGAAACATTTCTTGAAAATACATACTTTGTTTGTTTTAAGCTTTTAATTGACTGCTGTTTACGAGATTACACATGAGCGAAGGAAGAAAAAGCTTTAAAAATGCCCCATTGCATGGAAATACGTCTAGACTGTTTACAAGTGCTCCTTGTTTTGCCTTCAGAGCCCGGATCTTTGACTTCCTTTTGGACCATTCTCCACTGGAAATGAGGATTTGCTGCCAAAATAGTCCACCTTTTCCTGAAAGATTTGGTATTAATAGTCTTGACAGAACATCTTGTTCCTGTATAATACAGGAGTCAGTCTAGCAGTTGGTCCTGATCAGAGGTACAAAATGTGGTTGCATAACTTTTATTTTGAGATGAAATATCTGCAATTTAACAGAAAAAAGTCTGAGCCTATGCCAGCATGCATCTCATGAAGTTAGGAGGAAAGTGTTGGTGTTAATGGTGTAGCAGATTACTGTTCTTGCTTTTGTTTGAGGAAATGAGTAATTCTTATTAAAATGCAGTGTGTGATTTGGAGTATTTCAGAAATGCAGCTGTGGTACTTCAGGTCCCCAGAGAGGGCTTTTCTCGCCCTCTCCTCAACACCCTGCTTGTGTGGGCATCCCCAGCGCTGGCTCCCTGCTGCCCGTGCCACCTGCCTGGCCCAGCCGTGGGATGGGGACTGATCTGCAACCACAGCGTAGCCACAGCGAACGACTTCGGCTGATGCCTTTGCTGAACTATTGCCAAGCTCAGATGCTCTTTACCTAGTACATGTAATGGGAGCAATTCCAGGCTTGGCTAAAAGCTCCTTTGGAAAGGCTCATGACATCTTCTAATTTATTCTTTCTTGGTTTCCATTGTTTGATTTTGGTTGCTATTTTTAATGAGCAGCCACTGCAGCCATGAGAGACGGAATGAACTATCTTTGATACCGATTATTTGTTTCTTGTGGTAGACAAAAAAAGGCAATTTATATTCTTTCAAGACTTTTCCCAAGCAGAGCTCAATAATTAATGCTGTAACATACTTTAACAGAGTGTAACATACTAAATGAAATGCCATTTTGTGACACCAACAGCTCCTGAATGTTTTCAGGCTATTTTACTTATTTAGTTTGCTCTGTACCTGTGTTTGCTGGATGACTGTATACAATTATTGCTATATATAATTTAATTTTTACAGCAATTAAAAAATATTGTATTTTATTCTGCTAGGCAACGATTTCTCTGCTTGTACACAAAATGATGTTTTTATGTGTTAGAAATGCATCCTTTTTCCACACAAAGGATGAAATGTACTTGTAGAAAGAACAGTTAATAATGGCTTTATGGGAATATAGTTTTTACCAATCTCTGTGACTGGCAAAATTCCATAATGTCCTTCTTAACATGGTTGCTTAAATTTACCTAAATTAATGGAAGGATCAGTTCATCAGTTCAGTCAGGCTTTGAGCTGATACTAGTATGTGTTACAGAAAACGGGCCCAGATTTTTAGTTTTTTTGTAGAATTTCATTATTTTTATTGCTCTCTCATTTTTAAAGACATAATCACTACGTCAGTGCCACTACCAGTTTGGGACTGGGCTTCTGTTCTATAAGTAAAAATAAGTTCCTAATTTAAGCAGAAAATTTTTTGTACCTACTGGCTGAGCAAAATCAGAAAGAAGATAGCTGGCATTATTAAAGAATATACCTGGCATATAACATAACTAAAAATTTGCTTTAGCAACACAAAGATGTAATCCTTTTTTCCCGTCATGATTTTTTTTATTTAGAGAGAATCTTTTCTAAAGAAAAAACCCTGATAATTAAGTTGAAAGAAAAAAAAAAGCACCAAGTGCCATTTGAGAAGGGGTATAAAGTGGATAAGGGATGAGGATAGGGGAAAACCATGCTCAGTTCTGCTGGTAGCTCTCAGGTTGTTGTGTTGATTTTGACCTTGTTTCCGAAGAATAGGACAACTGGAGATGAATGCACACAGAGCAGAGAGAGGGGCAGAGCACAAAGCACAAGGCTGCACTCAGGCTCTGCTGTTTGCAGTTCAGCTATTGCAGCTGCAGGAGGACAACAGAGGTTGTGGTGTTCCAGCACAAATGCCCACGGCCCCACAGTTCGCTGCTCAGGTGCTTACCCTCTATGCCATCTACCCAAAGATTTGCCAACTGATTTGCAGAAATGCAGAATAACTGCAGGAAAGACAAATTTGTCTGGTCAAAATAGGTCAGCAAAAGCATTTTTTTCCAAGACCATGCCAAAATCAGATGGTAGAAAGCAAGGGGAAAACTCTTCTCGGGAGTTCACGATGGGGACAAGAGAAGCTCTTACATTTCGTGTTTTAAAAGCAATCAACAGCGTGTAGTCATTCCTAAGGGTGTGTTGGAGACCTGTTGATGAAAAGAGTCACAACCCTGAATTTTCACCTTTTCATAATCACACCTGAGAAGTGGCATCTATTTTTCTATAGTGTGCAGCATCAAGCAGAAAAAGTGTTTGTAGTTTTTAATAAACTAGAGCTATGTTTTTAGCCCTCCATACGCTTGTCTTACCTTTTCTGTCTCTGTAAATAGCTTCTGAGCAGCACAGTGCCAATGTAGCCAAATGGTTTGCATAACACTGTGAGCATCCCGCTCCCAGGGATAAGAGCATGTATCACTGCTGATTTCACTGGAAGCCAAGCTGAGACCAGAGAGAAAACAGCAGGAGAAAGCAGATCTATTAGATAAAAATGGTGCCTCTTCCCAGCATGGGAACAAAGTCTCAGAAGGATTTAATTGACCTCAGTGAGTGCATCTTCTGTCTGTCATGGAGTGCCTTCTCGCTTGGCTGGCAGCAAGAGTGGCAGTGCACATTTTGAAGGGGATGCAGGCTCCAGGGCAGGCTCGCTCCCACCCACCGCGGGGCCTGGGCTGGGTGTCTACTTGAGATAACATGGACAGAGAAACGTTGTTTCCCACCCGTGCAGCAGACAGCAACGAGGGAATGCGGGATGGTTCTGGACGGGGTGAGGGAAGGTGGGTGGCAGCCCAGCACCAGAACCATGGTGCTGTAAGTGGCTGGAGCAGGTATGAATCATTTCCACCCAGCTGCCTGGGGAATTGTGTATCATCTGCTTTAGTTTTCAGAAGTATTCTTGATATCAAAAGCTGAATTGTGAAAGCACCTATAAAACCTGAGTATCTAATTTTTCATTGTTTTCAGTCATTTTCAGAAGAATCAATCTTTGGTAGAATCCTATCAAACTTCCTCACAGCATCTCCTCTTCAGCTAAGTTTTTTTCCACAAAGTCAAGTTCGATAAGTCTTTTCTCAAAGCATAACTTCCCATCTCTCCTGACTTATTTCTTTTTATTGATCTTATAGACAAAGAGATGAAAGAAGCTAACAAAACCATCAGCATATGACAAAGAGAAGAAAACAAAGAGGGTATTTATCGGTTATCTAATGTATGAACAGGTAGGAGGAGATTACTTTAGACTAAGAAGTAAATGTTTTGGCATAACTGCAGCCAAAACTCTTTGCTGTCTGCTTCCCCAATGCACAGGTAGATCTGCAACATGGCTACTAGGGGATGCTGTTAACAGAGTTTAAAACATTATTTTTATCTGTGAAGTTAGACGGAAGATCTGTCTAGTCAGGATTTTATTATAATTATGAAAAATATATGCAATTTCTGCTGGAGGGAGGTATCCTTTGACATCTGCATCGTTCCACTCAGGTGGGTGGGAGATACAATCTGGCCAGAGATCCCAGCCTGCAAGGCAATATGAGAGTCCAGGCACTGCTTGGTGACAGTGATAAAGCTCACCCTTAGTTCTGAACTGTCTGCAGAGGAAATTGTTTTCCACCTCAGGAGCAAGAAAACCAAGCAACTAAACAATCATTTTGGATTCATGTTCTCAGACAGAGCATATATCTACACACACACTTACCTGTAGAGGGAACCAAGTTGAATGCACAGTCGCACTGAGACCAGGAGGTGACAGGGACACTGATGCTGTCCATAAATAGACCAGAGATCACAGTGAACAATTATTTGGGACAGGACAAGGCTGGCCAAAGACCATCTGTGTCTGAGCTGTTGTAAATAAAGTAGACATTAGAGGCATGTCGGTGAGTATCAGAGCAAGCTGCTCAAACTGTTAACAATGCAACAAGGATTTTTCCAAACTATAAGCTGCAATGCAAGGTAGCAGACTTGCTTAGTTGGTTCCTTTCAGTCATACAATTTAAGTTTCTAAATTTCAAGTAATTCATGTATTTACAACTAATTATGTCTGTATATTTGCATGTTCTACCATGTGATTGCATCTCTTGCTTCCCTCTATAGGTAAATGTGTGTGTGGATATAAGCATCTGTCTGTGTAGAGGAGGAGAAACGAAGGATACTGCCACTGCAAATGTTTACATGTTTATAATTAACATCACAAAATTTTAACTCTGTATCTGCTTAATTGAGTGTCTTTCTTCTGCAGTAATAAATCCTAATTTTTTGTAACACTCTGTGGCTTACAAGAAGGAAGGGTGACCGCATCCTGCATTACTTTTAAACAGTGCCAAGTGGCAAACACTGCTGAGTACTCTGGCTTTACATCTGTCAGCCTCTTTAAGCTATAGATGCTGTAATCAGTCATTAGTCTAATGGGTCCTCATCCAATCTCTTTTTCAGTTTTTTTTTATTTTATTTGCACATTTAGTCCTATTGCAAGAGTGGATGCTCCTTCTGAAGTGTGACTACATCCAAAGCCATAGCTGCAGAAATATTGGTGAGGAAAGACTTCTCTGACTCCAAGCTGAGTTTTCTCTCACGGATGTTTTATGAACAATTTTTCTGCTTCCGTAGCAGGTGCTGGAAACTCAAAAATTGGCAGAAAACCCTATTCTAGCTCATGTCTTTAGCTGACTGGTGAAAAATGCAGTGTGTTGGATGTTTGTCATATGTTCCTTAAGACACAGTTTAAAAAGATACTTTTTGATGAGGTGCTGAACCTCTCTGATCACTGTCCAGATTGCAGGATCCTTGCCCATGGGTGTGCTGCTGGGAGCCTTGTGGGGAATCACAACTCCTCTTGTACAGCATCAGCAAGGACTGAAGGTGTCCCGCTTCTGACAAAGCCATTACGTCCTTCTCTGCTGCCACACAAAGCATGGAGGGAGGTGAAGCTGGGTGTTTCACCCCGCTGACGTGAGACAATAATTCTAAGTCAGCAAAATATTGAACAGTATCTTTCATCTGTGTGAACAGGTCTGTTAACTAATGAGGTGTGTGCAAAAACCGCTGACAGGATTTGAGGCTTAAGAACAAAATTATCAGCATCTGGAAAAAATGAAGCTAAGGTGGTATGTTCCTGTTTGAAGGAGAACAGGAGAGAAAGAATGTGAAAGAAACAGCCTTGCAGTGGATCCTTCACTTTCTGTAATTGCCTCTAACTCTGTTTTTCCTTGATTTAACTATCGCAGATCTGAAATTTGATATGTATCATGCTCATCTGCTAAAATTTAAGTTAGAATCTATTTTGCTTCCCTACAGACAGGCATTGCATGTTTACATCTTACTTTTTCCTAAATAGATGAAAAAATGATGACTTCTGAATGGTTGTGTGGTTCATGTAATGTTTGGATATGTTTGTTTTTATTACAACACTGTTGATGTTTCTGTTATTTTTATTCCTCAAATGTTGTGTTACTCCTATGCTGCTATTTCCTATTTTGTCAGCTCTTTCCTGGAGGAGGTTTCTCTGGAGTCTATTTATCTTTCAATTAGCAATGTTTTCCTTGCAGCCCTACTGATTAATTTATTTTGCCTAAGCATGAAACAAGTTGGATATGCAGCATGGCAAATGTAGGAGTAAAACAGCAAAGACACTTCAGAACATTTTTTAAGCTTTGTTTATCTCGAATACTTCCCTGGATTCTTCTTTAAAGCCTTTTGTTAAGTGCTCCCAAGGGCAGGATGCTGGTTTTGTAAATTTGTGGATCTTGCACCTCATAATACAGAGTGCGGTGGCATGTCCTGTGAGAGAGCTGTGCAAGGCCAGTGCAATTTCATCAGTATTCGTTCCTGTGCCATTTCACTAATAAGAATATTAATTACAGTGTGGCAGTGGTTCAGTTTTTAAAACACATTTTGATACCTGGATATATGGATATGAAAACGCTCTAAGCTCCTACACATCTCATGCAGATGAGGTCATGGTACAGAGGTGCTTTTGAAAGGTTCAGGGAGTGCATAGCCCAATCTTTACCTACTAGCACCTTGTTTTCCATGCTCAGCCACAGGCAGTGGGGGGCAGGGTTTCTGCACAGCTGCACACAGGAGCTCCTTGGCTTCGATACTGGATATTTTGACTGCCTGGACCACATAAGTGACCTTCCATTTGTTGACCCAACTAAGCCCTTCAGCCAGGCCTAGTGCAAGGGACAGGTTTCAAGCCTTGCAAAGCTTCTCTGATTTGGGATATCTGTCATCTTAAAAAAATCAGTGTTTACTCACTTTCATTGAAAAGATAGCTTTGAAAATGCAGTCTGACCAATTTGGGGCAGTGGTCTGCTTTCGTGGGACCCCTCAGCACTCCATTTTTCTTTAGGTTGCTCTGACAGATAAAGTACCCATGTACAGCCCTAGTTCCCACAGCCGCTCTGTGCCTTCCTTCCAGGTCTTGTCTGGGCCATGATTTCAATATCCTACCACTGAAGAATAATGATTAAAAAAAGTCATAAAGCTATTTCAAGGTCTGTGGATGCAAAACAAATTCTGGCCTGAAAACTGCTCTTTGCAGGGACATCAAAACCATCACAGTTCCACCTGTCCACATGGTTCCAGTGTAACCACTAGCATTTGTCATCACCTTTATTTCAATCCAGATTTATTATAAATAGCAGTGCTCCTTTCTAGAGCAATTTGTACTACTCTTTTTCTCTGTTTCAAAGGCATTTTGAGTAAACAACCTTATTTTAACAAAGCAGATGGAAACCTTTTTATAGCTGTGAGGCATTGGCACTATATGCACCCCTGAGATAGCTCTGTTCTGCAGTACTGCTCTCTGCTGTACTAAGGAAATGTCCAAAATCATTAAAGTGTTGGATATAACTCATTCCACTTCAGATAAGGTGGATTTTCCAGGTTTTAATATTGCTGTTTTACAGCTACTCCAGAGGTACCACTGAGCAACTTATATTAACTTCTCTGGCTTCTTGTTAGAAGCTGTTATCTGAAAGCTGAAAGTAAAGCAATCAGACTTCCTTGAGAAAGGCACTGGAAAGCACTGGGGCTCAGGGATCATGTACGTGCCTGCATCATGATGGTGCCTCTGTGCTGGCCTGTGTTATGATCCAATTGTTATTATTATTAAGGTTCTTTGGAAATTCCTCTGCCTGAATTAAGGTGCAAACGAGACCATATGCCAGTGACAATAATATGGGTTTTATTTGATGGTAGATTTCAGAGAGAGAGGGAGAGAAAGAAAGAAAAATGTAGAAAATAGGTGGGGGGGGGAGAAAGAGAGTGACAGGGACAGTATAAGGAAAATACCACCACTCTGTGGATCCCAACGATGTTCTGTTGATCCTCTCCAGTTGGTCTTCTTGGAGGTGAAGGTCCTTCTGGAAAGCATGGAATCCGGTGGGTATACATGCTCAGGCTGGGCAGGCATGTCTGGGCATGTCCCCCTGGGGAAGGAGCAGTCTCTTACAGCAGTCCCTGGGGCTGTTGCATCACTGCAGTCCTGTGGGGCAAAGCCTCTCACGTGGATGTCCCGTGGGGCTGGGGGTTCCACAGCTGGGCCAGTTTGTGTAATCCGAGGATGGGTGTTTATTGCCTCTCACAGAGGTTACACCATGCACCCAAAACCTCCTCCCCCCGCCTCAGCTGGGGGGGAGTGTGTGTACACCTGGCTTCTGTGAGCTGTGCTCTCCCCCCCACCCCAAATTCAGCTGGAGGCTTTGGTCTGTTATGGATGCATACCTCTCCCTCAGCCTGAGGTGACTGAACAAAGGGTTTCCTTTAATCTAATCAGCAGTTCGACTTATGGTCCAAAGTTCTTCAAGGAGGTTTCTGTGGTTGTAGCTTCTTTAAAACTTTATATCAATGTTTGAGGCATAAACTATTTTCAGTCTCTGACAGCCTGGCCATTGCATCTTCCCATCTGTGGGACAATGCTCACCTCATGCTGGAGCCTCAGCAGTGGCAATTGGACAGTTGCTGCTTTTGAGGAATTGTCCTCTTGCAGTGCAGGATGTTTGGCTGGCCCAAACTGGCACACTGACACAGGTCTCACAGGAGGTGACAGTGTCCTTTTTTGCTGTTTCCACCATTCCCATGGGCAGCTGCAGGTTTCTGGCCTTCTTCATTCTTGCAGAACCACATCCTGGCCTTCAACAAAAGGAGTCTCTTATTGGGTGGCCACATTATTAAACATGTCTGAGTAAGTTATTTTAGTTATTCCCTGCCTCACTGCACAGGTCCTTCCTATGTAGATGACATAATTTCTAGAAAAAAAAGAAAAGACCCAGAAGAGAATACTCCTCATACCTCTATACTAAGTCAAATATGGTCATGGAGCTATCCCCAGAGCTCTGGTTCTGGAATTCTCCCTCTTGCTCAGCCTGGAGTCCCTTTGGTGCATCCCAGGAAATGCTTAAGTGCCATTTCGAAGTCACAGGAAAGGTTTGCAGCACTAGACACCAGCACCTACTTAGTGGCTGTTTTGGAAGGTAATTTGAAAAGTGAGGGAGTTGTAGGGTACGTGCTCTATGGGCAGTATGGACATGAGGGGTTGGGTTGAGAACAAATCACCACAGCTACGGGGATCGGGCATCTCTCAGTGCTGGTCTGGTGTGCCGGTTTGGGCCAAATTCAGGGAAACGTCCAAAAGGACTGTCTCCTCAAAGGAAGGCAGGTTACAACCACCCCTCCCCCACCAGGTTCGGGGGAAAAAAAAGATTTTCCTAGGAGGAAAGTGAAGGAGAAAATAAAAACTATTTATTCAACAAGCACTCAGGAAAAGAATAATAATAATGCTAAATAACAAAACCTCTCGCTTTGAGAGAAAACCTGAAAGATTTTAGGGTCCTGTGGGTGTGGTCTCTCTCCTCCTCCTCAGAGCTGGGTTGGTGTGGGCCCCACTCCGGGCCTAAGGTGGAAATTTTCCCAGCGTGTTCTGGTGTTCCGAACAAGTCCAGAAGAGAAGAAGGGAAAAGCTAAAGTCTCAGAGGAAAAAAAACTCTTGGTCTCTCTCCGAAGAAACAGAGCTGAAAAGCTGGCTGAAAAGCAAGAAGAAGTGCTTCCTCTGCTCCTCAGCAGCAGTAGCTAATCTCTTGTCCTTGAAGCACAAACTGTTTTGAAAAGTTTGCTCAGTCTTTTTTTCTCTCTCTCTCTTGCACCCAGTTTTAAAGGCATAGAAAGGCTCCGGAATCATGTCTGGGCATAGAGCAGTGATAGGGGATCCAACAGGATAAAGTCACCCCAAGACATCTGGCCATGCTTGCTTCCTCCCAAGCATGTTAATTAGACAAACTGTTATTATGTGGCGTCTAATCAAATCCTTATTTTATCAAATTTATCAAATGACAAGACACAACTGACATTCAGATTCTCTCTCATTGAGCCCCTTCAGCGATTTTTCTACTTCAAACCCTACAAGAGAACTGACATGCATCCCTGAGATCTCCCAGTGCTGGGCTTATTTGGAGGGAAGACTTCTGTTTCTGAGGCCAGGCTTTTGAATGCAAGTTAATCATCTGGCCTGCACTTGTTTGAAGTGAAAAGACAAAGGGGAAGATGAATAAAATATTGTTATTTTGTCATGTGAAGTGACTTGAGGCAATTTCAGTGTTTGGTTTCTTGCCCATCATGGGAGCATTCATGAATTCCCAGCTTTGTCAGGAAAATGTAACTTTTTTCATTGCTGATTACCCTCCTGGTGTGAACTGCGTAATTTCTTCCTCAGAAGAAGATTATTGTAGCCATTTATTTTCTGGTTAAACTGGTGTAAATAAAACAATTACACTGAAATGACTGAATTTTCTCTTTAATGCACGAAACACAGATGCAGAATACACAGTCCATTAAAAAAATGTTCTTACTTCCAATCAAACTTATATGAGAAAATTATCAACAAAAATATATGTTTTTTGCTCTCAGTTTGGGGAGAAAAGCAGAACAAGGCCATATGCTGAATATGCTTCCACAATTTATGGAGAATTCATGCAAGATAATGAGCTTCTGCTGTATGCTAAGAGATGTGGGGTTGTCCCTTTGTTCCCACCAAGGGGCTTTTAGTGTTCACACTAATTATTCCCACTGATAAGGAACCTCAAAGAAGTTGAGCCACAAATAGCAGTGTAGATACTGCAAGGGTTGTATTGCTTCAGTTTTGGGAGAAATAAGGAAATGAGAAGGGGGTATGTAGGAACCCCCCTGTGCTGGTCGCTCCAGGGCTGTGTACACAAGCAGATCCATCCACTGCAGTGTTGTGGTGAGTGAGCAGAAACCTAACTCACTCTTTACTCCTTTGATGAAGGCTTATATGGCTTGGCTCTTCTTCTTTTGATGTCAAATTAATTCTCATTGGCCTTTTTTTGTAGCTCAGGGCAACAGACATCAGCTCCTTGGAGGATGATAAACAGCAAGCAGCCACAGTTGCTCCTGTGCAGAACCTAAATCAATGGCTGCTTTGCAGTTGTGGTTAGTTAAAGATGCTGTCCTCTGGTTTCTTAACGAGTAGTTTTCCTGTGCAGGGCAGAAATACAGAATTCCTTAATATATTTTTTGGACCCCTCTTCAGTAAATCAAGACATGAAACTGGCTGTTTGTGACAAGTTTCTGGGTAGGTGAGAAGCTGGTGACATTTTCTCTGCCTGTTAATTATCTGAAATGTCTTCTTATCTTAAATTTTGCCAAAGTGTTTATTGGTCTCTGGAGACTGCAACTTACGGTGAGCTTTTCAGAGAGCAGTGCTGATGCCTCCCTGGTGTTGAAGGGTCATAAGCAATCAATTCACTCATGAATTATCTGCACTGCTTGTCATCTGGGGTTCATTAGCATGAAAGTATTTAAGCAATAAAGTAGAGACACAATACATCTCTTGCCTTTCCGCTTCAGTGGATATTCTGGGTTTTCCACCTGCTCAGTGGATGACATGGAAACAAATGGACATTTACCCTTTGTCTTGCTCCAAGCATTCTCTCTCCCTGCTGTCCAGCAATAATGTAATTTGATTTCTTGCTTTGAGACCTAGAAAAGCCATTTGTAAGAGAAAGAAAACATTCAGACAAGGTTTTGCCATTGCTATGTGCACCGTTATTTTATGTTTTTTTAATAGCTGTAATCAGCTCTCCTACTGCTCAAGAAGTTGTACCTAACATGTGTGAGGTAATACATATTTAAGTACTGTCTTCGGTCAGGGTCTATTGACCTGCCCGTGCCCTAAGAGACCAGCATTGGAAGAAAGTGTTAGACTAAGGATCTTTCAATTACAATTGCTTATATCATTCTTCAGACACTTTCTCTAGCTGTACTGGAAAAGGTAAGCTGGAGTGTCAAACTAGACCTTTACAGAGAAGGGTTCTTTACCATTGCATGCTGTATTAAATGGAATTATTTTCATCAAATCTCATGAATGCCAATGCATTTCAATGTGCAAATACCAAAAACACAGGAAAGGAACTGATGGCCATCAGGGAATACACAGCTTCCTGCAGGTCATGAGTTTTCCTGATCCAGGGCAAAGCCCTGACTTCTATACCTGGCTGACTCTGGGGTTGGTGGCAAGCACCTTGCTTCACTTACAGCAGCAGCAAAGCCTTTCCCTAGCGGGAAAGCCTGTGCAGATGCACTAAGAAGAATAATTTATTTTTTGCTTTGGCCAATAAAGTTGGCTGTTATTTGGGCTCTGCTCCATCAGGCAACTAAAATGATGGATTTAAGCATTTGATGCAAATGTTTACTTGCAAAGAACATACATATGGTTTGATTTTTCCCAAATGAAGTAGGAATACAGGCTGAAACAGAGGTCAGTTTTATTGCTCCTGCTCCCAGGTCCTACTCCTATCCCAGAGAGCTCTTCATCCTAAATATACTTTATTTTGTTTTCTGTCTGAGATATGTTCCCAAGTCTTCTCCTTCCCTTGCTTAACCTCCTGATGCTGCTCTCTGACTGCAAAAGTCCTGCCTTTACCTAAGAAATTTCTCACCTGCTAGTGTGTGATCTATGTTTTGGAGGCAGTTCCTTGGTTTGGGTTTTCGGATCCCACAAGACAATTTTGACTGCGTCTTTCATTCAGGTGGGATGAAGCCTTGCTGTCATGCAAAAAGATCTCAGCTACAACAGGCCTGCAAGCACAGGTCCTGTTAACTGTCATGTTTACCCAAAATCAGCAAGGATTACTCATTTGCATAGGAGGGGAATTTGAACTACTCACCTTCCTACACTGGCAAAAATTTAATTTTCAGGCATATTGTCCCTTTCTTTCTTATCCTGTCCTTTCCCCCTTTCACTTAACACATTTGCCATCATCCTTCCTTATGTCCTTTCTCCAAAACAGCCTCTCTCTGCACACCCCACTCCCTGTAAACAACCAGGGGGCTCTGGAAGGTGCTCTGGAAGCACTGGCCCAACCTGTGCATCTTCCTCCCTGGACACCCGTGGTCAAACCATCCTCCCCACTTGTCACCCCTCACTCCACTCCTCCCATCCTTCACACATTCTCCTCTACCCCATCTCTGCTAGGAAGTTTACTTACTTTACCTCTTGCTCATTTTTGTATCAAACCCCTCTGTAAACAGACTTCCCCACTGCAGGGTGCGGTGTTGCAGGCTGAATACATTTTCACCTCCCATGAAACCGTACTGAAAGCTCTACCCCTTTTCTCTCCAAATCACTCACCAACCAATTCCCAGCTGTATATCTCCACAAACACACCACCAGCACTCCTCCTCCGCTCTCAGGGAGGCAGGCTGCTGAAACCAGGAATAATAATACAAGAAAAGTAGGTCATCTGCTCTCTGAGAACATGGAATACAAAACTCAGCCACCGAGTGCTGGGTGAGCACAAAGAAGTTAAACCAACTATCAAATCAAACTGATACAGAGCAGAAGTTTTCCTGAATTTAACACAGAGCTTTTCTCCTCAGTTGTCTGGCAGTGCTGGTGCTGGCAGGGCTGAGCTGCCAGTGGCTCTGCCTGCTGCTGCTGCCAGCTCCAGAGGCTCCTTCTGTGCTCTGCTGACTGGACGCAGCAACAAGCACTGTATCATGGATATGGATTTGAAGGCACATAATTATACTGCATGTTACTACTTTTCAGCATTGCCAAGTGTTTTTTTCAAAAGTATCATTTGGTGCTCTTTTCCTCTTGATTTTGCTGGGGAGCATTCTGCAGTGTAACATTTTAAATGTGGCCAGAACCACTGAATTTTCCTATGTAGAAATGATAGGAAAGGGGAGGGAACATGCTATACACACAAATTACAGTCTTTCTGTTCCAGCACCATCTCTCCTGGGTTGATATGCTTCTGAGAAATTAGAAAAACCGTGAAATAGTCAGAAATGGAATAGTCTGTTCACCAAGAAGGAGTCTTTCAAGCTTTCATTACTTGGCAGGGAATTATGCCCTAAAGCTTGAAGCTTTATTGAGGCGCATGTGCAAGGAGCTGGAGAAAACTGTGCTGCCTTTAACAAGGCTACAATTTTACAGCCAGGCAAAGTGAGTACAATGTCATCATGTCTGGCCAAAGAGTCCCAATATTGTTGAAAGACGTTACTATGAGTCAATCAGTGAGCACCTCTCCACTGTAAGCCTGTTGTGAACCTTCTGAAAAGCATTTAAAGGACTTTGGAAATGGATTTCCACTGTGTTATCAGTGTCTGTCTTTCCCAGCGTGTTGCTCTCTGCCTGCTCTTCTTTCTGCATGCTGCCCTTCTCCAGCAGAGCAGCCACACTTCCCCACAACTCATCTTTGTGCCCCACTCACGCTCCGCAACATTTTTCCTTTACCGTGTCCTCTGTGTTTTTTTCTCGTTTGTACCAGACCCATCTCAGTTTTTGAAATGCATACTTTCTCCTTTTTGTTGAGCTAAGCTCTGAGGAATAAAGGAACATCTGATGTGATGGTGCAGTGTTGTAACAGCTGAGGCGACGTGAACAGTGTAAATGATCAGACATGAAAGGGGCAGAGAAGCAGTTAGCCTTATTTTCATGCTTTCATCGAGACTGCACATAGTGTCATTGACTTTGTATTTTCCTTGGGAACTGAGTAGAGAAATGTTGGCAGAATGAGTGAAGTTACACTTCTTCTGTGCAAAGAAGGAGGTACAGGAAGTAAAATTAATGCTTCTCGCATCAAACATTTTGCTGGAAGCTTGATGATTCACAATTCTTAGTTGTTTTCATTTTTTTAATCCTAAAGGTGTATAAGTACAAGGCATGCTCTAAGTAGAAACCATTATGATACAGGAATAATGCAATTCCCTGTGTCTTTGGAGATGGTCAATATGTTGTTCATTGCAGGTTGCCATAGAGATGCAATATTATTTTCTTAGCTGAGTGATGTGCACTGAATTATAATGCTTTTATAGGAATGGCAGAAGTTAATAAAATTTTTTATGGTTAAAAAATCATCCTTCAAATAACATTTGAAATCAAGGGGTTTGCTAATGCCCAGTTTCCCTCAGTTTGACTGAAGTGTGGTGACAGAATAACATAATTAAATCTATGCAGCTGTGTTCTGCCACACATTTTGACTTCTCTTATGAAGGATGCTATTGCACAAAGGTGCACTGGATTCATGATAATGGACAGCAAAGGGAAAGGAGGAGTGGGAGCAATGGAGAATACAAACCTATAGCTTCCCAGAACAAGAGTGCTTGCAGGTCCTTCCATGTGGCCTGAGACTCCACAGGGCCAATCACTTTCTAAAAGCCTGTGAACAACATTCAGTTATGGACATGAGTCTCAGCACTCCTCATTATAAAATCACAGAATCACAGAATGGTTTGGGTTGAAAGAGATCTTCAAGATAACCTAGTTGCAACAATCCTGCCACGGGGAGGGACTCCTTCCACTAGTCCATTTGCTCAGGGCCCCATCCATCCTGGGCTTGAACACTTCCAGGGATGGGGCATCCACAGCTTCTCTGGGCAACCTATGCCAGTGCCTTATCCCTTGCACAGTAAAGAATTATTCCCTAACATCTAATGTAAACCTGCCCTCTCTCAGTTTAAAACCATTGTTCCTTGTCCTGCCCCTATCTGCCCATATAAAATGTCCCTCTCCCTCTTTTTTATAAGCCCCTTTAGGTACTGGAAAGCTGCAGTAAGGTCTCCCCAGAGCCTTCTCTTTTCCAGTCTGAATAACCCCAGCTTTCTCAGCCTGTCTTCACAGAAGAGGTGCTCCAGCCCTCTGAGCATCTTCGTGGTTCTCCTCTGAACCCACTTCAACAGGTGCACATCTTTCTTGTGTTGAGGACCCCAGATCTGGATGTAGCACTCCAGATCAGTCTCATGACGGCAGACAATAGGTGGAAAATCACCTCCCTCAACCTGCTGGCCATCTCTCTTTTCACAGAATCACAGAATAAGCTGAGCTGGAAGGGACCCACAAGGATCATCAAGTCCAACTCCTGGCCCTGCTCAGCACCATCCCCAAGAGTCACACAGTGTGCCCAAGACTATTGTTCAAACGCTCCTTGAACTTTGCCAGGCTGAGGCTGTGACCACTTCCCTGGACACTGTTCCAGTGCCCAACCACCCTCTGGGTGAAGAACCTTTTCCTGATATCCAGCCTAAACCTCCTGTGACACAGCTTCAGGCCATTCCCTCAGGTCCTGTCACTGGGTACCACAGAGAAGAGATCAGTGTCTGCCCCTCCTCTTCCCCTCACGAGGAAGTTGTAGACTGTGACAAGGGTCAACTGGGACTTATCATTCTCACACTTGTGATCCCCCAGCCCAGGGCACTGATACCCCCTTGTCCCACCCTCCGTGTTGAAAAAAGAGGCAAAGAATGCATTAAACACCTCTGCCTTGTCTCTGTCCCTGTTCATGAGGTGACCACCCTCATCCTGTAATGGGCTTACGCAGCCCAGGATACAATAGGCCTTCTCTGCTGCAGGCACACATTGCTAGCTCATGCCCAGCTTTTCGTCCACAACAACCCTCAAGTCCTTCTCCAAAGGGCTGCTCTCAATGATTTCTTCTCCCAGTCTGCACTCACTGATGAAGATATTGAAGAGCACTGGTCCCAAAACAAAGCTTTGGGCGACCCTGCTTGTCACCGGTCTCCACCTAGACACAGAGTCATTGACCAAAACACTCTGGCTGCATCCACCCATCCATCCATCCATCCATCCATCCATCCATCCATCCATCCATCCATCCCCTTATTCACTGAACAGTCTATCAGTCGAATTCATGTCTATCCAATTTGAAAATAAGGATGCCATGTGGGACCATATCAAAGGCCTTACAGAGTGCAGATAGATGACATATGTCATCTTCCCTTGTCTACTGTTGCCATCACTCCCTCATAGAAGGCCACCAGATTGGTCATGCACGATTTGCCCTCAGTAAAGCCGTGCTGGCTGCCTCAATTTGCCTAACCCTAACCCTTGTCTTTTATATGCCTCAGCATATCTTCTAGGAGGATCTGCTCCATGATCTTGCCAGGCACAGAGGTGAGGCTAGTTGGTCTGCAGTTCCCCATATCTTCCTTTCTCCCCTTTTAAAAAAATGGGAGCAATGTTTCCCTTTTTTTTCCAGTCACCAGTGACTTCGTCTGTTCACCATGACCTTTCAAACGTGACGGAGAGAGGCTTGGCAACAACATCAGCCAGTTCCCTCAGGACCCAGGGATGCATGTCATCAGATCCCATAGACTTGGGGCTATTCAGTTTCATCAAGCGGTCCCAAACCTGCTCTTCTCTTACAGTGGGAGGCTTTATGAGACATCTTGGGTGCCAGCTTTGAAACTGCTTCCCGAAGTTATGAGTGAGTGTAAATAAAATCTGCTGCTGCTGGAGTGGAGGGTCCAGCGACAGGCACAGTGGTCTGGCTGGGACCCTGTGGTGGTATGTACAGCATGGCAGGGATGAGGCCAAGGTACAAAACTCCAGCATGGCTGCAGATGTCAAGCCCTGTACCCTTACCTCCACAAATAAGGAATTAAGGAATGAAGGAAATCTTTGGGCTTGTGGGAGCCAAAGCTGTGGTTTAGGTACATTTCTGGTGACAAGTCTGAGTGAGAGGAAGGTGCAGAAAGCTCAGGCTGCTGAAGGCACATCTGTGCACACTGGATTTTTTTGTTTGGTGGGGAAGATGTTTTGTTAGCTGAAATGAAGCACACTGGCTGAACATTAAGAGGGTAAAGATAGCCACTGTTGAACTTATACTTCCGCATCCACTCGTCCCTCATGGAAATGTTGCTCACATAAGTTCTCTAGATTGTTTTGCACCACAGCCACCATGGTTACCTGTGCCTGCAGCTGCCTGGGGCAGCAGGCCTTGGGCCAAACAGTATTAAATACTGACTTTTAATTTGCCAAGAGTAATTAGAAGAGGTATTAAATGAATTTTTAGATAACATTGAAGTCACTGCCAGAGCAGGAAATGCCAAGATATTTCTTGGCAGGAAAAATCTGTACATCACCAAGCAACTCTTTGTCCAGAAAACCACCAGTTTGAGGTTGTTGGCCCATTTCCTGTGTTCTGCAGGGGTGAAGGATGCTGCAGGGAAAGGCATGCTGGGGTTTCCTGCTGGTCGAATGGCTGAGTGACCCCCTCATCATAGCCCATTATGTTGCCACTCAAGCACTTGCATGTAAGATAGGCAAGTTAGATACAACCCAGTCAACCCAGTGGGCAGATTTGGGATTTCCTGTATGTGGCTAATGAATGCCTCTGCCATGGAGCACAGTGCTCTGCATGCTTTGGGAAGACTGGGAGTGTCCCACATCAGACCATGCCACAACCAGCTATTGCTGCAGCCTGGCCACAGGCTTTAGGTGCTGTGTCTTGTTCTTACACATCTCTGTAAAGACACCTGTGTAGTGTGCCAGATGGCAAACAGAGGTGACAATCCCAGTGTTTAGTGGCATTTGTGTGAGATCAGATGTTATCCATGAGAGGTTTTCCTCCTTTCAGGATGCAATAGTGCAGGGTGCTGAGCAGCCACTTTCTCTGAAACTGAAGTGAAGATGCTCACAATATTTCAGGGTAGTTTTTTGATCTGAATAATTGATTTAATAATTATTTTGTAACTATTTGATTTAATATTGAATAACTGATTGCATCAGAACTGGACCACGTTGGCTGCTGTACAATGGCCAGGCCATTCCCTGCAGGTTAAAGACAGCTTGGCCAAAAGGAAGAGAAAGTAAGTGTATTTTATTCAAGGTCACACAAATGTTTGGTCACACCCTCTCCTGTGTGCTAACCTAGTGCTCTCTTCCCCAAATCAAAGTTTCTTTCTAACAGGTGAGGAGACACAGTCTGTGCCCTTACCTGAGGTTTAGAATATACATATGTAAAAAAATTCTCTAGTCCTATCTGCAATGAGAAGTCAGTGGAAAAGTTGGGGTTGGTTTTAATATCTATGTCCTTTGTCCTGAGAGAATTATTTCACTGTATTAGAACTGCTGACATTTGTTTAAGTGTTTACATACCAGTTTAAAATTCTCCTGGTAGTTATTGCCAGAATCCTAAATAGTTAAAAGATGGGGCTTAGTCTAGAGCCTAGAATATAAATGTAGATATGATGGTATCTATGTATATATGATGGTAAAAGGCTTCCTTTTTCTTTAAAAAGCCTTTATTTGTATCAACTCATTTGACTTCCTTTACAAATAATACCAGCCCACTACTTTTTACATAGGGCATGAAATATTGGCAGTATCTGGACACCAGTGTTACTTCATATTGGATTGCAGAGTTTGTTTGCATTTTCTCTTGTGAAACCATCTGCTTGGAGGATGTTTGACCTCGTTTTTGGTAGTAACCTAACTCAAAAGCATGGGGCTTCATGAATATGAAACCCCAAGGTGATAGCTGGCATGTCTTTGCTACAGGGAGTTAAATTCAATTGTTCTCCAAAGCGTTACTAAAACTGAAGTATTTTAGGAATGCAAACTCAGGCTTATAAGCTCCACGTGATCTAGCAATGTGTTTTTCTCCTTTGCATAAGTCAGAGCTGTACATTCCCTCCCTGGAGCCTGTGAAACATCCAGCAGCACATGAGCAAGCAAAAGGCATGCTGCTTCTGACTAGCTTTACTACAGAAAGAAGTCCCTGGTGAAGGACACCCCACTGGCATTCATTCTTGGGTGCATCATCCCCATGGACCAATTTGATTTCATTTTTCAAATGAACCCTGCTTTGGGACTCTTCTTTCACCATTTTGAGTGCCCCCACTGCCTCTATGGGCTCGGGAAGAGCTCAGTACCCCACAGTGGGTTCTGAAAGTCCAGAGCACGTTTCTTCACTGGGCTGTTTCATGGAGGATGGGTGTTGTAAAGTGCATGCTACAACCAGGGGTCTGTGCTAGGCACTGGAGCCCATGGCTTGCACCCGCCTGCTGTGCAGTGGGGCTAAGGGAGCCCAGCAAGGTCTGTGCTGCTGGGAACTTGCTGCAGGCTGCAGGGATCACTGACAGAAGCTTAGCTCTAACTTTTTTAAGCTGACTTAGCAGCAACTGCTTCACTCTCCAGTGTACGTCAATAAAATCAGTCAAGGCTTGTATCTGACCTAAATCTATGTGACTGCTGCAGAACTGGTACCCACTTGCATCAAACAAGGGCTTGCACTGCAGCATCCAACAGAGAGGTTCCAGATCAGCCGAGAAGCCCAAGCACTTGGCATTTTGGGTGCTTGTGGATAGGATACAGAAGGCTTAAATCCTGGCACGGCTGAGACTTTTGGCACATCAGCTGCAGAGAGAGACCTGACCTCCTGCTCTCCCAGGCTGTGTCCCACTCCACAAACCCTTCCTGTGACACTCTCAGGTTGCACACCTGAAGATGTCCATGCTGGCCCATGAGTGCCCATGCTGCGGAGGTGGGCACCTGTCCCAAATGAGGATTCATTGCTGCTGGGTAGGACCCAGCTGAGCTGTGTTTAAGCCTGCTGGGAAAAATCAGATGAAGTAAAACACATATGTCTTTTGCCAATGAGTTCAATGGGTAGAACAATGACACAGGGAACAGAAAGCCTGAAGTTTACATTCAGAAGTCTTAATGAGACAAAAAAACATTGCCAGTAGGTAAGCAGGATAAGATCTCTGTAATTGCGTATCTCCTTGTAGATCCAGTCCTAGGGCAAAACTGACAACTTCGTATCGGTAATATCTGTGGCTGTTTAGAAACACAACTAAACACTGGGTTGACCTGTGGGTTTGTATCCCAAACCAGAGAGCGACACATCTGGAACTATGGTGGAGTGTTAACATTGCCTAACACTTTCCAATAAAGCATCAGTTTTCAGCTGTTGGGGCCAAAATTCTGCATACCAGGTGTTTGCCTCAGGCTGAGAAAATCTAAACGATTCTTTATTCTTTTATGAAAGGATGAGGTAATGGGAGCACTCAGGTGAGCTGCCCATCCAAGAAACTCTGGAAGGGTTTCCTCTGTGTGGCTCCCAGAACCTGGCTCTGGGAGCGGGGTCTCCACCTCTGCCATTCCACCGTGTGTCAGGGAGCAGCTTTCTGCCTGCCCCAGTACAAGGACTCAAATATGACCAAGTCTGTGCACACACTCCCATTCCAGCAGTTGAAACAGCTGAGATCTCCCAGTTGTGATGGACACCTGCCTAATTTTGGGACTGGCAGTGATTGAGTATGTGCTGCCCTGGGCACCTCCAGTGCCCTAAACAAAGGAGGAGAAGCTGTTTGACTCTTCCCTTCCCAGACATGATGCAGTGCCAGAAGGAAGACAGTGACCTTGGAGGAGATGCAGGAGATGGCAAGCAGTGGGTCAGACCAGTGCATTGATTTTGTTTCCAGGACTGCCAGAAAAAACATTACTGCTCCTCATCCTGTCCTTCCTACCTGGGGCAGCATGGGCTGTACTCTTTGAAGGAGAAAAGAGAAAGTACAGACAGGGCAACACGTGTTGGTGCTCATTGGTTATGCCCCACCAGCAGCAACCGGCCCATGTCCTGCTTAACTCTTCAATTCAATCCCTGCCTTCCCACTTCCCTGTATGCTGGGTGAGGTGGATAACTGCTTTCAGATGGCAGAAAGGTGGCAGCTTTGAGCCTTTAGATGCCAGAGAGCACTACATGCAGCACCCAGCCTCCTTTGCTCCTCCTTCAGTGCACCCATGTTTTGAACAGGCGACCTGCTCCTTGCCTGTGCACCCCATCTACAGTAATCCTGCTCAGTGTGGACAATCACCCAGAGCAGTGCTGGGGATGTGGGAGAGAACTACTTCCTAATATAGATTAAAAATACCATTATCAATTCAACTGGACAGTCTGCCAGCATGTATAAGTTTGGCAATAAGCTTTTTCTTGTTCTTTCTATTTTTCTTTCCTGTTTCCCCATGATTATATCTTGGCTGAAATCCTGCATGTTGGGTTTTGGAAAACTTCAGTACCGCACCCAGCCAGAAACAGATGCAGGTATGACCATGGCAGTTATGGGCTGTCATCAAGGGGTCAACCCCAATGCCCACCACCAGAAAGTGGTAATGATACAGATTGTTTCAGAGGATACTGAGAAGACGCAGCACCAATGGAAAACCGATGTCTTATTTCTCTGTGTAGACACATGCACCCCTGAATGTGCTACTGAGTCCTTCTACTGCAAGTAAGGGTGCTGAATATTGCATCAGACCCAGGTGGGGAAAGAAACAGAAAGAGGGATCATTAGAGTGCCCAAGGGCTTGTTCTCAAGGCTGTATGTTCTCTTGCCTTCCTCTGTTTCTTTTTGATCACTTATCAGCTTCTTAGGCTGTGCTGTCAGTCCAGTCTTGCTCATTCACACATTCATAGTTTATCCAATTATTGCATTACCGGCAGTGAGGAAGTGCAATAGACTCTTTCCTACCCACTGCTAAGAGCAAATGGCAGGGGAAGAGAGAGAGTGTGTGTGTGTGTGTGTGTGTGTGTGCAGATTGCTTGGAACGTTATCTAAAGCTGCATGGTAAATTACAGAATGTGCTAGGTGGGTAAAAGTGGGTAGGAAGGGTTTCTTGCTAGAAAAGCTCTATTTAGGGAAAATAAGTTGTATTAATTAAAACACATTAGTGTTTTTTGGGGGGTTTTGGCTGAGTTCCTTACAATTTCTAACTTGTTTCTGCTTCTGCAGAATGACCCTCTGGGGCAGAAAACTTTCCTGACCAACTAATTTTTTTCAAAGAGATCCTGGAGAATTACTGGTACAAGCCTGCCATTTCTTCTAATGCTGACCATATTTCAGAGCTGAGGCATCATCCATCAAGTCCCACTCTAACAGTCACCTGCCTCAGCACTCCCTCCCACCTGCTCTTTACATCATCAACCCCAATTTTGGGTCCAAAACCTAGGGGTTTTGGTTTAGGGGATGGTAAAAAATAAAGAAGCTCATCAATTGCTTGACTGTGCTTTGATAGCGGCACTGAAATCACTTTCCAAACACAATTATCTTTGCTATGTTTTGACCATTGCTGCTGGTGGGCTGGTGGGGTGTCGTGCATCACTGACTCTGGAATCTGAGTAGCAACCTTTACTTCGAATCAGTTTCGAAATTGTTTCACTTTTGGGCCTCAGGGACCTGTTCTCACCCAGGCTGTGCTATTAACAGTGCCTGCTGGGACTGGAGGAGGTTTCAGTCAGCACCACATTCACATAATGACAATGAGAGCTGAGGAGGCACAGAATAACAAACCCAGGGGCTGCAGCTCATTCCCTGGGGTTCTCTCCTGTCCTTCTGCCTCTGCATCACTGCTCTGGTGGCCAAACCCCACGGCTGAGGTGCCTTTGTACTTCCCCAGTGCCCTCTCCAGAGGTAAACCTGCATCTCCTCTGTGCTCTGCCATTGCAGAAACTACAGCTTCTCTGAAACTGTCCACAGAGACCTGTTCCCTCTGAGCCCACCATAGCACTGCCTTACTGAGATTGATGAAATCTAACTCCTCTAGCGAATTTTCCTCTGAACTGGGACCTTTTCTCTTAGCACCTGATGACTAGAAGAGCTAACACACACACATGGGGCTCCACTGCCTTCCCAACTCAGGTCACAGGCTCTTTACACTGCTTTCTTTTGACCTCAAAGACATTTTACCAGTCTCACAGCTTGGGAAGTTTGACATTGAGCTGGCCAAAGTTGTATGGCCAGAGAACCAGGATAAGTACTCAGTGGTTTCTGCCACCAGTAGGACTGTAAGTGTTCCTGGAAACATGTTAAAGGCAAATGTTGGCTAGGTGAGATCTCCAGATCCTTAATATGTGTAAGAGACAAATCCTGGCAGGATTTTCCAGTGATCCTTTGTAAGATCTCTTACTGAGCACACCTCTGCGCTTGTGTTTGCAGAGGAAACACCTTTGGGGGAGAGAGGGACAAAGTGGGGAGATGGAGTATTTGCTTGTTTGCAGTATAGAGTTAGTGTAACCTGTGGTGTGATGTGAGCAGGCAAAGGGGAAGATGACCTTTTGGTTTTGTTTTTCTTCCAGCTGCCGGCAGTATTTTTCATTTCCATCTTACAGTGTGCTCACCTCTATCTTACGGTCTGTTCACTTCTATCTAAAAAGAAACTGAAAGCATATAATTGAAGAGCTGGTTGCTAGCAAGGTGAAGTCTTTATGCTTGTCACCTCAGAAGAAAAAACTCATCTTAAAAACCTAAACCTAAAATGCTCTGGGACAAATTATATTCTCAAAAAAAACCCCCATATGTTGTTATAGGATCCATTTTTTTAATGACACAGAGTTAAAAATAATTTAGATGTTTTGTCTGACTTGTGGGTGACAGTGAGAATTTGCAGCTGTGGGAATTAAATCCCAGAGGCCAAAAATGATACTTGCGAAAAACCTAATCTGAAGCAAGAATGTATATAAGGAGGCCAGAATAAGGCTGAGATGAAAACCAGATTTCACGTCTGATGACATCTTTAGGCTTCTGTCTTTTCCGAGAGAGAAAAGACCAGTGAGTGCAATAGCAACTAGTAGCTCTCTCCTGGCCTTTTTACAGTATTGCTGAGCTCTGAAGCTCTTAAATGAGATTTATTACATCTACCAGAGTAACGTACAGTGGATCCTCTGCTGAGGCTTTACATGTCTGTGGTCTTCAGTGGAATATTTCTTCAGTTACACAGTTATCAAATTGCTAATAGAGAAAAAAATGCTACCCAGTCAAAAGCAAACACAAACTAGCTTAGCTATTGTTGAGAGAATTATTTGAAAGCATATAATTTATCTGTTAGGGACTATTTTGTTTTGGGTGATTTAGCATGCACAGCACGGTTCCTGATTCAGCAGGAAGATCAATATCAAGACCTCATTTTGGAAAACAGATCAGGTGAAAGCAGTAGTCTTCATTTTTAAGGAGAAACGGCAAGTATGGTACAGGTGAATATGACCAAGTACTGGACACTGCTCTAAAAATAAGGAATTTTGCTAAGGTTTTATCTTGTCAGAGCTTTAGGATGAGACAGTAATGTTGTTGCTTCAAGACTTGCCAAATAATTTTCAGGCAAATGTTGAAATCTTCAAGGGCTCTGTTAAACTCTCATAATTTCCAACACTGAAATTGCATATTGCAGAGGTGAAATTGCTTTCAATCTGATGAGCATCTGGCTCCCTTTGATCTAAAAATAGTCTGTCTGGAACCCCAGGCAGCATCACCATGCTGCTTCATCCCCTGAGGTACATGGATGCTGAAAGGGAAAGAGACACATCAGTGCTGGGGGAGAGGGGACCCCTCTTCCCACGCAGCAAGCAGACAACACCAACCTGCAGCCCAGCCCTTCTGCCCTCCGCAGGGAAACCCAGCACCAGCTTTAGGTCACACCAGCAGCTGGTGTCAGAAGGTGTTTTTTGTGGTACTGCAGGATGCCAGCTGTGGGTCATGAACAGTCACTTACCAAAGAGTCCTAGGGTCAGAACAGAAACATGGAGTCTTCTGAAACGCTTTTCTGATGTGAACAGACGGGGCTGAGGGTGAGCCTTCTCACTGCAAGGGTCCCTGAGCATCCCCCCTGGGAATGCTCCCAGCCAGGCTGTGCACCCACCTGCACCAGGTCTCACAGACATGACTGTCCTCTTCTGGGCCATGGGCAATAGGAACAAGCAGAAGGTATGACAGGATATGAGAAATACTTCTCATGGATGCCTGGAGTCAGAGCAAGGTCTCCTACTGCTTCTCAGCTCCATGCCATTAGGAACCCTGCCCATTCCAAGTAATGTACATACTGATCTGTCAGTGAGACAGCCTCTGGGCAAGGCTGGATTTAACTTTGTGCTGAAGCTTTGCTCCACTGGCTATTCTTTCCCAGATAGAAAATACCACTTAACTTCTTTAATGATTTCTTTGGTTATTCTACATTTTGTGACAGACCAGTTTCAAACCAGGTCAAAAATCTATGACCTCACAGCAGCTGGACCACAAGTCGTGTATTTTTTTCCTGTAGGTAAAATATCTGTATTGGTTTCCAGTATATGCTTTGTTCTGACAAGGATATTTCCATGGCCATTGAGTTGTCCAATGGATGGTGCTTTTTTTAACGCATCTTATTTTGTTCTCATATTCCTATTAAAATTGTTGATGAGGATGGAATTTGCATTAAAGCAATTTGCAGAGAACACCAGCCTGGCCATGAGTCAGTGTGGGGGTGCCAGGGCATTTATTTCTGATGCTGTCCTGCTGTGTGAGACTGGTGCTTGGGACTGTATTTTACAACAGCTGTGAATGTTGTTTTCCCTGACATCTCCAGTAAGTGGACCAGAACACTGCTTAGACTTAGGGAGAGGAAATCTGTACAAAGTAATTTTCCTCCAGTATTTCTGCAAAAGGATCCTTCCTCTTCATGCCAGCTTTATTCAAAGCTCTGGTAAGAGAGAACTTCACTGTTGTTTCTTAGATGGCAGCTGCTAATGCCAAAACAAAATCTTTAAAAATATATATCTATAAATATGTGCTGTATTTGCTAATTTGGTGCATGGGGGTAATGGCAGTAGCCCATTTTTGGGTGTGTGCCCTTAGCTGAATGGCACAGTACAGCACCAGTGCTCTTTCCTCTATTTCATCCCTGTGAAGCCCTCAAAGGTTTTTTCTTCAACCTCTTGGTAAATTAAGATGCCATTAATGTTTTTATTCTCTAGTCAACTGTGTCCTTTTTACTTCTGCAAGTAATTCTGACAAGGCACACTTACAAGCAGGTAAATTCGCTTCATGTATTTCCGCTCTGCATTTCATCCCTGATAGATGCTTGACAGTTGCCTGTGTACAGAGCTCGCTCTCCTGCGTGCTCTGCTAAATATGAGGCTTGTACCTTGTCTCAGGCACATCTAAACAGCTGCTTTTAAAACCAGGATATTTACCTGCTGAGAGGTTTAGATCAGTGCTCATAATTACGGTGTGCTAAGTGCTCATTTTCAATAATTTTTTTTCAATATCAACAACCGATTGTTTAAGATAAAACAAGATGCTGTTTTTCCAAGATGTTTGAAACAGATAAGCAGATTTTACATATATATATTTGAGGCCTCCATGTTTATTAAACACAATAATTGCAGTCTATGTTATTGAATCACCTTTGCTCTTAAGCTTTGTCTTTTTAAAAGAGCAATCACATCTTCAGTGAAATCTTTTGTCCCAAATAGTGATCATCACAAATTAAGTTTAAATAGAACCAGAGCTCTACAGCAGAAAATGTTCCACACCATCGTTATATAATGCCATATACTACATGCTTTTGGCTTCGGACTCTAATAGTGCAGAAAAGGCCGGGATCAGTGGCATTCCTGTGTGTGACTGTCCTGGCAGAGCCAAATTGGTGTCTTGTCTCTAAGTCACCTGCTCTGCAGCAGTTGTGAGGCAGTAGGTTTACAGGATCTATTTGCACTTTGAATTAAAAAGCCACAACCTGCTCTGCCTTGTGTGAACACCCATAGCAAGAGCAGGATCCTGCATGATCCACCAGCATGCAGATCCTACTGAGCAGTGAGTCTATGGACAGGCTTCTCATGAATATTATTTAACTAATTCATTGTGTTTGCATGGGTATATAAGCCTTGACAGGAGAGATGTGAGACCCCCTCATCACTTCTGTTTGACTTGTTGCAGTAGGAAAGAGCTGCAGCAGTTATCTTCAGGCTGAGATGATTGACTGGAAGTGATTTTTCACCAGGTGACATTTGCAATAATTACATGGTGCTTTGCTTGCTTGGGAGGAAATAATCAGCACGACCTTCAAAAGGCTCTACGGAAAGCAGCTCTTGCAAAAACAATTATTTGAACCTCCTACTACGACAGCTCCTGGTACAGCTAGGAAATGAGGGGAGTGTACTGCATGTATGGGAGCGCTGATGGCTGCTGAAAAGACAAGCAGAGCCAGGAGGGAGAAGTGATAAACTCAAGGGAAATCAGATTTCCTTGTGAAATCCTGTGTCTGCTCAACACCCGCTTCTCCCTGCCAGGCTGCGTGGTGGAAAAATCAAAGTGAGTGGCTGGGGAATCAGGTTTATTGCACAGGCTGGAGCAAGGCTGGGGATCTGACCCCCTTCTCCATCCTATGGAAGAAAGTTTTTTTGGTACCCACTTACTCCAGATTTTACAGCATCATGTTAGACAAGAAATTACCTCACATGCTTTCTGCCCTGAAGACAGGACTTTCTCCATGCTCCGTCATCCTGTGGCCCTGACAAACAACCCATTTGTACTATGGTGAAACTGGGCAGCTTTCTGGGGAGCTAGGGGTGCGTGATCCTGTGGGGTCAGCATGCCCTATCATGTCCTGGGACACAGCCTGGTCACTTGGGTGCACCATCTCCGCTCCAGCCTGCAGTAAATGTTGGACCCAGTGTGTGTTTCCACTCTTCTTCCATGTCAGTGGCAGCCCAGGTCTCACTTTTCTGAACTCATCCCTCTTTTAAACAGGGTAGTGCCATATAAAAATAGCAACCTATGGCTAACTGGTTTATTGACCCACCCAGAAGAAACAGCTAGCAACAAAGTTACCCAATATAAATAACTTGTTTGACATCCCCACACCCACCTTCTTGCTGTCAAACTGAGACCAGCCTATTTTAAATGGAGTTTTTTTTTTAAAAAGTGACGTATACTAAATTACTTTTAATTAAAAAAACAAGCAAGAAAGACCAAACAACAACAAAAAATCTGAAGAAACTTTAAATAAACAAATATATAAATAATTATTCTCAAGCTGAGAGAAAGTTGGGAAAATTACTCATTTTGGGTAATCCTGAAAAGGAAGCCAGAAATCCTGTCTCCTGTTCCAGCCAGTAAAACATGCGGTCTCATCAGAGAAATCTAATTACCTTTTTGCTTTAAATGAGGTTGTTAGACATTTGTGTCTAATACCTTAGGGATGTGTGCATGGCACCAGGGCGTCACCACCCCCCTCACAGCCTGGGAGCAGTCTCTACTTCAGTTTCCCTGAAGAGGTGCCATGAATCGGCCTGTGGTGGTGCACTGGATGGACAAGGTACATTGTTTTGGCTTGTTTGAAAGAAAGCAGAGTGCTGCCTTGGGCCTCCCTGGGTTTCGCACACCCTGTGGAAATCCCTGGAGCTGCTGCTGGGTCACCGAGCTGTGCCAGCACCTCATTTTGCCAAACCCAGCTGTGCCACCATGTCACCAAGGCTAAGGGCAGCTGAGGGGTGGCAGGATAGAGATTTGGATGAGGCACTGTGTGATTTCCACAGTATCTATCCCTGTAGGCACCCTTCCCATGGCTGGGGCTGCTGGCTGTGGAGAGACAGCCACTTAGGTGAGAGAGTTTAGCCACATTTCTGGCTTCTTGCAGCACTGGTACAAAGCCTTGCACAGTGCTCTGTCTCCTCAGCTTTTTGGAGAGCACTGGCTGTGTTTACTTATAGCTGCCTTGTGCAAAAGCTGGCTGCATTCCAGCGGGAGTCCCCAAGCTCAGCCCAGGATGTCCCCTCTCTGCTTCCTGGGAAATCCCCCCTTCCTTGGGACTGCAGACTTCCTCCCACTTTAGGCACTGCCTCATTGCACAGATCCTGAGGGCTAGATGAGTTGCTTTTACCTGCCCTGCAGGTAATGCAGAGCCCATGCTGGTGTTCCCTGATGCCTAGCATCTCTGTTAGTAAGAGTATTGCCTATCATTTTCCAAGGAGCACACCCTTGTAAGGCAATGGATGAGGTCTATGAGCGTGCCAATGCTTGGAGTTAAACACCCCGCACCTTCTGAACTGGAGCCCAACCATCTGCTGTACAACTGTGGATTGGTCAGAAAACTGCTGGTGACTCAGTGGAGGAAGCAGAGGCATGGGCGGTCTATTTTTAGCTGTCAGTAAATGTACTAAAGTGGCTTACTGCTGAGTTGAAGAAAGGACAGACAATCCCTGCTTGCCCTATTTAGGGAATAAATGTGAAATACTTGCATCCATTTCTAAAGTGTAAATTATAGGTACTGCTGGGGAGAGGTGTGCCGGGGAGAACAAATCTCTGGCCATTCCTCTGTGTGGCTCAGGACAGGCTTTGCTTCACAATGCAGCAGCAATATAAAAGGCAACCAGCACTTCTGCAGAAAGAAAAGCAGAGGAGGAATGTGGCACTCACCTGGAAGTGTGCTGCAGCTACCTGACAGTGCTCAAGTCTGCTCAGCCCTTCTTAAATAGGATGTAAGTAAGTGATGGGCAGCAATGAGCCCAGGGGGACTGTTAAGCTTTTCTTTTACAGAGGGGAGCAGTAAGGAAGAAAACTGTAAAACAAATTTTGTGTATATATGTTTTGAATCATAGAACATACTGAGTTGGAAGGGACGCACAAGGACCATCAAAGTGCAATTCCTCGCCCTGCACAGAACTCCTCAGGAATCACACCATGTATATATATGTAAAAAAGCTTCTGTTCACTTTGTATCAGAATATGAGAAAATATTTGGGGAAACTAAGAGTTTGTAGATTCACAGCCAACAAACATATTTGGCTCACCGAGTAAAGAATTGTCTGCAAATACAGCAAACTTCAAGAGTATAGTAAGGTTGCAAGGAAGATGAGCTATTAGTGGGTACAAAAAGACTATACATAGAGATGTCAGTAAATTTGAACAAGTCCCATTTTTGCCTGAAATGTCTTCTGTTACCATAGACAGTAACTCTGATTAAATGGAGAAGGAAGAAGTCACTTTTCTTTGTATGTGGCCTTCCTTCTCTGGTCTTTGTTTTCAGGGCTTCCACACATCCCTTCAGATGGGGTAAGAGTTGACATTTGAGGGACAGATGTTGGCAGGGATAAATTTGCCTAGAAAAATGCACTGACCAGGGCTGTTGCTGGGTTAAGATGCCATGAAGGAGTGACCGGACCAGTGTGGGAAATGAGCTAAATGGTAAGGAAGGTGAAAAATAGGTCCCAGCAGGGCACCTGCATGTGGGTGTCTGGTGCTGGACCAAGATCTTCCTTCAGGAGGGGTTTGCCTGATGGGAGATGAGACATAAGCTGGGGGAGACACTTGCAATTTGGTCTGCAGATTGTTGTTGCCATCACATCAGTTCTCTAAAAAGAGACTAAGAAAGCCTATTCTATCTCCATCTGGCAGTGGGAAAGGCTGCTCTGCCACAGGCACTGCTGCTCTTTAAAAGCTTTCAAATGTTCCTCTGCTGAGATGTTGTCGAGGTTTATTTCCTTGCAGTGGCTGTGGTCACAGAGCGGCGTGATGGGCTCACAGTGGTAGGAGGCAAAGCATCTGTACTGAAACAACTTCAGCACTGTAAAATGGTTTTTGGGATACATGGGAAAAAATAGCTGGGGGTGATGGAAAGAAGGAATGACCCCTAGAAGGGAAAAAGAAGAGGATAAACAGCCTCTTGGGTTTTATTCATTATATTGTAAGCATTAGCAGTTACTAATGGAGGTCTAGGGGAATCTGTGCAGTGCAGGTCAATATTCTACGGAGATGGTTAATTAAAAAGGTATATTTTCTCTTTGGTGACATGTGCTGGAGCTGTAGGGATGGTCTGTTGGCTCTCCAAGACTATTCACACACAGTCACTTGCAAATCTTGCAGAGCTTGTAGCTTTTCCCAGCAGGTACCTGTGTCCCACCCCTGACAGTGTCCCCACAGAATTTGAAGTGGGTGTGTAAAGAGCTCTGCCTGTGCCTGAATCAGCCATGTCCAACCCCATGCTGTGCTCCTGGGACTTGCACTGCTGATATTCAGCTTGGCATCTGCCTGTTCCTCAGCCTCACCTGCCTTCCTTCCATCACCTCTGTGGCTGGAAGAACAGGGCTTGTTTGTCTGCTTTGGCAGAGGAAGGCACAGGAGCACTCTGAGTTTTCCACATTGAATTATTGATGTAAATGTTGGTGAGAAACCAAAGACCAAATGTTTAAAACCATGGGAGGTATTAGAGCCACATGGGTTGGTGGTTGAATCACCCAAAAATAATCTCTTTAACTTTCTGGGCCAGGATAAAATCACATCTCTAGGAATGCCACATAATAAAAAATCAATTTAAAAGTCAATATTCTTAAGTTTTCCCAGAGAGCCTGTCTGGATTTGCATTTCCTCACAGTTGGTCTTTATGTGCAAGATGTTCCTCATGCAGAGCTGCCTGCAGCTTCTGCTCACTCTGTGCTCCTGAAGCTCCCGCCCAAGGCTGGCGAGGCAAGGCACTGGTGCTAAGGAATCTTGTGCTGCTGTGAAACATGACATTTATAATGCACCGGTTCCCCCTTTTCAAAACCAGCCTTTGCAATCCTTTTCTCTCCGTGTCCGTAGAAGACACCGTGCTGGATGTGAGCAGGCTCACGGTACCCAGGGGCTCTGGCTGTCCCTCAGACATCGCTCCCTTCCCTCCTGTGCATTGCTTTTTGTAGGTGGCTGCCCAAAACAGGAGCACTTTGTATTTTTTAGAGGATGGTTTCAGTCCTCAGCTCTGACCACCTATACTCTTTATTCCTTGCTGGATCCTGAATTAGAAAGGATTTTCTTGTCATTTTGCACTGAAAGAAATTGAGCATTGGTAAGAGCAGCGATTCTGGTCAGCGGCGATGAGGGAAATGGTCTCTCATCTCCTATTGCTGCAACTCTCCTGGCTTCCCTCCAGTTTCCATCTGTGCAAAATCAGAGGGAGGACTGTGAAACACCCCAGAATACAGTGCTGAAAATGTTTTCCTCTCTGGGCTTTGGCAATTTTGAATGGAAACCTTGGTTTACTCCAGTGCTGGACATTGCACAGCCCAGCCTTATCTCTGCTGATATTTCAGTTCCTATCTTAGACCCAGCAAGATCATCAAACTTCACATTGCCCCTGGGATCTGTCCTTAGGGGTACTTTTGACTTTGAATCACTCAGTCTTATAACTTGGCTCTTCTCTTGCACTTGTCATGAAGTTGCATAATCTGAGGTCTCTTGCACTGGGATCTTTTCAGTGATGTTTTCCTTTGGCTTTAGTTTTGTGCAGTTTTATTTATCAAATCCTTCATGAAGCTTCCTGCTACTGCAGGCAATAATTATTCTTATGTGTACAGACACTGCACTAGAAAAGTTTCCATTGCCTCTGAACATACCTGTTTAGCATTAAAATATGGAGTTTGGCTATTTTTGGCAATTGCCTCTTAATGGTCTTTGCTGCAGAGAAGTTTTCTGACCACAGATTTTGTAGTCAATGTGTCCTTCTCTTAGACCTGGATGTTCTGTTGCTTGTGGGTTGGTATTTTACCATTGCCACATCTCCATCTTTAGACATTCATTTCCTTCTATAGCTCTGAAGAGCAGCACTTTATTTAATTATTTTTCTTCTGTTATGTGGGAAAACACTTCTTTGTTGATTCGACCACTTGCACTTTGAAACCTTTTGCCTTGTTTTCATTGTTTTGTTATGTCTTGGCTGAGCCAGTGTAGCTCATCAGCTTTAATTGGGGAGAAAGCACAGGGTGTGTTTGCTTTTCCCTGAAAACCATTTTCTGCTTCATAACAAATTTTAAAGGCCTATAAAATTAATTAATAGCCTGCCTGAGTGCAGCTGATGCTGAGGGGAAGTACAGCCTGCCCTGTCACAGAGCAGTGGGGAGTCCACCATCCTCCTCCCCCTCTCTGAAGGCACCGTGTGTGTTTTGGGGCTGGAAATACTCTATGAGTAACTCAGTGAGCAGCCGACTCTCTGCATATCAGTGGAATTTCTGCTTGGAAAGGGAGGTAGATTATCTCCAGGAGTGGGTACAAGTTGCCGTTCCTCCAGCAGCCCCCTCGCAGCTCCCATCGCAGGGCTGTGGGGCCAGCAGGACTGTCTGGAGGGGAGCAGGAGCTCCCCCGTGGAGGCTGGCGGTGAGACACTATGATTTCAGTTCTCCTGGGGGTTAAAGGAACCGAATTTGCCTTTATTTTAGTTTGGCTGTAGCTGAGCCTCTGGTGCTGCCAGTTCTGCCTGTGGTGTGCCTGCACAGCCACCAATGGCTTATGAAAGCTGCACAGGAGGGGATGGTGGCTTTGCTCCTTTCCTTCCCCTCTCCTACACGGCTGCGGCCCCACGCGTCTGCTCAGCATGGCTCTGGACTGGGCTGTGCACAGGGCCAGCCCTGGATGGGCAGCCCTGCTGCCCACTGCACCGTGGGGCAGAAATCAGAGGTGGTGGTGCAGGAGGGAGAAATGCCTGCTAGGGAGGAAGCTGGTATCTGCCTTGTAGCAGACATGATGCCAATTTTTTGCCCTCTTTGTTGAAGACACAAGGATTTCCTTCTGGAGAGCTTAAAATAGGAGTTTTGGAATCCTGGTTTACTGTACCAAGGATGAGCACCTTAAGCAGCTGTGTTATTGCCTGTTCTGGACTGAGTTCTCTTTTGTAGCCTTAGTCTGTCCCAAAAGACCACAGCTCCTCCTTTCTTGCAGACTTGATTTCTTTCCATAAATGTTTACATTCAGATATTAACATTGCAGTGAGTGGAAAGGTCAGTAACTTTAATGCTCTCCTCTGGGATGCAGATGCAGAAGTGCTCTAGCCCCTGCACACCTTCTTCCACTGTGGGAGAGATGTGAAGTTTCCCCAGGCAGGTCTACAGTGGTCTCTTAGTGTTTTCTTACAGATTTATCCTGACTCCAAAATATTTGTTATTTTCTTGAATACTTTGTCTTCTCAGGGACCTTCTGGACTTTTGATTATGAAATTGTTTCAAAGTATTAATTTTCTCTGTTAAACATTAAAAATATCAGAGAAAAGGCTGCAGTTGACTTTCTCATTGTGTGACTTGCAGAAATAAAACCAAACATGGGCTCATCGGAATCTACAGAGACACGATCCAGGCTGGACAGCCCTGAAGGGTGATGCAATGGGTCTGCAGAGCAGTGCAAGCGAGTAAGTGTAGGGCTAAGGACTAAGGCAGGTGTAAGTACAACAGGAGGGGCAGAAAGCAACCCCTTCTTGGCTGTCTGCAGCTGCTGGGCCACCAGCATGATGGCCCAGGTGCCGCAGAACTGAATATGGATATGCACTTTGGGAGGAGATCAGTTGCGAATTCCTGAGCTGTCCTCACATGCTCCTTGTGGGAGGACAGATCCACCTGAGTGTGTCACGTCTGGTGCCTTGTCTGCACCTCACACTGCAAGGCGTTCATCACACCCTTCTTCTCTTGCACTGCTGAAAGCCCCGCGAGCGTTATCTCAGCACACATGTGGGCTAAGTAATAGACACAATTAACACACCTCTGTGTAATTAGAGAATAGCACCTGGCCTTGCCTGTGAGGCTTGAGCAGAAGCCAAGCTGTGTGGGTGGAGGGTTTCCCCAGAGGTCCTGGCAAACGTGGGGCCAGGCAATGGATTGATTACAGCTGTGTGTGAGGGGGTTTAAAAATAGTTCTCCAGCTTTCCAGAGGAATGTATTTGTTGTGGAGTCACTGAAAGGCTGTAGTAAGAGATCCAGGAGCAGCCTCTGGGAGCAAGCCAAGAGACAGAGCTTCTTCTGGGCACAGTGCTCCCTGGAAAGGCCGGCTTGGGCTGCTGAGCGAGGAACCTGCTCCTGTTTGTTTGCCCTCTGTGTTCAGGGAAACAAGACTCTGCGTATGTCTCATATGATAAATGAACATCGCTGCACCAAGGAAATGCTTGACGTATCATCCGTTGTATTGTAGTGGAAACAACCTGGCAAGACCCCACTTACTGGCTAATCCTCAGGCCAGATGGAGGTAACAATATGTTTCAAATGTTAATTAACTACTTCATTACATGTCTGATTTTCTGGTTTTAAACAAAAAAACTAAGAAGGCTTGTTTAGAAAATATATTTACTGGTGTGTCCTGGTTCACTGCTCAAACCAACAAGATCTCAGCCTTAAGAGTGAAATTGTTAGCTTGGGTGTAACAGCAGAGCTAATCACTAACACATGGGGAACACAGAGCAAAAAATCTGCAAATGGACAAGGAGCATGGCACGGAACTGAAATAAGGGACACACGTTCTGCTACTCTGCAAGAAAAAGAGGTTTCCACCTTTTAGATACACAGACATTCTAATTAACTGCTCATGATGGTGATGCATTAGGATGAAAGGGGCTCCCATGAGTGTGGAATTAATGCACAGGTTCAGGTGAGTGTTTTCCCTAATACGTTCCCTAAAACACACCTCCAGCATGCACACTAGGATGGGTGGGAAAGAAGCTGTGACATTCAAGTTGGTTAGGGCAGAAAACGTGTATGGCTTCAATGGAAAGGAGAGATCCCTTATGAAGGAGCAAAATAGAAGCAAGGGTTATGCTGAGGGAAAAAAAGGAGATGGAACCATTGTGCAGGGTGGGGGGAGATTGTGGAGGCCAGGGGGATCCTGCTACGACATCATGGAGCTGCAGGGTTTTGTAATCTCAGTGCTATGATAAACTCCAGTGAAGTGTACACTTGACAGCACAGAGGAGCAGAGGCATTGGCTGTGTGTGCAGTGAAAGGTAGGTTAGTCCTATCAGGAGTGAGAGCTTGCTGAGACAGAGGGGAGTTGATTCAGATCTGTGGTTTACCCTACATAAATCCCTGCACTCACAACAGCACGCGTGAGAGATCTGTTTGGGCCTAGGAGGCATTTGCTGAAGGACAAGTTGGGGTTTTATTTCAGGGATAAGTTTTTGGAGATTGTCATGAGGAAAATTATTTACTTGCAAGCAGTAGGCATTTGCCTGCCTGGGTGTCGCTGAGAGACCAGAGCTCTCACAGCGCTCTTGAACATGGGTTTGCAGATGATAACCTCATCTTTTGGCCACAGAATGCTGTGGGTTTGCCTGCAGGGTTACATATGCTCAGGAAAAGACAGGGAGATAGATATGTAGAGATATATCTCACTGTAATGACTAGATGCAGGCAAGCATCAGGATGTCTGAAGGCTGTGTGCCTGCCTTTTGGGACCCTCTGCTAGTGGACAAATTCCTCCTGTTGGTGCACCTTACACCCTTGCTGGCTCAGAAAGCCAAGGCAGAAAAACATCCATGCTGTAAACTGCACATCCTTCCAGCGGCACCAGCCTAGAGCTTTTATCTAGTCTCACATCTCAGGCAGCAGATTTGCCTACTGCAAGGAGACACATGGAGGAAAGGTTTTCTCATAGTTACAAGAAGATGGTGTTCATCAGCTTCCAGATCTGCTGTAAGGAGGAGTTGATTTGTAAGACAGAAGGTCATCTTTTTCCAAAGAAGAGAGGTTTTTTGGGTCTTGTATGATCAAGTAAGTGCAGAAACATGGTTGTTTCCTCTCAGGTTGAGCCTTGACTTCTATTTCCTGGAATAAGTGCATGCATGGAGGTCTATGTGCTCCAAACTAGATGACATCACCTTTTAGCCTATAAGTCAGCATTTTTGTGAGCACTGCATCAGATTTGTTTTGAGAAAAGCCTTTGAGCTGTCGCAGAGTTATACAAATATTTCAGAATCATTATTTCTTATTTTTCTTATTTAAAAAAAATTATTTTAAAAAAACAAAAAAAAAACCAAAAAAAACATTTGCTGCATCAAAATCAGTTGAATTTTGAGACTCTCGTGGGACATGTTTCTCCCTTTCATGACTTTTTCCAGCATCCTCCCACAGTGTGAACACAACCTTGGGTCTGATTGCTCCCAGGAGCCCTGCCAAGCACCCAGCATCACTGGGTGCACACTGGGAGCATTGACCCCCATCCATCCCTCTGCTTCTTATCCTTGAGCACCCAAGGAAAGGGCCACGTGAGAAATATACTCGGGTGCACAGAGAAGCAAAATAGTGCAAGATGTAATTTTAAGACATGGGTTAAGCACTCCCAGGGTGTTTAGCTCACACTGCATTTCCATAAGCAATGGCACTTCTGCCCTGAGAAACAGCCTGTTGGTCAGACATCTGGCATGCTGGGCAGCAGAGCTGTATCTAACCTGGAAATAGTGGTGACACCAGGCTCAAAACACTAGGAAGAGCAAGTAGCAAGTTTACTTTAGGTGTATCAGTGACTAGGCATGCCATGTTTTGGAAACATCGCAGGAAGGTGAGCTTTGAGAAGGAATTTGCAGGCAAATATGATAGCTGCAGGTTATGTTTTTCTGGGGCAGCCTTCGTCTTATTCCTTTTTTTAGGGGGAAAAAAGTAGAAATTAAGACAAAAATAGAGGTTTTATGTTGGCTAAGCAGCACGAAAAGAGCTGGAAGAGAAAACCCAAACAGCAGAAGTGTTGCTTAAAAAACTAATTTCAATCTGAATTTTTCCATTGCTGCCTTCAGTTACATAAAGGCCTTTCATATACCCAGGTCTGTTGACCTCTGATAAAATTGCACAAAGGAGGCAGCTCATTAACTCTCGTTCTGCACCGGGCATGTTTTGATGTGCAGATTGCTGACAGCACAAAAAATCCTTTCTGGCTGTGTATGTAGGGATAATAGCAGTATTGATAGTGGGTACCTGCTGCAGGCAAAACACAGGGGATCCCCCATCTCCTCAGCATTTCATCTCAGGAGTAATGACCAGGGAACGTGAAGAGTGATTGTGGAGTTAAAAGCTCCTGTAATTGAAAGCCCATTACAGCGTCTCAAGTCAGACTCTTGAAATAAACACTAGCTTTTAAAAATTCCTGCCATTACTAGCTAGTTATTGATTAAAATAATGATACATTTTGTTGTTATAAAGGTTTTCAAGCTCTCTTGTGTACAGAAGAGTACTTCTCAAACATATAACAATTCCAGGCATGAACTGTTTATTCAAACATTTAGCTTGCATTGATGGAGACAACAAACAAAGAACTGTTGTGTTAGTGTGGGGAGGCAGAGAGCAAAACTAACCCACCTGCTTCAGTTAACTAAACTGGATAGAACATCATAAGTAAGAAGAAAGTTACATTTAATGGATAATTTTTTAACTAGAGGATGTTAGACATCAAAGCTGGTATCTTTTAAAAGAGAAATCGTTGGCAGCATTCATGAGTGCATGAATGATGGGCATGCAACTTTGTGGTTATGCTTTGATTCCTTTCTCTCTGCTCCAAAATCATGAAGGATAATGGAGAGAAGTAAAATGGCTCCATTAGAGTTAAATGCTGGTGTTCACTGAAAGAACAAAGATAGAAAGCAAACAACAAATGCATTGCTATGATGCTTTGGGTGCTGTCCTTCTCTCTCCCTAAAGCAGGAGAAGATGGTTTCAGGCCCATTTAAGGTGGGATCTGTTTGCCTCTGTAGATATAAACATGATGGCTGTGTAGCAGTGTGCAGCGATAAGAGAATGGCTGTGCAGTTTTGGGGTGGCTGTTGCTGAGCCAGAGCTAATCCACCCCACCAGAGCTGCTGGGCCAGCAGAGACCATGGTCTACCCTGCCCTCTGCCCTGCACTGCCACGGAGTCAAACACCAGCAAGTATCCTCCCAGCACCCTGTGCGCTGAGAGGTTGTGAGGAGGCACACCTGCAGGGAGTGACCCCGGGAAGGGAACACCCCCTAGCAGGGACGTGGTGATTGCACAGGGACCTCCCCAGTCGGCGAAAATCATATTCGTGCTGGTGGCACAGCTCTCCAAGCACAGCACTGGAATGGGCTGCTTTGCTCCTGCTCGCAGCCCTTGCTGGTGCCCAGGCTCTTGCTCCGGGCTGGCGCAGCCCTGCTGCAGCCATGGCAGCTTGTGGAGACAAACAGCCAGGGTCTGCATCTGTGCTGCCCAACTGGGTCAGTCCAAAAAACTTTGTCTCTATGAATGGCAGATGAAATTAGACCTAAGGAAAGTTCAACTTTAATGTCAAGTGCCACTGTTTCATTATGCGGATTTTTCAGAGCTGCAGCCAAAGCGGTCCAGTGCTGCTTAATTGCTTAATATGATAAATTATGTCTTTTGCCAACTGCTTGCCTAATTATGTATTTTATTCCTTGTAAACATCAGCTCTGAGACGATGGAAGGGAGGCCGCGCAGAGTTTCCACTGCCAATCTGATGGGCTGGAGTACAGCAGCCATTTCTGTAGCTATATTTATCTTCCTCTCATCAACGTGACTGACATGGACCTCCAAGAAGTTATCTTTTATGCTCCACTCTTCAAAATGAGGACTTTGTCATTTCTTCAGGGAAGCTGTTTTTGAATCTATTATAAAAGGTTGTTTATCTCATCTCCCAAGGACTTGCATATTTTCACAAAATATCATTTGGCTTCTTGCCATTTTTCAGCCCAGAGTGTCAGAGGCCAGGCCAGCTTTGGGCAAGAACTGGGAGGCTCCTCTCTGTCTGAACTCCTCCTGCATCACACCAAGACACATAATTTTTGGGCTTTTTTGGTAGATTTTACTCAGGATCAAGCAATTCTAACAAACTAGAAAAATATTGTTTCTGAAGCCACTAAAAGTTGAATTTCAGGTCTGACCAAGTTTAACTTTTTAAGCTGGAAAATGGAGGGACAGGTTGCAGGTGGACTGCATGTGATGGTGCTAAGCACTCTGCAGCCCAGAAGGGCAGCAGCCCTCTGCCCTTGGGAGCTCACAACGTGATGGATGTGAGCAGAGGGACTCTGCCTGTGAGTGGTACTCCAGAGGAAGGGGCAGGGGTAACTAACTAACTGTGGTAGATGTGACCTCAGGGCATCTCCAACCCCTTCCTTTTGTCAGGTGGCTGCTCCAGAGCAGCACTGGTGGAACAGGCAGGACCAAGTGTGTCCCCACCACCACCGAGCCACAGGGGTTTGCTTACACCACTGCAAAACGCTCCCATCCAGCAGTGCCTCGTGAACAGAATACAGCTGTCATCTACAGACACTCTATTGAGCTTCATACATATTAATGTTCATATACTGACTGCTCTTTCTCATCTGCTTTAATCGAAAGGTAAGCTGAATTTCTTACTTTGCTCTGCAGTAGGAGTTGTATTTGAAGTAGTGCATTTTCCTGCTGTGTTCCTACCACGTTTGAATTAAACTTGGTCATAACAGTAGAAAGAAAGCATCAACCTCTACATAAAATCGATTTGTACCAAGGGAAGTGTATAATGGTGTACTTTAAAGTGATGATCATTAGAAATAACTATTTGGGACATTATAGCTGAGGAGAAAAGCACTGAAGTCATCTGTATCAGCACTGTCAAATATAAATGTCTCTGTTTCATTTATCAACTGCTGAAAACAAAAGTGTTTAACTTCACAGGATTTAATATCAGTTTAGATTTTTTCCTTCTGATAGTGCACAAGATGAACCATGCCTGCTTGAATTTTGAGAACACGATTCCCCTCTTGCAGATACACTGTACTTTGTTAAAAGAGAGCAGATCAGACAAATGAAGACCAGAGGTCCATTTACAGAAGTCTGTATACAAAATGTGGGCAAAACTGCAGAAACAACTATCAGAGTCACATCTGACAGCTGAACACTTAGGATAAAAGGGCAGTTCCCCCTGGGCAGCAACTGCATGATGGATGGCTGCAGCTCACTGCACTGCAGCTGCACAAGAACTTTTGGTATCTTTTTCATGTACATTTATTTCATGTGAATGAGGCCACGCTTCCTGTGTTGAAAAGAACATTAAAATATATTTCCACAGAAATTCCAAAAGTTATTAGATTTATTCTTGCATTTTGTGAGTGATATTTATATGCTTCCCAGCTTTTTTCTTCTTTCCTCCTTTTGTCCCTTTTTCTGTAAGGGCTGAATAATTCATCATAGAAGGAAGCACATGGATTTTCATTTTTTATTTTAGTAAAACAATACTTCAAAGAAAGCAGTGTCAGAGGTTTGCTCATTGTGGCACGAATTTATGGAAAAGGCACTGCAAAGTCTCTGGGATCTCATTTTAGCATGGACATATTTGTAGGTCTACTCTCAGTCTTATGTTTTCTCAATATAAGCTTGCAAAAATTATCCTCAAATTTCAGGAATTCTGCCACTGCGAACTCTGTATAATTTGACCAAAAAACATCATAAGATTATGTATTTTCATTCTCTGGTCACAGCAGAAATTTTTAAAATATTTTATCGGCTTTTACTTTTTTTGGGGGGGGGGCATGTGTTAGGTTCATGCTGAATAACTTAGTAAGTTCCATCAAAATCAGCTGAGAATTCTTCAGCTGAGGAAACTATGCATTTTTGGAGACTTCCTTAGCAATAAAACTGCCAATGTAAGATTCAAAAGCTTTATCTTTTTTATCTCAGTTGCACTTAAAAAGCAAGCTATGTTTGGAGGAGAAAATCAGTAGTCCCAAAATTCTCAATTTATAAGGCTGACAGTTCAGTACTTCACATGGGACCAGCACCAAAAGCAAATGTATCATCTTCAGAGAGAAGGCTTTGCTCAGCATCAATTAAGTTTGAAGTGCTCTCCACTGCCCACTGTGATATTGAGCTCTTAAATCTGTCTGACACTTGAGGTACCCAATAACCTGCCACAAACATATAAGCCACTTGGAGAGTTTGTAAACACAGTGCGTCCCTACCAAAATGTAAATCTCATGCTTCTAACAGGACTAGCTGGAGTGAAAAGGTCTGGGGGAGCGCAGAGCTGTGACCCGCAGACACAGCAGGGAACCTCTGCTAACCACACAGGCTGGGAAACGCTGTTGGCAAAGCTTGCAAATTCAGATGAAGTAAATGGCAAGTTGTCCAGAAAGGCAGGATATGCATGGGTTAGTTTTGCTCACTCTCTGTCCCACAACAGTGATACAGAATTTGAGTAGGAGATGCTACAGAATTTCATTCCAAGAGGTGCCCGTGCAGGAGCGGGTGGATGCCTGGAGGAGGCTGTGATCCAGTGGGAGACCCGGTGGAGAGAGAGGGCCCTTGCTTCCAGGCTGGAGCAGCCTGTCCTTGGAGGACTGCACCCCGTGGGGAGAGACCCACGGCACAGCAGTTTTGGGAGGAGTGTCTGCCCATAGGGGGAAGTCACGTTGCAGCAGGTGCGGGTTGGCTGCTGCTCGTGAGAGCGGGCCCGCACCGGGAAGTTCATGGAGAACTGTCTCCCGTGGGAGGGACCCCACGGCCTCACAGGGAAGGACTCCTCTCCCGGAGCAGCAGAAGAAAATCCTGGTCATGGACTGACCAAAACCCCCCTGCCCTGCCTCCCTGTGTTGTCGGTGGGAAGGAGGGAGGGTCTGGCAGGGGGAAGGTGTTCTAAGGGCTTATTTTACTTCTCATTACCTTCCTCTGATTCTGTTAGTAATAAATTTTACTTAGCAACCAAGGCTGAGCCTGTTTTGCCCTTGAAATATTTCTCCCGCTCTCCTTATCTCACTCATGAAGCCTCTGTTAACCCTTTTTCCTCTTTTCCCTCCTGCCCAGCTGTGGTAGGGGAGGGTGAGCGAGGGACTCTCGTGGGTGCCTGGCGTTGGGCCGGTGTCAAACCACAATATCCTGTTTTTAATATATTCAGGAATTAGATCACAGTCTTGGAGTCTTTGTGTGTAGGTCTTCAAGACAAAGTGCCCCATGGATAGGTGTGAAATAATGTCTCTGCAGTAGTAGAAATGATTCCTTCTACCTTTGCAGGCCATGAGCTGTGGGATGTTGAGCATAAGCCATGCTTCTGGTAGGAGAGGCTGTCACACTGGCTTCTCCAGGTCCCACACAGAGTCTTGGCAAAGCTAAACCTGATGGGGACCAGCTCAGAGCCTCGAGGGTAAGTTTGTTTGGGTTTTGGCTCTGCTGTTGTCAGGTGAGTACAACACATACGTAGGTACTCATTGCACATCATAGGTATCATGTCTTTTTTTGAGTATTTACCTTTTAAACCATATTGCTTAAATACCTATTTTTTCTCCTAAAGGGTAGCAAATTCTGCTCACCTCCTGCCTCTTTGGGCATTACTGGCATTTGTCAGGGATCTGACACACTCAAGTGCATTGCTCTTCAAGGCACAGAGATTCAGCTCTCCACTGAGAGCTATTATTTAGGGCTCAATTAATCTTTTGTCCATGTTTTGCCTTCAGCAGCTCAGCAAAGCTCCTCGCAGTGCGCACTGTGCCGTGTGGTGGATTGTTGCGAGGACTGTGCTGGCCTTTGTCTAACACACCAGCTTGTCTCACTCTCTCCTGGATTATCTTCTGACCCAGCAGTTCTTATCCAGCCATAGCTGTCCCCAGGATTTCTCAGAGCCAGCAGTGCATATGGTGTTTATATAGGCTCAGAGGGGAACCCTCTGTTGGGAGTTCATAGGGGCTGACAGGGCCCTTTGTGTCCTCCTTATGCTTTGCATGTGAATTTTGTATTGTTTCCAGACAAAGTGAGACAGTTGTGTGTGGTGTCTGGAGCCCAATACATTTTTTCCTTTCTTTCTCTTAGAACTGCAACGTGAAAAATGGTTTATGGTCTTTTTAGAGGAAGCTGAGCTGATTTATCTGACTTCAGTGACATTACGTGGGCGGTGAATGGAGCCCCTTGTGCTTGCAGAGCAGTGGAGGGTTTGGAGCAGGGCTGCAGGCTCAAGCCAAAGGCCAGCTGTGACCAACCTTGATTTTTCTCACCCAAGAAACTCTCCAGCTACATCAGCTGGGTTTTTTTAATGGAAAACTGCAGATTTTTGTGAAGGTTCAGCAGTATGTTTGAGGGATGGCTCTTACCCCCTTAAGGAACAACTGAAGCACATTTTGAAGCAAATACACTTCAGCAAAGTGCCCACAAATACTGCAACGAGGGAAGAGACTTTAGACAATCTAAATTTGGATTGTTAAACTTTTGTTTGGTGTGGCTCTTACTTTGAAACTTACCAAAAAATGAAGGCTATGTGGGTGGTGTTAAAAAAAATGTTTTTCAGTAACGCTTAGAGATTTCTGAATTTTTCCTTGTAAAAGTAGATCATTCATTTTCTTCCAGGCTGGGGTGAAAGCTGGGTTACCCTGAGCCATGGGTGGCAGCTGGGCAAGACTCCATGCTACTTGTCATCTGGCATCAGCAGTATTCGTCAGCGCATTCCTTCTCAGGTGAGTGGAACTGGGGTTTGTAGTCACCTCTTGCATAAACAACGAATCAATTAAATATTTAGTCTTTGTGACTGTGGAAACTTCTTGAGTTGTTTGTAATCCCATGCTTCTTTTCTGACCAATTTTATGCAAGTTTTATGCAACTGAAAGCAGAAGCATTTTGATCTAACAAACAGAGATGAGTGCCCTTCCTCATGCAGCATCCAGTTGTGTCTGAGTCAATTAGCTCTTCTTTTAAATGCTGTCACCCTTCTTACATAAATAAATACCCAAGAGAGAATGAGGGACGCAGGGGACAAAAAAATATTTAGGTGTGGATGTTCATGTAGAAATGCTTAAGGGTGCCTTCGAGGTAGGGAAACGTGCAATTTTTGACTACCGTTCACTCCGTTCCCTTGCTTGGGGCTTGTTTCCCCCTACTTACGTGAAGTGCAGAGCCTAAGGTATAGACTGAAAGCAGCAGAGTGGGCCAGAGAAGCCAAAAATCTCGGAGGAAGTTAGACTGGCTTGTAATGCCTGTGGGAAATCAGTATGGTGGGAAGCTAGTTCTTCCCCTCCTTGCATTTTCTAATTGCAGATGGCCCCATCCTTCACCTCCTTTGTTCTGCGTTTGCTTGACAGACAAAAGAGCAGGTCCTGCTCCCCCAGAGGGTTCTGGCACTGCCACCAAGCCAGCTTCTCCTGGGCTTTGCTTCTGTGAGGGAGATGAGCAGGAGTGCTCAGAAAATGGGATTCCCATCTGGGGTACCCAGGAGAGAACACAAAATGTTGGGAACCTGTCCTGTGTTGATGGGCAGATGGAATTTCCAATTCCCCTGAGGGCACGTGCGTTCCCTACCCCTGAACATACAGGAATAGTGGAAAATACAGAATATACATAACACAGCCACTGTGCATGTGAAAGGGAATGGTGGGCTCCCAGTCTTGGGGCTGAAGGTTCCCCAGCCTTTCTGTGGTTGTTCTTGATATCACCAGAAACCACCTGGGCCTAAGATCAAATGATGCATCTTGTGTCCAAACTGTTTGTGGTCAAAAAAGAGGGCAAGAGGCCACATAGAGGCTCCTGTAGGAGGAAAACAGAGAGTAAGGACGCTCTTGTGCCTGCAAGGGACCACATCTTTGTTCTCAGGTGTATTCTCACTTCAAGGAGGTGTGTTGGTAAACGGCTGCTCTGCATGCCAAGGCTGAAGTTTCCTTCTCCTTTTTCATCTGATATGAATGGCTTCCTCCATTCTAAGAAAAGCCAGCTCCTTTGAGAGATCCCATAAGCACAAGGAGTATTTACTTTTTCCAGGTGCCAGCCCTGCAGCTGGATATAAGGTGGGAAAAACAAGGACTTTCCTTGCCTTGTCATCATGGGCTTAAAACCAACACATTTGACTCCTATGGATCTGGTAGGAGATCCATAAGATCTTTACTGTCTCTGACTTACCAAACTGGTCTTCCAGCAGTGAGTTTCACCCACCCCAGGAGCACCCTGTGGAACGGACATCAGTCTGGTGGGATGGGACATGGTCTGGGGGAGGGATGCAATCCCCTCTGCTTGGCTTGCCATGGATGGTAGCACTAGGGAATGTGGGGAAGGGTGCAGCATAAAACAAGCACAAGTTAACCCAGATATTGCCTGTTCATCTCCACATCCTATCTCTTAAACACCAGGACCAGCCCTGCCTCTGGACCAAACTTGGCTCTGCCCTGAGGAACCATTCCCAACCAGGGACTGCTCTCCCTGTGTTAAATAGACACCCACGAGGCCTGTGCAATGCTTTGAGTGTCGGCTGTCACAGCTCTTTGGTTTCACACTTAAATTAAGGTAGCTGATGAATACTTAGATCCCTTTGATTTTTCTGTTTCCCTGCTCTGTTTTCTCATTTGTTCAAAGCTCTGTTAATTCTCCATATCACCTGGTCCTCTGAGCAACTTCTCAGTTCATCTTGGGAAGGAAATTAATTTAGCAGTGCTTTTTTAATTCTTATCCTATGCCCGATAATATGAATAATGTATGTGCTACCAAAGCCATTTGTAATTAGTCCATTGTGCTGCTAAACAAAATCTTAGGACCCAGGATTTTCATAACAGCAGGTAGGAAGGCTTTTGGCAGGTAGGAGGGCTTTTGTTACTGATTTTTTTTTCTGTGCTTTGCTTTTTGGTCATATGCTCTTTATCTCTGGTATTGTCTGACTGGTTGATAGTTTTCATTTCTAAAGAAGAAAATCACTCTGTGAATCCATGATAAACAAAGGCCTGAGATAAGTGAATTTCAGTGGGTCATTATATCATACTAGCAGTAACAAAAATTAAATCCAAATAACCTCACTGTTGTTCAGATGAGGTAGTGGCTGGGTGAGTGAGTATCTGAGCCTCAAAGTGTGCCTATGTTTTGCTCTTGCCATTCAAGAAGTCCTTGAATTCTGGTTGATTATTTTAAATGTTCTGATTTATTTCTGTAAGTTCATAACAGTGTGCCAGTCATTTTAAAGATATTTACCAGTCGATTTTTGTGTTTGTTCTCTTTCTTTCTCGGTCTGGGTTCTGACATCAAGATACATTTGTGTGGGCCGTCTAAGGCCTCCTTTGCAGCCAGACATTATCCGGGAAATGCTCTGAGAAGCCTTTCCTGATAAATCAAAAAAATATTTATACTTCCAAAATGGCCTTTTCAGTTCCAAGAGAGAGCAATAACTATTTCAGGTGCATGCTCCATTAGCCCAGTTATGGTTATTAACTACACTAAGACTAACAGCTTCAGCTAATAAGATGCAAAGTTTGAGCCTCAGGAACATTTCTAGTAGTGAAGAAAATATGAATATTTATCAGGGGCCAGATTTAGCGCTTTTAAAAAGAAAAAAAGCAATTAAAAAAAAAAGGCAAAAAAAAAAAAAGGTGCAACTAATCATGTACCTGAGGTAAAATACTGACCTAAATGGCCAGGTTTTTATCCTGAATCTTTTGCCTTATGTTTCTTTTTAATTCCCAAACAACAACAGATAAGGATGATGCTAAATGCAGGGCTGTACACAGTTTTCAAAGTGCCCTGTGGTATCACAGGTCGGGCTCTTGCCCCTGTGCTCTACCTGCACCAGGGAGGTGGACTTTGTCTGGTGAAGAGCACAGCACTGCCAGCCCCTTCTGAGGCCAGAAAAGAGGTGTTTATTGCTAAAAACACTTGTCCTGCTGCACAAGCAACCTGCATCTCACACTGCCCTTTGGGACAGCATGTGTTAAATTAGTTGTGAAAGGCTGAGCAGGGACAGGGAAGAGTTTTAGAAAGTTGAGGACCATCTGGGCACATTTCTGCTTTCTCCCCTTTGACATCTGGTGGTAGGAGTTTTTTCCATCCCCTGATCAGATATGCCGGCTGGTTAATCAACTCAGGTGCAGGGCAGCAGCTTGCCTGATGAAAATGAGTAATTATGTTTCACTTTCCCTGACTAGAATTTTGATTGCCACAGACATAATTAATAGGATTTTCTGACCATTGCTTAAAGAAAGCTTTAACTCCTAGGAAATCATTTAGTATATGGGAACAGTAACCAGGCTTTAAACCATCAGCAAAGATGAGCGATAGTGAGAGACTGAGGGAGCACTATCATGAAAGCAGGTCTGACATTTTATAATTGTCTTGAAGAATAAGCTGATGGGAAAGGACACAAACAGCATTGTGACAAATGACACACGACACTGCATCAGGTGGAGCTGCAAGGCATGGATATTGTTCAGGGGACTGGGAAATAAAATCAGATCTGTAATATTTTGGAGGAAATAATACCACCCCTCCTTTTGGAGAGTTTGGGGAGGAGTTAACATGAGCCAGATGTTAATTTAGCAAATAACTTTATTACAATAGTCAAATACAGTTGAATAAACCATAGCTGAGTGTTGGTATACCAAGCATGAAAGAATTTGCACTGTGTTCTGAGAAAGCACTTTTAAAAAATCAGCATTTCATCTTCTTCATGTTTGAAATATCTAACACTCAGTTTTGAACTGGCACTGTGGGAAGAAGCAGGACCCAAGAGTAGAAGTTCTGGGGACCATGTTTTCCATTTACAGCTGTGCAGTTTTCCCATGCATGACATGCTGCATGTGGGGAAGTCTGTCTTAACCCATACAACTCCACTGGCACTGGAGCTGTTCAAGCCTGGGTTTTGAGGAAGTAGGGTCTTGCAACAACCTGATTTTGGTAATCAGGAAAGGGCTAACTTTGGCAGGAACTTCCCCTGAACTGGGGGTGCCCATGGGAACCCAGGAACCCTGAATCACTGGGAGATCTCCTGGAGGGAGCAAGCAGCACAGGGGCAAATGAGGAGCTCTGCCTGCCTGGCTGCAAGCTCAGGCATCCTGCCTGTGTCAGGGCACGTGCCACACTCCCATCACCCTCCCTCCATTAAGTCTGCTTCAGTGTATCTGCAGTTATGCTTACAATACCCCTCTCTCAAACGGTATCGTCTCCCTATCTCTTGGCCAGGCAGATGAGGAGCTGTGGATCAGTGTAATCAGTGCTCGGCAGGGGAAGTTTCTCTTTAACGACACAAGGAAGATCCAGGAGTTGCATTTCAGGAGCTTTAATTCCTTTATCTCCTTCTCTTTCACTATATATTTAGATGATTCTTTGTCAGGAGACGTGGTTTTAGATAGGTTTCTTGCTTGTACTTCATTATTTTGGGGATTCTGCATTCCTCCACCCAATTTGTTCTTTTACTCTCTTCCAAAGAGGAATCTTTCCACCAGCTTCTGTGAGATCTCAGACCATGTCCACCCTTTCCCACCCACCACATTCCACTCTTGCATCCAAGCCTGCTTTCCCTATGGTGACCCTTGCTCCTCAACCTGCCCCTCCTCCCACTCCTCTCTGACTCCCAGACCTCCTCTTCAGCCTGTTCATCTCCTTTGTGGTTCCCACCTCCATCCATTTTCCTGCATCCCTCTGCCCAGATGTTCCAGGATCCCCTTTCATCCATTGCTGCAAATGGGTCACTGCCCCTCCTGCTCTTGCTGCCACTCCCTCTGTCTGGCACTCATTCACCATCCCTGGCACTTGCCCCTCCTCAGCTGCAGCCAGACAGGTCCATCCTTCAGGAGCTTTAAGGTAATGGAAAAGACATAGCAAAGAGACTCCTAGTTCCCATTTTCAGGGCTTGATTCCAAGGGGCTCGGCTGTTCCTGAAGTGCCTGGTTTTCTCTGTACATGTGGAAGTGCTCCCAGAGAGGTCACCAGCATCTGCATCTAGACGGGACAGGAAGCAGACAGAAGCAGGCATCCACTAAGCTAGGACAGGCTCCCAGAAAAGCTTTAGCAGTTGAGACCTTGCAGCTTTTCCTAAGAATGTGCAAGTGGGGTTTTTCAGGCAGCCTGGATTTGGAGCTCTGCATAGGTGGCAGGCAACCCAGAGTTTATGGGGTTGGTGCTGGCACCTCCAGATGGGTTACATCTCCAGCCAGAAGGGCAGGAGGGGTAATAGTCTTATGGGAGAAATTATTTGAAATTTTAATGCTGGAAAACAGTTTTTTCATTGTGTTGTTTATGTCAAAACTGCAAGAATAGCTTGGCTTTATTAAAAAAAAAAAGCCTGTAATAGCTGGAATGGGAACTTGCAGCCCAAATGGACAAGTGCTGCCATTCTTCTGAACATCTCACTGTGGCACCTCATAGTGAAAATTCTGGGCAGTGTTAACAACATCAAATGTACTCAGGCAATCTGTCAGGGGGATTGGGTGTCTGCTCTCCAGCCTAATTGTGGGCCTTCAGGAGGAGCCCCATGAATATGTCTAAATAGCTGGGAATATGCTGTGACACTCAGTTAATTCTTCAAAATTCTTCAGTTCTTCAACTGTGCAGTCATGGTGAAGACTGATAAAATGTATGATTACTTGGAGAAGGGAAGTCAGTTGTGAATATTCAAGCTGAGTTAGGCACATGAGATGATACAAGAGGATTTCCTACTCAATAATAACATTCTTCTCCCAACTTCAGCTATCCAGTATCGGTTATGGAGGCTCCATTATGCCTCCAAGACATTTATCTGAATTTCCTGTGCCAGAACATTGCTGATAAAATATTGAACTGTGTGTGGGAGCACTTTAAAAATGTCTCTGTAAACTTTACTTCAGTAAACAAAAGTACTTTGTTTAGCATTTGTCATTGGATAGGATGGAAATAGCTGGCAGGGCGCATGTATGGGCGTGGCAGGGGCAGTGGATGTGACTGGGAGAACTGGAACTGTTACAAAAAGGTTTGAAAATGATGAAATTAAAAATTAGTTACATTTCTGCAAGCTGTATGTGCTCCTTCTGCTACAGCAGAGAACCGCTTGTCACTGTGCCCTTCCCATTTGGTGGCCTTGTCTGCTTGATTAGAATAGTTCTGGAAATGCATAACTCCTTTGAAATGTAGTATGTGTTCAGGAAGCAATCACAGGCATCACCACTCCAAAGACGTGGTGCAACACCCCTGCAGTACTTATTATTATGAAAAATTTGCCACTATTTGGTATTAATATATGTCTTAAAGACCTTTTTGTGTATCCCGTAAAATTACCAAAATGCAGAAGTGAGGGAGAAAGAGATAAAAATGTTGATGAACAATTCCATGGGATGGTCAAATGTACTAAAATACTCTCAGCTGAAATGCATCATCCAAAATTCCTGACAGTTTGAACTCTGCTGAATGACACTTGATTTTTTTTAATCATTCCTTGTATGTTGTGCTATGAATTGATATTTTTCTGGAACAAATATGCAAACCTCACAATAAATAGAAGTTGTAATATATTAGTATGATACCCCTAGGAAAACATTCTGCAGTTTGTCTAGGTTTGAAGGATAACTCTTGCAATACAGGTTTTGAGGAGAGGTTTATGAATTTCTGCTTACTAGGTTAATTATTTTTGATCACATGCTACTCCGCTTTTCTGAGGAGCTTTGGTGGGAATACAGTAGACTGATCTTGGCTTTTCACATATGGGACCAAAGTGTTTAAGGTACTGCTCTGATGGCTTGTGCTTGCTGCACTACACATTCAAGGTTTTTCAGCTTAGTGACTCGGGGGAAGAGCATGCCACAGCTCTCCAGAGTCTGCTCATCAGTCTGTGCCTGGTGTGGACACAACCAGAGGGCTGTGCACTGTGTATGTCAGTGCACAGATAAGCCACTGAAGCCACAACAAAGAGGTTTGTGCTCCAAATGTACTTATGCTCCTTGATTTTAGTGCATTTTATCTGGCTTCTTTGACACACAAATAGTCCCGGAGCTACATGGAAAGGAGGCAGGCTTGTTCATCTTCTAGGAAATCACGTGAATGCTTGTGTATAGGAGAACAGCTGATACAGAGTGAAGCAATCATTTTTTTTTTGGCAGGCTTGAAAGTAGGTGGTTCCCGCTACTAATACCAGACGTGCCACCAAGTGTTTCTGTGTAAAACGAGGCATCAGTCCTGGGCCCATATCGCCACTCTCTCGGCAAACAGATTTACATCTCTTGGGTCTGTCTGGCTCTATCCTGCACTGTCTGAATTTGGAAGACAGGAGGTGTAGAAGTCTCACCTGTAAAGAGATTTCTGCCTTGCTCTGGACCATTTTACTCTTCTAGCCCTCTTCCCAAAACCTTTCCCTGTGCAATTCTCCAAATGAGTTTGGTGAGGTTCATTTATTGACTCTCCTGTGCTCCCTTGCCTGCCCTTGGAGAGAAGAACCATCCACACCAGTCTGTGTGAAGCTCACATATAAATGGAGGAAGGCAGTGTGTTGTCTTGCAGGTACTGCTGGAGAACAACAGGTATGGTTAGAACCAACGCAGCCCAGTAAGTCAGTTACTGATAAATCAGAGTGTGATTGGTAAACCAGAGTGTGTTATTAAGGTTATTTTCATTAGCTAGTGAGAATGTGGGATTGCGTTTGGAAGGTGCCAAAAAATGCCTCCTTTTATTTGTGGTACATGGGGACAATTGCCTTCTTGCTACCCCAAGAAATAATGCATGCAGTCTGTGTCGCATTTTGTGAATCAAAAACATGGCCAGAGCCTAGACTAGAGAGAAATGCATCTCAATGGGAAGTGAAGAGAGTGAAGAAGACTTATTTTTCTGCAGGTTCTCAGCATTTTCCCTGCCTCTGATTCTGCTGTAGGCTTTGCCCTACATCAGGATCTTCTGAGTTGGCTGTACCATCAGATCCAACTCCTATTCCCCTTCGTTCTCTATGGAGGTGGAATAGAGCCTTCATTTCCTTGGAAAAGAAACTTGCTTCCTGCTGATGGTTACATAATCCCAACACTGGCTTCTTGAGCTTTTCTCTCCCCAGACTCACATCTCCATCTGTGGTATTTAGGGGAGTGGCCCTGGAAGTTACAGAAATGGTCATGTCCTTGCTCCTGACATGCGACTGACGCAGACTGGCTTCTTTGGCATGGTGCATTTGGGTGCTCAGGGTATGGTGAGTCTGACTGGTATCTGCCAGGGCGAGTCTGGTTTTGAAGGTGGCCTTTTCCCTGTGTGGTTGGTGGAGATACAGTGATTTCAGAAACCAGTGCTGAGTGATATCTCTTGTATGGGTTTGACCCCAGGAAGTTTTTTTCTGTGGCTGATATATACAAAGCTGCATTTCTGCTTCAAATCTACTTGCTCTAATAGTAGTAATATCTCTACTTTTGCCATCAACACAAATTCAGGATGCCTAAAACAGAGATTTTGGTCTTCCCGTTAAACTGCATCTTCCTCAGGTATTGGGCAAACATCTTCATCCTTGCAGTTTCAGTCTGGGCATCATCCTCAGGCTGAATGTAACTAAAGGTCCTCATACCCAGGCAATACCCACATCTTGCAGGTTATTTCAATGCAACTTTTCCACATTTCTGTCTGACTATTCTCCATCCTAATATTTTCGTATGTCTCAATTTTTGCAAGGGTATTGCCCTACCAATATATCCATCAAGATCCTGCTAAGAAGCTTGTTTTCCTGGCTTGCAGTTTTGAACATGCCAACTCTCTCTATCCACCCCACCATCAGCTTCTCTCCTCTCTTAGAGTGCTATTCCATTCCTTTCCCAGGCATCATCTCTCATCTACTGTCAAAACATCTGTGCCTGCCCAAGCAGGATTGCCTCCCACCCTTTCTCCCACCATCACTTGCTTGTTCAGTTTTGTTACAAGCACTTATGTGTTGTTTGTGCTGGAAGAAGCTCCTCACAGTCATCCAAAATACTTCTTTCTCATCCCTGTAAACTTTCTGAGCAACCTTTTTTGTTCTGACACCTGTAACGAGCTTAGGACAGGAAAAGTGGCTGGGATATGGACAGAAGAGAGCACTCCCTGTTGTATTGACCAACACTTTTGGCCTGCTTACCTGAATTTATCTTTTTTTCTATGTTTAAGGGCAGATGTTAGAGCACAAGTGATGCCTAATGGCTAAGGTCCACATGAACTGCCCTTTTGTGCCAATAGATCACTTAAAACGCTGCTTAATTCTCCCAGCACAGTGTTAATAGCAATGAGGACAGCAAATAGCTCTCCAAACACACCCCTTCTCTGACACATTTTGAGAACTGCCCACTGCTTCCCTCTAGCCTTCAGCTACAGGCTGGCCTTTTCCCTGCTTTGTGAGGCAGCATCTTTGGCTCAGAAAGCCTTCAGTTGGGATTTTGGCTGCTTACCACCCCAGATGCAGTGGCTCAGCACAGATGCAGAAGGCAGTGTGAAAGAGAGGTGTGCATGTGCATGCTGCAAGGCCGCCGCCGCTCTCCTCCTCTGTTAGCACCGACCACAACGTGTCCTCCTGTGCCGCACGGTGGGGCGGGGGACTGCAGCCCCCAAACAAGACAGGCCTCACCCACCTCCCTTGGTCACCTATGGCTTCCCCCAGCCTTGCATAAAAGGGGGCATATAACAGGGCTAGGACTTGTTAAAGGCACACACAGAATCATTAACTCTAAGGTCATCACGTCCAGCCATTAACCCCACACCACCATGTCACAACTAAACCATATCCCTACGAGCCACATCCACATGCCTTTTGAACACTTGCAGGGATGATGATCTCGCAGTTTATAATTGGTTAGAAGACCTTTGTGTTTTATGAACCAAAAACTTTTTAAAGCACTTTGGCTGTGTAAATAAAAAAAAATCATGACTAGATGGAAAAAATAGTCTCCTTTCCTTTTAAAAATTCATCCTTCTAAAACTTAATGTTTGTTGTTACTAATAGTACGAATTAAAAATGGCCAAGTGTTGAATTCTTGAATAAAGGGCCTCTAAGAGCGGTACTGTAAACCTCCAATGCAAAAACTTTTTAAAATACTTCTGTTGTTTATGTCTGCATAGCTCACAGTGTATTATTACATCTGGGTCATCTCCTGGTCATCACAAGCCCACTCAAAGCACCAGCCAATGTCACTCTGTGCTAGTGCTCTGCAGGTCCATGTGAACCCCTGGACAGAGCTATGCAGAGCAGCCTACTCCATTTTTCACAGTAACTCTTCTAAGCCACCTCTTTCCCCATGGTTTAAGCAGTCCCTATTTTCAGTGCTGCCAGGGAAAGTGACACCCTTGGGACAAAGTAGCATGCCTGACTCCTCTGAGTCAACGTGGTCATGGGTCCCATGGCTGAGTGGTGACTGAAGCCACAGCTCTGCCAAGCCCCAGTCATGAGACTTCAATACTGGTCTGAGCACCCCAGCTCAGACACTAGGTCCCCATGGTGTCCTGCAGTGCTCTTTAACGCTTAGCATGAAAGAGACAAAATCACAGGTAGCAAGAAGCATGCTAATCACATAAATGGCTTCATTTTCTTGATTAGACCCAACCACAAGCATAAGTGCAGTGCCTGGCAGTGCAGCGAGGCAGGTCCAGATCAGATGGCAGGGGACAGAGTGTTAAGGGCTGATCTTCACACTAGGTGTGTGCCAAGCCCTCGGCTTTGTGAATGAGTTTGTATCAGATGTTTGTAGAGTCAGAGGTACTTGTGTTGGGGGCATCTCTGGGAGGACAGACTGAGCTGATCCGGCTCATCAGTTTGAAGATGGGGTGACAGGGGAGCGTATGATGCCACGCAATCCTCTAATGAACAACTCCTCCTTTGGTAATGTTTAAACAACAAAGCACATCAAATATCTGATCATTTAGATACTAAATGATCAGATACTTGATACTGGATTTGGGTTTGGAATGGGATCTCATGCCTTTAAGTTGCTCTCCTGTTTTCATCCTGCAGGCAGAACTGATTACTTAAGCAGGGATTTCTCCTTTCACATTCTAAAAATATAACCCAGAAATACAAGTAATGTCTTTTTTAAGGGAATATTTCTGAAGGCAATGAAGCTTGATAAAACAAGAGAGGGGGTATGGCTCATGTTGGAATATCAGTGTATTTTTGATATGCATACAGAGAGATTTTGTTGGTACTTTGTCCTCTTACAGCAGAGGAGTCTCCATTGCTGTGCTGGCCTACATGCATTCTATTACTTCAAGAAATCAGACACACAGCAGGTTTTCATGGGTTTTGTCTTGTAATGGAGACTTGTTTCTGCAATGAATCACTCTTCCAGTTCAAAGCTAGTAGAAGTTGATCCTGAATTTTTGGACCTCCCTTAGTGGTAACAGATACATGAACTTTGAATATGTTGCTATATAAATTACAGTCTCATATTGGTACTTCTTGGCATTGATACATAAAGGAGAGACAACACAGCCTAATACCAATGTAAAAATTGCTTTACATAGCTTTAATTTCTTTTTTGAAGCACATTTTATTTTTAACATTACATTGGTTATTCCCAAATATAGACTGTGGTGAAATGCAGCCAGGGGAGAGAGAAATGAGCACACACATGTGGCTTTCCTGCCCCTGCACTGTGCTGGTGCTCCTGGGAGTGAGGCACCTGTCCTGCTGCTCCTCTGGTTTCTGTCCCACACATTCCTCTCCTTCCCAAAAACGAGGAGCAGATCTTGGACCTGCATTTTACACCTGCCCTGCGCTGGGCCTTTGCTCCCATCGTACACCCATTTGCAGGAGGTTGCAATGCAGTGCGAATGCTGGCGGGGCCAGGAGAAGGAATGTGTGGCACAGGGGAGATATTTTGGCACAAAAGCCAGTGACTCATACATGCAGTGAGAAGTAATGCTCCTCCCATCCAGACACTGCTGGGTCCCACCCTGCTTCCCACAGGGCCTGGCGGGGGTATGATGTCACCCCGAATGACTTCACAGCCACCAACAGCCTTGGACTTTGACTTCAGTGATATCAACCTTTGCTCTTCCTTGGGACAGACCAGCCCTTTGTGTGTTCTCCCGCTTTCTCTTGCCTTCCCACCTCAGTAGCTTGTCTCATCCCCTGGCCCTGCAGCTGCAGCCACTTTCATGCACTCTCTCACACCTTCAGCCCCACCAGCGGGACAGGGACCCAGCAGGAGGGAGCACATCATCTCTCTCCAGGGCAGGACCTCCTTCTCAGTGGGAGGGAGGCGACGTTTACAGGACTCCAGGAGGAAGGTGCTTTGGCAATGCATGATGAGGGAGGGAAACCCTTGTGTGGGTTTCTTCACCACCGGACACAGCTTCAACTGGAGCATTGGAAAACGGTTCCTCTACCTTGCTTGTCCATAAGCTGGTGTTGGACACTTTTTGGGAAATGAGCTTTCAGCCTTTGCATCCAGCTGGCATTTTAACACCAGGAATGGATTGGAGTTCTGCCTGGGAAGGTGTCAGACCTCTGCCTGTGTCCCTGCTGTGGGTGAGCAGAGATACTGCATTGGATGGGCAGCATAAGCCTGATGGGCAGAATTCTGCGATTCAATACTTGCTCTGGTACAGGTACCACAGGGCCTTGAAATTGAGTTTCCTTCAGCCTCAGCAGTTTGGCCATGCAATATCATAGCCTGCTCCTCTCGCTCATTTTTGTCTCTTTGTGACTGGAGCGCTGTGCAGGCTTGTGAACCAGCTCACCACAAAAGCAGCACCCTGTAAGCTGCAGTCCCTGGTCTGGTTTGGGGGTGGCAGGCAGCACTGCTGTATGGCATCCTAAGCCGTGGCTGCCGATTCCACCAGACGTGTGTGGGAGGCCCGGGAGAACCAAAATTTGCTGGTAGAATCAGAAGGGGAGGACTCTTATTATTAGCCTTGTCACCCGATGACAGCCGCACCTCAGACGTCCACCCACACCACTTCCTACTCCTCTGAACCAGCTGCTCAGCTTGGCTCCACAGGGAAATGCTCAGCCAGAAGCTCATAATCCATATCTGAATCCTCAGTGTAAAATTAAACCACCCTGCTGTCAGAGCAAGGAGGAAGGCACAGCTGGTGCTCAGCTTGGTGGGGTGATGGGGAAGAAGGGCTCCTCATGACCAGAACTGAGGGGCTCAGGGTGAAGCAGTAGCTTTTCTGGACATTCATCACAGCAAAGTCATTGCTGAGCTTCTTGTCTCTTCCCTGCTCTGATTTCAACTCACTTCTTCTTGTTCTTCTGCCTCTCCTACATTTAAACTTATGTTCAGCATTGCACTTACCTCTAGGAATTCCTCAGCATTTGGGATGACATTCAGGATAGCTCTTTTTTTTTGCAAATTTAGTTACCTCTCAAGTTCTTAGCATAGGGGCTGTGCATTAGCTGGCAATGTTAAATCCTACATGGATTCTGCCAGGGGAATTGGAGATAGATGAGAAGTCAAGGGTATTTCAGGAACTCTCCATACGGAAAGCCTGGGGGACCATCATGGCTATCAAGTCTAGTGAGAATTCCCCAGTGGTCTACTAACACAGATTTTTTAAAAAACAATTCATAATTAAGCTTTCCTTGAGCTCCACTTGTAATGGTGCTGGTTCTTCTAATGCTGTAGGCAGGCATCCCTAAGGGAACTCATATTTCTTAAAAACTCAGCTCTGCATGACATCTCGCTCATCTCCTGGAAATCTCTGGGGCACAGGCTATGGCAGCCCAGGGGCATGAGATAATACAGGCATTTACAACCATGACTGGCAGATAAAAGGGGCCTGATCCTAACCTGATCCCTGACAGCACCCCAGAATGTGGGCTTATGAGCTGCACCTATGCTGCTAAGCTCCATGAAGACATGGGGGCAGCAGAAGTCCCTTCCTCCATTCTCCTGTTGCCTGTATTAAACCTGCTCAGCAGCCTGTTTAAATGCTAATCATTAGCACTGAGCCCCTTATTTGCCATTGTATGTGCCATGCTCTGGAGGATCACAGGGTGGTTTTGGGGTTCTCCTGCTGCAAAAGTCAATGTGTGGTTTGTAACTGCTCTATTTGCAGTGACTCTGCTGCTTTCCCGGCTCCTGGAGCAAGTGGTGTTTTCATCCCTCAGAAGGGCTTAGCAACCTCACTTGGTCTTAATGAGTAAACTTTTATAATCGATTAAGTATTTTAAGGATTTTACAGTATTTTAGTCATATAAGGTAGATCTGTGCAAGAAGGAAGAGCTCTACCACCCAAATTCAGGCTGCCCTGGGTGGTTTTGTTTGCAGGTAGGAGGTGCTGTTGGTTCAGCTCTTTGGAGCAGGAAGGATACCTCCTGAGCATCAGCCTCAGGTTTAGCTTCTGCTGAGGGGTAGGCAGGGAAAAGCGGTCCCTTTGACAGCCATCTACTTAAACCTCCCTCCAAGGTGAATCTCCTGTAGAGAGAAAGGCTTACTTAGCTCCTGGTGAGTTACAGCAAAGACTTAAGAGACCTTGAAATGATCCCTGCCACTGTCTGGCTGCCTCATCTGAACAGGAAGTAGATTTTCCTAATTGCTATTAAGAGTTTGTCACTTGGCATGGAAAGTCTAACTGTGGGTTCAAATCTCTGTGTATAGTCTGGATCTTGACCTGACTGCTTAGAGCTCTGTAATTTTAATAATTTTTTAAAGTTTCATTACTGGGTTATTTTATTCTATGCTATGCTATGCTGCTCTACGTGTTATGACTGGTTGTAACTGTGCAACCTAGGCAGTACTGCTGGCCCTGAGTGGAGGGCAAGATGGGCATCCTGTGTCTAACACAGTGCAGGTGCCTAACACCTCTCCTGCACGGCTTCAAGGCAGCAGAGACATTTTCCTCATAATGCCAGGGTCTGCGCCAGGCCAGAGGACAGTGACTTTGTTTTAACAGTGTGGATTCCCGGTTGCAGGAGCTGTTCAGTGCAAGATGTGTCTTAAAACATGAAGGCGAAGGTGGTGGTAGGTGGATGCCAGCACGCTGGTGGCTGGGGCTAAGGAGAGGTCACCCCAGCACATGCTGAGGATTCCCATCAGCTGGCAGAGGAAAAAGCAAAGTACCTGGTCTGCCTCACCCCAGTCTTAGCTTGACCTGGTTCAAATAAATCCTCTGTCAGGGATTGTCTTCACTGCTGACTTTAAATAGCAACATCTTCATTAACTTAAGCCTTTTCTTGAGCTTTGTGGCTGCTCTCTCTGCTGAGCCTTTTCTGTTACCCCTATCTCCAGCTGACATACCAATCCTTCCTATGCCTGGTGCTAATGGCTGCAGGCTTAGGGAGATAGTTTAAAGCCCTGGTGTGTGGTCCGTGGGCAGCAGAGATTTGCCCTACAAAAACTTCTCCATCAGTCCTCACAGAGGAGCAGGCTCCTTCCTTCCTTCCTTCCTTCCTTCCTTCCTTCCTTCCTTCCTTCCTTCCTTCCTTCCAGCTCACCATTCCTTGTGGGAACCTCCACTGCCTAAGACAGAACATTGTGATCAAGGCTTTCCAGGAGCCTGCTGGACTGTGTGTGCTTCGCTGTGCTGCTTTTCCAAGAGATGTCAGGGTAGTTGAAGTCCCCCACAAGAACCAGTTCCTGTGACTCTGAAGCTGTTTCAAGGTGCCTGTAGAAGGCCTCACCCACTTCCTCCTCCTGATCAACTGTAGCAAACACCCACCACGTCACCCTTATTAGTCTGCCCTTTTATCCTAACCCATAAGCTCTCAGTTTGCTCGTCAACCCCCCAGGAGAGAGCTCAAAATCCCTTCATTATAGGCGTGACTTCCCTGGGTACAGGGTGTACTGCCATTGGGTTTTGTAAAGGCATAGCCATTTTCCATGTTAAGAACTGCAACAGGTGACAGCCTCATCTCACCCACTGGGTTTTTTGGGAAGGGGGAAAATGATCCTCAATCCTGCATGTGCAAATCCATTAGTCAATACTGGCAGGCAGGAATGTGGAGCCCTGAATCACCCTGACCATCTCCACATGACCTCTGAGGAGTGTCATGAAACCACCCAAGCACCAAGCACTGGAGGTTTGGATGGCCTCCAGTGAATGAGGAGGATGAACCCTACAGCTCCCTCAACTGTGAAAGGGAAGCCAGATTTCAGCACAATGACAATTCACATCCACTTAGTGATCTGAGCTATAGTGTTTGTATCTGTGCTAAACTGCCAAATAACCTCTCAGAATACTGACTGGGGAGTACAGACCCACCTGCTGAGACAGGCAAGAGCTGTAGAAATGGAATAATTTAAATCCTCTGTTTGCCAGAGTGAAGCAAACTAACAAAAAGCCCATTCATGTCTTTAATAAAACCTTTCCTCCTTTTTTGTAATCAATATGGGTCAGATCTCTTTTATGTAACACAAGGCTCTAATTCAGCTGAGTAAAAAAGTGTAATGTAATTTTGAGAATCTATAAATGCTCTAAATGTGATGTATTTAAAAACATCTATTCTGACTAAGTAGGAAGCAGAAAAATTACTTATATGACCATTAGGGTTGGAGTTTACTATTCCAGAGAAAACACCAGTAATTATATCTCCCATTCACTGGCAAATTCAGTGCCTTCCAACAGTGTGGACACATGTTCCTTAACCCTTTACTGTGCTGAAATAGCCATTTAAAAAGAACTTTTGAGTCAAGGCATGATCTGATTCTTTCCTTTCTTCTTCAAATGCATTAACACGCAGCACTGCTCAGTAAGGTAACTTGATCTGGAACAAAAGCTACACAGATTTTTGGTAGTTATCAAAAGCTCCGTTTCAAGACTGGAGAGCATTTCATTCCTAAGGCATAGCAAATCAGTCGGGAGAAAATGGAAGTGACTCTGCGCAATCTCCCATTCTCAGGGTAATTTACTTTAAAATAAGGAGAGAGAGGTATTTGTAGACTCCCTGTCATCACCAGTGGCTCCATGGCAGGCTCTTGGTCCTCTGAAACCCCAGCCAGCAATTCAGTCTCCTTCCAAGGACTCTTCAGAAAGGTTGGAGGGCAGGGAATACTGCAGCTGTGGGCAACCCTCTGGATCTGGCTGTGGCTGGATCTGCTTCTCTCCCCCAGTTCCTTCCACATGCTGCATGCAAGACATCAGCAGCACCCTGTGAATCTGCAACTCCTGGAGAAAATCAACCCAGCTTAGTGTATTCCCAGGCATTGCTGCAGCCATTGGGTTTTGCAAACAAAAAGAGACTCAATTCCCCAGCTGAATCCAAGCTGCAGTTTGTTTTGTGTTTCTTGCACTCAACCACGGCTGCAGAAATGGAGATGAACTGCAGAGCTGCTCTCAGGGCAGGAGGTGCCACCACCAGCACTGCAGAGATGGGCCACAGAAGAGGCTGAAGTGTTTACCTACACATCTTAGAGCAGACTTTGTAATTTAATTCTCATTCCTTTATAGTTATTCACACATCCAAGGAAGTCTGCTGACACAGACAAGGCTGCAAAACAGCCCCTGTGTCACTAAGCAGCTGCTCAGTGCTGTGGGCTGTACCTCCCTGTGGCTCCTGGCCATCGGACACAGCATCCCAGCCAGCAGGTGAGTGACACCTCATTGTACAGCTCATTGTGAGAGCTTTGCTAAGTGGATATAATTAATGGCTGGAGAATGACATTTAAACACGTGTTTGATACTTTCTCCTAGAATTAGGACAGAATTACACTCCTTTGCATTCTGATTAAATCTTTTAGCCTGCAACTGACTTCAGATTTTCATAAGCAGTGCAGTTCATGCTTTCTGCTACCAAAACCCTAAAAGCAGGATGTTTTTCAGCTATTATTTTGCTTTCAGTATTTCACATTAATTTCCATGGTGCATTTGTCATCGTTCAGGAACATACAATGCACTGCCAACTCTATCATTAATGCCAGCTCAATAGAATAGTGTCAGAACAATGATGACATCTTGCTTGCATGAAGCCACGCTTTAGTCTGCCCTTTGATAAAAAATTCTTTTTATCTGATAAAAAATTCTGAGCCTTATGTGTAATTTTTTTCTGACCCTGCATGTTGCTCTCTGCCCTACAGACCATCTTGTTTAGCCTATGAAATTCTTCTTATGGATCCCCCCACCATGGGGAGGCTCAGCCCCGAGACCGCTGCTGGCACATTTGGTGCTCACAGTTTTAAGACTGTTTATGCTCACAGTTTTAAGACTGTTTATGCAAAACAGAAGCTTGCACCAACCATAATAAAAACATCACAACACTACAGAGAAAGGGCTCCAAGGTGGAGCTCATGCTCTCTGCAGGCTTCCACGATATGCTTTGCAGTACCTGCATCTGGCAGTCACTCCCTGTCAGCTAAGCAGGGTAGAAACAAAAGCACAGGCAAATTAACTAGGGAAGAGGAAGGCCTATTTTCTGCCCACTGACTCAAGGTTCTTGTCTAGAAAGGGCCTCTTTCACTTGTCCCAACTCCTGGTTCATGAAATGCTTCTCCTTTCTGCCCCATGACACACACACTATTTCTTCGTTATGTTACCCACCAATAAAGCCCCAAAAGACGAACTATTTTCTTCATTTGGGAAGTGTAATTAAATGTCCTTGATATAAAGCCACATTTCCATATCAATCTTTTGTGCTTTCATCCAGGCATGCCACTAAGCCTTTACCTGCCAGGGAGGAACAGGGGAAGCATTCTGTATTTTTTTGCTGGAGGACAGACACTTCCCAGTAAACAGCAATGGGCACTCAGGTGTGGAACCCTGCCTGTTCAGACTGCCATTTGTGAATATTACAGGATGACCTTGTTTTGGGATGTCATAGTTGGTATCCGAGTATAAATGCCACTGCTCTGGAGGTCCATACAGTCCCTCTGTGCTGGCTGTCAGGGTCACCTCATCAGTGTGGGACTCATCAGGGAGATGAGACATCTCCTGGTTTTCCCATGTACCACAGACTGAGAGAGATGCTCCAGCTGTAGGCTCCCACAACTGATGACAGTGACAAACCTCCCTGTTTGCCTAGACAGGTGTATGAAAAGTAGAATCATAGAGAGGTTTGGGTTGGAAGGGACCATCTAGTTCCAACCCCGTTCCATGGGCAGGAACATCTTCCACTAGACTTGGCTGCTCAAAGCTCCCTCCAAAGAGTCTTGAACAGTTTCAGGAATGGGGTATCCACAACTTCTCTGGGCAATCTGTGCCCCACCACTCTCACAGTGAAGAATTTCTTGCTAATATCTCATCTAAACCTTCCCTTTTTCAGTTTAAACCCATCAGCCCTATGGAAGTACTCAGGATGAAGGAAATCTTGGAAATAATTTCCTTGCTTACAAGGAAAGGCAGAGTTAAGTCATCAGTAAAACAATGCTTCCTTGCTGTAGTGCTTGTCTTAGAGATCAGGAATACAGGGTTGCAAGGCATCAATGCATATACAAATTGGAGAGCACAGTTCCCACACTCCATTCCCCGCTGCCAAGCCTGGAAGAGCACTGGACAGCCCAGAAAATCTTTGGCTTTGAAGAAAAACTTGCAAACAGCAAGGAAGGAACCTAGCTGTTTTGCAAACCAAACTCTGGAATCTGGAAATAAGTGAGACACTGTGGCCAGTAGCAGTCTCAGAGCAGGAAACCAGGGAGCTGGAGAGCAGAGGCACACGTCCTGGTCCTGCAGGTCCAGTGTGGGCTGTGGGAGAGATGGAGAGGGATGAACACGACAAAAAGTTGAGGTGCTCTGGGGATGATGAATCAGTAATAAAAGGTGCTGCTTTGGGGCATTGAACAGAAAGGGAAAAGTGAAGAACAATGTCAAAACAGGAGCCATGTGAAACTGTCTCCTCAAAAAGTGCTCTGGACACAGAGCATGCCCTGACTAAACAGAGTGCATGTCTTCTGCTTGGGAAGTGTCAGCAGACTTGCTGTGGCACTGCAGTTTTGCTGGATATATGCTCACTGTGGATGCTCCAGTTCACACCAGTGCTGCCAGGTGTTAAAAGCTAAACACCTCTTGCTGGGCTGAAAATCACCTGGCAGAGCCAAACGCCAAACTGTCCCTACTGCCCCTGCAGATGTTTGGATGTAGTGGACAAGAAATAAGCTCAAGCAGTTTTATCCAGAAGCTCACACTGACATTTTTATCCCATTACAGTCACACACACACTCAAAGAGCCCAAACACATCAGGCCAAAGGGCACCACAAGAATTCAAACAGTTTCAGTCTCTTCTGCAACTGCTCAGTTATGTCATATCTCAGTGTTACTCCTCACAGAGTATTCAAGCCATAAATTCCAACACAAAAGTTGTTTCTTCCCTCTCCTCCCTTGATTAAGCTGCATGGCCAGATTAAGCCTGTGTATGAATGTTCTAATTTCCATGAGTGAGTATCAACCTTTCCTGAAGAGCAGTAGAAAGCTGCTGGGCTGTGTTTGGCTTATTTGCTGAGCTCTGAATTTACAGTATTGTTTATCAGATTGCTCAATATTTACACTCGGTTCCCATCTCAGTAAACAGTTGACATATTATATGACACTACTGTTCAAAAACCCCAAGGAAATGAAAACCAGAAACTCTTTGCAGCAGAAACCCACAAATGCAAAAGATATTGAAATTAGCTTCCTTCCAATGCCTTTTTCCTTGTCCATTATTTATAGATAACAAGTTCATATTTATGTAGAGCATGAGCACTGTTGGGAGATAGGCATTGCTTGATAGGTTCAGACTCCCAGTATTTTTAACTCACACAGTGACAATTTCCAGATGCTTCAGGAGAAAGATTTCTGTAGGGAAGGATAGTAGGAAGGCTGGCCCCTACATCAAATTCTTCTTTACTGAAAAACTTGGTATGTGACAGAGCGTGAGGAATATAGTCTGCATTTTTTGAAGCTTGGTTGAGTGGAGAATGAGAAAATGTCCCTGTTTGTACATCAGTGCCTGGCCCTGTCTGAATCCTGCATGGTTCTGACACACTCCACAATCCCTGGACATTGAGTTACCCAGGTGAGTGTCTTTTGATGAATGTGCTTGAGACTTTTCTTCTTTTACTACAGTATGGTACTGGCCATACCTTTCACTTTGCTTTGTATCTTTTTTGCAATATTTTTGTTTATCTCTGTTGGCAGACAGTGACCTACAGCATTTGGTGATGCCATTGCATAGGAGATGTCCATTGGCCTGTCCACCATCTGCACAAGAAAGCCCTTTGATAACAGCCCCAGACAAACCTCTCCCTTAAGGGTATTTTGTCTCCACTTGAAAAGCAATGAGGACAGTTCATGAAATAAGGGAGTATTCCAAATCTGTGCTGCATCCTGGTTTAAACTGCAGAGTCCCTGCAAGGCTGTTGAGTCCTAGTGGTAGCCCAAGCCTTGCCCCAGGATGGAAAGGCTGCCAGTGCCCCAGGGAGGTCTGTGAACCTCACAGAATAGTGCCGGTGAGCACAGCTTCAGAAGAGCCAGGCACTGAGAAAGCAAACATGTCCCTGGCTGAGACAGGACTGTGATATATGGCTTTTGCCTCAGAAGGAGAAAATCCCTCTTACTTAATTGAAGGGAAGCTGCTGTTACTTCTGTATTGCACTTTTCTGTTTTCAATTAAATTGAATAATTTTACATAATAAATCAAGAAGTGCACCTGCAATAAGCAATGTAGATTGGGCAAAATGTTGATTTTAATTATGCTAAGTTTATTCAACCGTGTTAATGCCAGTAACTCCATCTGGCTGGAGCAGCAAGCATGGTTTAGCATTTATTTCCAGGTATATGAAGCTATGGTTTGTGCAGACTGAAAAGAGATGAGCCACTGAAAGGAATTTGATTGCAATGTTTTATTTAGCAAATTAATCTTAAGCTTCAAGAACATAATAATAGCAAATAACATTATATGAACTTCATCTACATCAGAGTTATAGGGGGACATTTCCTGCATATAAATGAGCTTAATATGGCACCAGTTTTGGCAGTGGTTTTAATTCAGTAATCTATACCTCAAAGAGTTAAACAGAGGAGGGGATCTTAAAAATTATGTTTTATTGAATATTAATGTGTTACTTTGTTATAATACAGACTAGCTGCTAAGGTGTGACAATTCTCTTTTGTGTTTCTTGGTTCATATTAATTCAGTTTTTGTTAAGAACAGGAGTTTTCTTCTTTTCTAGTGCACAGTGGAAGGCAAACCACCCAAAGACAGGCATATTTTCAGAGGTTGCAAAGCTGTCAGTACAAACTCATTCATTCTGCATTTGGACTTTGAAGAATGTGCACAGCGATGAGGGCCCTATCTGAAAGAGCTGTGTGCTACTTTTTAAGGGAAAAAGCAAATGTACAACCTCATTAACATGAGTTACTGTTGTTAAATAGCCAGGAGATATGGAAAGAAGCAGCAAGTTGGCAGGCCCGTGTGGTTCATGAGCCAAATTAGTATGGAATTGAAGAGGCTGCCATGAAAAGGAAACTTCTTGCATAGTGATTTACAGTGCAAGTACCTAAGCATAAACCAGAAATACTTTAGGGGTTAGGAAATAGTGAGATTTAATATGTATTTTTGTGATGATGGAATAAATTCTTCCTTTTTTAATAGCATCTTCTGTAAAGCTGTTTTTAAAGAGGTCAGTTCACTAGATACACAGCAGATATGGGATATGAAGAGCTCAGCTTCCTGAAAGCTACTGCAGATGTAGTCCCTAGTCCTGATGTCTGTGGCTAATCTCACAAGTATTCACACAGACTATGCCTGAGATGTAAGATTTACAATATAAACCATAATAGAAAGCAGTCTCTTTTTCAGCGTGAGGTTTGCCCGAAAAATACGAAGTTACAGTGCTTTGTTCTCAGCTGATTTTGTGGAAAACAGAAAACCCAGACACCCCTAGTCTTCAGGTTCAGCATATTTCACCACAAAGTTTCTACTCTTTCATTAGAGAACCCCAGTGTACAAGAAGCAAGAGCTGAATTGCTTATCATATAAGGGACACAGCTGCAAGCAAACAAATCCCCTCTGGTGACCAGGCTCTCCTGTGCAAGGCGTTATTCAGACGTGTGCAGGATGGGACTGCTTTGTTCCAAGGAACTCAGCAGACCTGGGAAATGAAAAATATGAGGTGACTGCTAAGAAATAGTAAACAGAGGGATGTGTACATTGTGTTGCCAGTGCTGGGCTGGGCTCAGCTTCACTGCAAAATTATATATCCCTAACGGATGTCACTATGGAGGGAAATGGTGGAAAAATAATTAGTGTTAATGGCAGCTCAGTAATTGCAGACTCAATTACTTGGCACTCCTATCTTTGTAGATGCTGTGAGGATCCCTAGGATGGCAGATAAATGGGTCTGGATCATCCATTCACCAGCTGATATTTGAGTTGAAATGCAAGAATAAAGACACAAGTCCCACCATTGTAGCAAATGTGGCATCCTTTAGGCACATGTTTTGGATACTAGCTTGTACGTCAGTGTGGTCAGTTGACCCTGGCTGGACCAGGTGTCAACCAAAGCTACTCAGCTACTCCCTTCCTTAACTGAACAAGGGAGAGAAACTATAACAGAAGGCTCATGGGTTGAAATAAGGACAGAGAGATATCACTCAGCAATTATTGTCATAGGCAAAACAAAATCTATTTTAGAAAATTAATTTATTGTCAATCAAAATCAGAGTGGGGTAATGAGAAAATAAAAAGCCCTAAATTTTGAAACACCTCCCCCTCACTCCTCCTCTATTCCCAGGTTCAACTCACTCTTGAGTTCTCTGCCTTCTCCCTCCCAGCAGTACAGGGCATAGAGTCTGTGGTCAGTTCAGAGACGTAGGTTGTCTCTGTCATTTCTTCCCCTCAGGTTGTCTTGTCATTCCTTCTCTTGTTCCAGTGTGGGGTCCCTCTCATGGGAGACAATTCTCAGTTCTCCAGTGCGAGTCCTTCCCACGGTTCTTCACAAACTGCTCCAGTGTGGGTCCCTTCCATGGGGTGCAGCCTTCCAGGCACAGACTGCTCCAGTGTGGCTCTCCCACTTGTTACCACAAGTCCTGCAGCAAACCTGCTTCAATGTGGGCTCCAATCTCCATGGGTCCACAGGTCTTGACAGAAGCCTGCTCCAGCATGGGGTCACGACCTCCTTCAAACATCCACCTGCTCCAGCATGGGGTCACAACATCCTTCAAGCATCCACCTGCTCCAGCAGGTGCAGATGGATCTATGCTCTGCTGTGGATCTCCACAGGCTGCAGGGGCACAGCTTCCTCACCACAGGCTACACCATGGGCTGCAGGGGAATCTCTGCTCCAGTGCCTGGAGCACCTCCTGCCGCTCCTTCTCCACTGACCTTGATGCTTGCAGAGTGTTTTCGCTCACATGTTCTCACTCCTTTCTTCTGGCTACTGTTGCACCACCATTTTTCCCCCTTCTTAGATACATTATCCCAAAGGCACTACCACTGTCACTGATGGGCTCAGCCTTGGCCAGTGGTGGGTCCATCTTGGAGCCATCTGGCACTGGCTCTGTCAGACACAGGCAAAGCTTCTAGCAGCTTCTCATAGAAGCCATCCCTATAGCACCTCCACTACCAAAACATTGCCATGCAAACCCAATATGTTCAGGGACCAGGGAGACAGCTTCTCACCCCGTGATGTATCTCTGAAGGAGCAGAGAGGGATGGAGGATGAGGGATGCAGGACAATGCAGAGACTGAAATACATCTCTGAATTGGGTTTGGGATACAGTGCCATAAGAGGCGAGGGAGAAGGCTGCACATCACTGTCTCTCATCAGAGAGGGCAGTGTCCATCTCCAGTGCAGCATGAATTACATGCTAGAAAAAATCTTGAGAGGAAAGAAGGGGTCTGGTTTGGATCATTGCTGTGACAAAGTCTACAGAAAAGGACTGCCATTGTGCTGGAGGACAAAAAATAATAAACCCCTGTTGACCGCCTCTGCAGAGCATGGGGAGGCAGTGGGAGCTGGGCTGCTGCCCAGGCCCAGTGTGCCCCTGCAGTGGGCCTTTATTCAGATCCAGATCATCCTGGAGAGGACAAGAACTTTCCTATCCGCTCAGGGTGGTGGCCATGCCAATGTGCCCCAATGTGCCCTGGCAGGGCAAGCAGGACAGTGGGGCAAAGACACACCCAGGGAAGAGAACTTCTGGTTTTCTTAATTTTTGTGTAGGTTGTGAGGGACTATTCACATCTAACCAACTTGTCCTTTCCATTGCAAGACCTCTGTTCCCTGCTGGAGTGAGTATTCCTCCCCGTGCCTGCACGCCAGGCACTGCAGCTGTGCCAGTGGCAGCCTGACCCCAGAAGCAGCTGCACTCCCTGGCCAGAGCCCCTCCCTCAAGGACAGAGTTGGTGCCCTTGGGGCCCTGCAGGGACATTGTGCCACTTCACTCAATATGTGTTTTCCAGAGCAGCTGTATTTATAGGAGGAGATGCAGAAAGGAAGAAGATGAGCATAGCTGGTGGCATTGGGCTGGTGGTTGCCTGCTGAGACATTCTCCTATACTTGAGTGCTTATTTTGGTTTAATATATTGCCTGTCTCTGTTTATTTTACAGGTGTTTATTTTGGATAGGGCTCTGTTTACATTTCTGGTTTTACGGGGAGTGTACATATGTTGCTATTTGCTTTGCCAGGACTTGGCATTCCTCCTCCTCCCTTCCACCCAGCCCTCACTTTGGCCAAGCCACCAGTCACGGCCAGCAAGTTAAAGGCTCCTTTTGCTTTCAGCCCACCTTCCACCCACCAGCCCTTGGGTCCCTCACTGAGTCAGCTTTGACAAAGCATGTTCATGCTTCAAAATCCTTCAGAGCATGGCTGGTATCAGCACTCCCCATCCCCTCCACCTCTCGGTGCACCAGAGAAGGACAGATGTGACATTCTTCACATGTAAGGCATCTGAATTACACCACTGCAAAAGGCCTTTCTGCCTCTTCTCTCCTCACACAGTGACCTGGGCTCAGCGGAAGCTTCACATCCCCCTGGGCCATGTCTGCACAAACACAGCTGAAGTTTTTCCACTGATTTGTTCTGAGGTGGTAGAAAAGCTGACAAATCAGATCTTTCCTGTCCAGCCTGTGAAGTTAGGTAGGTAGAGCTTAACTATTTCTTTAGAGGGAAAGAAGCCACTGAATACCTTGTACATGAGGTTTCCCCCTCTGTGCCAGCTAAAAAGGCAGAATGAGGATGTGCTACACACTAACTGAGCTCTCACTTTCATTGTCTCTCTTACCAAAAACCATGGCTGAAGTTTCTAGGAAACAGGGAATAACAGTCACTCAGCCTTCACTTGCAGATGAGCTCACTTCTTTTCTCCAATTTCTTTTTGCAGCAAGCTCCTGTCACTGTTTTGCTGGCAGCTGCTTTGCATCTCTTTTGTTAGAAGTTTCGGGTTCTTGGCCTCCTGCCCCATGTGTGGGCTTTGCTCTGTGGTCCCCCTCTGACACCATGCCGCCATTCCTGCCTTTTTACAGTGGCCCTTACCAGGTTCACTAGAGCTCCAATGGTGGTAAATCCAGCCCAGTCACTTGAGGGCATTGCAGACCTCTTCAGAGCAAACCCTTGAAGTGATGCTGAGGAAGGGCTTTGTTAGGTTTGCAGCACAACAGATGAATACACAGTGATTCCTCTGGAAGAAAATCCATGGCATTTTTATGACTCTTAGAGGTGGATGCTGAGATGTGACAATTAAAAACTTGTGACCTCTTGCCTATTTTTGTGTTTTATATAATTCACAGGCAAGAGCTGTGTATGCATTACATGCACTCAAAAGTCATTCAACTGAATGTGCATCTGTCCTATAAATAGTGTGCACATGCATTTAATACCACTTGAGCTAGCAAAGTATTTATCTCATTTGAGTCTTTTTCCTCTATAACACAGCTGATTAACAAAAAAGTGAAAATCTAATGGAAGAACTCTCTTCTGACAACCTCCGACAGCCAGACAGGACAGTATCACAGACCTCAGATCTGTACAGACCCCACAGCTTCTCACACTGATGGTGGCAGAGGACATCAGTTACCTCCTAACAGTGACCTCCTACCCTTCAGGTGCCACAGGAATAGCTCTGGTCAGGAAGATTGTGTTTCCTAGCAGAGTAAGACTGAGGAACGAATATAAACACTCTGGTCTGTCCTTGAGAATGACAGTGCTGCTCTAGCTCTTCCAGAGACACCTTTCCTCAGCTCTTTTGGCATCTGTCAGGTGCCTGCAACCAGGAGACTCACAGGAAGGCAAGAGGTGAGGAGCCACTGTGGAGTTGTTCTTGCAAGAGACAAAGATGAACCTGGGTGAAGGAAGAAGGATGACTTTCTCGATATGGAAGTACCTATAGCATGAGGCCAAGCTTTGGGTTTGTGTGCTTTAGGGACATGCAGGAGTGACAAACTGAGGACTGGTGGATTCTCCCTGGGGACAGGAAGAGCCTTGGAGCATAGAGCAGGCAGCCTCAGTCCCTGCCTCATTAGCACTGTCTTCTTTACACTCTCTCTAGGGCAGAATTTCTTTCATTAAAACCAAGGTCCAAACCTCTGAAAATAATTAGACATTTGAAGTTGTCCCTAGCTGGGAAGTGGGCACCTGAATCCACAGTTTAGGTTCTCCAGACTACTCTTGGGCTGCCCCAGTCTGGAAGATGCTGGAGGTATACCAGCATCTGAGTTTTTTGCATTTGCGCTGCCAGCTGTGCCAGGTGAACATGCATTGCCAGAGGCCTCATGGATCCCATCTGGTGCTCAGAGAACGCGGGCTCTTCTCCATGAAAGACTCCAGTCCTGTTCCTGTCCTCACAGCCACTCCATCAAGGTGGGCAGAGGCTGAGTGACTGCAGGAAAGTGGAGGTCCTGGAACTTCTTCCATCTGTCCAGTTTGGTCCATCTCTGTCTGAGAGCACACAGGCACTGAGACCTCCTGGCTCAGGAGCTGTCACACAAACCCTTCTTCTCTCTGGGCCTGCTCCACTTTGCCCGGCTCTCTCAGAGCTCTGCTAGTACAGGAGCAGCTCAAAGGCCTAGGAAAACGGATGCATGGGGCTTTGACTTATGAACCCTCAGCACCAAGCCCAGGAAATGAATAAAATAGATATTGACTAAACTATATAGATAATTTATGTATTTTATGCCCAGTTGATCTTTAAATACTCCAAGGTCATAGATGTCCTTAGAATTGGCTATTTGCAGAGATCTGACTCTTTGTTGACCAACACATTAAAATTCTTTGTTTAATTTTGCCACTAAGCTCTTGAAAAATACAGGAGGAAATTTGCATTCATCTCCCTCCTGACCTTGTCTGCTCAGAAGAAGTACAGGAATGACAGATTCTAGGAAATACAAGAGTAACAAGATCAGTATTTGAAAACTGTATGAGAGTTCATAGGTGAGAGCTATAGCTCCAGTTCCTGATGTCCTCATGCAGCTTCACACAGTGTTACAGCAGTCTCATTTTCCTGGGGAGGGCTCATAGGTCTCTGCTGCCTCGTGAGATACTGCTGGTAACCTGATGCTGCAGGAGTGCCCACAGTGTAAGTCAGAGCCCTAAAAATGGTCTCCAGAGGCTTTCAAACTGTAGTGTCAGTGCAGAAACAAAGCAGACATTGCTCTTGAATACAGAAGATGTGGTGCCTGCTCAGTCATAAAGACCCAGTGAAAACACAGCCATAATCTATGATGTTTTATGGAAACACATTGATTAGACAAATTGCCATTTCCTGATGAAGCATGAAGTCCAGTGCAAAGACATGTAGTCTGTTGCTCCTCCACACAGTGCTGTGGCATCCTGCTAGAGCAGGTGTCCCTCTGCCAAGCCTGAAACCCCTGCAGCCCCTGCAGCCCCAACAGGAGCCCTCAGCTTCTGCCCATCCAGCCACTGCCCTGCCACTCCACACCAATGCCCCTGGGGAGGACATCCCTGTCTCCTGGGAGACTCCGTGTCTTGGGAATCCTGCCAGGCCTCAGCAATTCAGGGATGACATCTCCTTTGTCACAGCCATCATCTCCCCTGCAGCCACCAGACCCCTCAATTGGCTCCCCAGCAGCAAACAGATGGTTGTGCTCATTGCAAGGGGACTGGGGTCATTCGGAAGGCTCTGGTGACCTCATACTGGTTTCTGTGTGTCTTGTGACATACGTAGGGCACAGATGAAGTCAAAATGCCTTTTACTTCACTGGAACGGGACAAACCACTCCCTGCAGGGACAAACCCTCCCTTTCTCTCTTCTGTGACTGTAGCAGGAGCTGAGGCACCTTGCTTGGGTTCATGCATAGCCTTAGGATAGGGGCTTTAGGGGCTGTGATTAAGCATATTGTATATAGTTACATGGTTATATACTCATACAATTAAAAGTAATTTCAGACTATTATTGGTGAGCTCTGACACATAAAGATCTTGAAAAAAAATCTAAGCTATGGTGGTTCTAGACTGAAGGGATGCCAAATTCAGGATTTTTAGTAGGATTTCTCATTACACATTCTCTGACTTTTTACAGCCTCTCCTATGTTCACAACTATTGATTTCTTTTTATTTGAATGTATTTGCAGAAATACTCATTTCCTTTTCTCTGCATGCTTCACCTCACCTGTGTTCAGATGCACTTTTTTGGCTCATAAATGGGACAGTTTCGGTTCTCTACTACAGACTCAGCATGTTTGCAAAACACTTAGTGACAATAGACATATTTTAAAGTTAATTACTTAATAGAGATTGAATAGGGGTTCTTTTCATATTGCTACAAATATGCCCCACGCCTCTATTTCAAATATTGTACTTGTTAGTCACTTAGGCCCTTGTCCAACAACTTTTAATATCACTGGAAAGACTGACGCTGGCTGCAGGGACTGCTGGATTAGGCATTACAGTGCAACAGTTCTGACACTTGCAAGATTTTTAAAGCTGTTTTTACTCATATTATTGCAAGGTGTGAGGCTGGTTGAGTTCCCAGCTCCATGTATAAGGGGGGAGGGGTAGCTCAGGGGGGAATCCTGGCATCATGCTCCTCATTGCCATCCAGTCTCCCAGCTTCTCACTTTATGGTAATTAAGAGGTTTGGTCCTCACTGATCAAGTGGGGGCTGTTCCCAGCCAGGTAAATTATATAAAATAAGCAGACATGAGGCCAGGCATCTTGCAGGGCAGCTGGCAGTGGCTGGAAAACCTTTGTAAAGGCTCCTGCCACTCACGTCCCAAGCACTGCAGTAAGTCAGCGATTAAGCACTCGGACAGCAGATTAAGAGAGGCTGCTGGGGACAGCTCTCCCGAGCCGCCACTGGCAGCACCAGCAGAAGCGTGAACAGGCACAAGTAGCAGGATGTGTCTCCTGAAGGGCTGCAAATATATGAAACCAGGTTCTCAAATCATCGTGTCAGTGCCTGAATGCACCAGAAGTGCTTTTGTGTGCCAGCACAGGCTGAGTGAGAAGGAAAGTGCCTCCAGGTCTTGAGCCAGCTTTTGAAAAACACCCCCAACCAGGCACTCTCTCTGATGCCATGATCCCTGCTGGAGCAGGACTTTCTTTAAAAAACTTGGATCATCCTCCTTCTCCTTTTCCTCCTCCTGCTTCTCCTGGATGCTCATCCTGGGCATCCCACCTCCCAGTTCTCAGTCACAGCCCAGCTCTCCATCCCTATCCTCAGAGTCAGCTGATATTGGCAGTACATCCCTGTTCCTGACAGTTATTAAGCTGATATCAATTTAGAAAATGTTCCTAGAATTTAACTTAAATCTTGACATTTTGTATTTAAAGAGGAAACATTTTACTGCAAAGAAGCTAAAAGGTGTGCAGGACCCCTTCCACACAGAGGCTAGGCCAGGATATTGGACCTCCCCAGGGGGCAGTAGGCCATTCTTCATATTTGGGTACTGGCCTCTGGGTGAAGGAACAGACTGGTCAGAGACCTGGGCAGGGGGACTTGCTCATTTCCCATCACTGTTTGTGATGATGTTGGGTGGGCCAGGCTGGGCACTTGTGTCCCACATGCCCCTCAGCTGCACAGGCTATAAGTGTGTGGGTTATGTGTCATCCTTCCTGCCCTCCTGCTCCTGTGACAGCTGCTGGCACCTTTTCTTCCTGGGATATATTGCTCAGGGCTTGCATCTTGTTGGAAAGGATACAGGTCCACTTCTGATTAGTACTCAAAATAATAGCAAGGCGGGGTTTCAAAAGGCATGGTGGGAGGATGAGAAATAGAAATAAGAGAAATAGAAATAGAAATAGATACCCAATGCTTTGCAGTGTAGGTAAACTTTCAGTAGGGCCAAGGCCACTGGGAGGGGGATTCCAGACCTGCCTGTCCCAGTATATCTGTGATGTCACACACAAGCTGAAAACAGGTCCCAGTCTCCTGAACTTGTTAAGTATATCAGCACAGTGGAGTTGGCCTGAAACATTTTTAACAGTCTGACTCTGGATACATTTCCACACTTCTGGTCCAAAATCCGTCTCTAACTATGATGAACTAAGCAGTATGTGTCTGAAAAAACAAATAGTTTCCAAATGTTTCAGGCTTGTTCATGTAAAGAAGTCTCTCATAAATATCACTGAGACTTTACTACTAACCTCTGATATAATTCATTTACTGAAATTAGGGTCTGACTTGCAAGGTCTGTACTTTGAACCTTGTAATGTATGTAAAGTATTCAGAGGGAGCAACATCCTTCTCAGGTGTCTTGAAGTGCTCTCTCAGGGTTGTTTTTGGCTTTGGGTATGAATCTCTTCAGAGAAGCAATATGCCCTGCAGCAGCTGTGTTGCTGTCCCAAAACAGTCTTTCATCCCTCTATTGATTACATCTGGACAAGCTTCACTGGGTAGGAAAACCCAGTAAGAGAAGGAATTAGCTCTGCGTGTTGAAGGCTCTGGCAGAAGGTAGGAGCTGCATTACAATGATATTGCATTTCTGTAACGGGGTCTCTGGTGGTACCACTAATGAATATAGCTACCCTATTTAATGCTTTGGTATATTTTCCCCTGTTCCACAGTAAAGGTCACATATCATAATGTGGAGGGAGCAGGGGCCTTCAGGCTGCCCAAAGTCTACTGGTTTTAGTCCCATTCAGCCCTGGTTCCATGTGATGCCATGTAAGTCTGTCCTGGATCCAGGTGCTTTTTGGTACTCCAGGGAGCCTCCTGTGATCTGGGCAGAGTTGCTCCTTGCTTATACCCACATAAGTAGGAATGGGACTGCAGATGATAGANTTTTTTTTTTTTTAAAGCTGACAGAACAGAGCCAGAAACAGAGACAGCTTTGGTGATAGTGAATACTAGACTTTTGCCAGACTTCTGACGTAGTTTATCCTACAAGCCCTAGATTCTGGAGTGTCACTAGACCTCCTGTTTAGTAGGATACAGTGTGAGCTAATCTCAGCACACATAGGACAAGCAGGAATGCTCTCCAACCCAGGTCCCAGGGCTGGTGTTGGTTTAGCTGGGCTAGCTCTCAGCGCTGGGGCAGCAGATGAACAGAAGCAGAGAACTGTGAGGTCCATCCCAGCAGGTTTGCAAGTCTGTTACCCGTGCTGTGACCCAGTTATACTGGGTCGTACATTATTTGGAGAGAAAGTATCAGGAACTGTTAAACTTTAACTTGAAGATGAAAGGGGTGGAACAGCTCAGCACAAGCTGAGCTCAACACAAGTTCCACATCCATTGATCAGGAGATGTTTGCAGAAAAATCTTGAGCTGAAGATGAAAATAGCCACCAAAGCATGGAAGATCATTTGCCTGGAAAGCTGTTAAAATTACAAACAAGTTTTCCATTTACATTGCCTCTTGCCTCTTTTAGAGGGGTTTAAATGACCAACTTGTGCAAGATGCCAAGATGCCATAGCTCTTCTTGAGTGCAGCAAAACCACCTGAAACTTAGGAACTTTGTCTTGAAGAGAGACCCAGACAACATGAGAATTTTTTCTCCATGCTTGACAGAGGCTTGATGTACTCCCTGGAAGTATGGTTCCTGCCAGGGGACAGCCCAGAGACGTGCAGCAGGCTGCATGCCCCAGTGGTGTCCGTCCTAGTTCCAGAGTGGCTGTACTGTGTCTGACTGGGATGGAATTAACTTCCTTTGGTCAATCCACCACAATTATTAATGGGTTCCAGAGTCACTATGCACAAGGGACAAAATTAGGCCAATAGTCTTCCCAGCATGCAGAGTAGTCCAGGATGTAGATGGCTCTTGTAAAGGTCTCTGCCTTTGTTGTATTGCCCTGCTGTTGAAAATGCTGTATCCCTCTGGAAGATCCACTTTTTTCTTGACAACTTGCCAGTTTCCATAATTTTGGCACCGCGAGGCTTGTTTCACAGAACCTTTGGATTATGTGAGCTCCTGTAGGACTCCTAGCATGAGTAAAGCTGCAGAATAGAAGTGTGGCCTGTGGGTTGCCTTCTGCGAGGGCAGTATGCCAGACTGGGTGCCACGTCCAGGATCTGCTCTGCTGTATATTAGCAGGAGCAGAAGATGGCTCCTTTTGCCCTGCTTGGCAGTTAAAATGGGATTTCTTTGAGAATACTGTCTCTTTGAGCATGTCTTCATCTCTTGTCTTGCTGTGCCCCCCAAGTAGCTTTTGAAACCACTGCCCATATCCAGTCAGACTGGCAGAAGTCTCCCTTCTGGGGAAACCTGCCCTGAAAATACAAGTTCCTCTGTATTTTGTGAAAACTAATAGCTTATTAAAAGAAATCAAAACTAACAGTCTTCCACCCAAGGATACACAGAGAGACTTCAGGCTTTCCTTAAGCAGTTCAATCAATTCAGACATACTACTAAACCAGCCATGCAGCACGTGATGAAGCCTACCATTACTACCATTATCCATGTCCACGTCCACCTAACATCCAAAACTGTCAATGTGGAGTAGCAGGAGGCTAAGTCAGAGCATGGCTGGCCTATGCCCTGGGGGTGAGCTGGGTGCCCCCCAATGGTAGCTCAGAAACAAAATGGAAGAACTGGAAGGATTCTGGAGCTGTCTGCAGATGTGAAGGAGGCTTGGGAGCCTTGTAGTGAAGAATTATTTGGGACAGGGAGCAGGTCTGGGGTCACTGTAGTGGGGAGCATAGGGGCTATAGACATGACTCTAGAGGAAACTGGGTATTCGCTTTGCCCCCTTTCATAGCAAAATAGATTTATGTCAACCAGTAGTAGGAATCAGTTCTTATCCTAGGAGCTTCCACTGTTGCCTTTACTAGTATTATTTTAATTTTAGATGTATTTATAATGGCTTATTTTGCTTGCTGTTATAAAAATCAAAGGCAATGCTCATGATAAGGCAAGGCAATAACTTTTCCCCTTCATTTTGGCCTACCCTCTTTTTTTCGATCAGCTACCTTGATCTAGTCCTGTCCTGTCAGTGTCATGGTGGCCCTGACTTTCTCCATTGTGTAAACTTGTTGCTAATCCACCAAAGACCTTAAAATTCTCTAAAAATTGCCCCTTGGCAATGTGAAAATCTCCCTCATCCAATTCATTTTCCAACAGAGAATTTCCAAGAGATAAATCCAGGCTTATTTTATACTGTTTTTGTTTTTGCATTGCCTAGTTATGAAAAGTTGTGTGACAACAGTTCAAAATGGTGACTAATTATCAGCATAGTGGAACTTGCTTTTTTTGCCTTTTAGGAATGACTCGTGCCTTTTTTCCAGAACAGAAGTACCTTTTGCTAAAACAATTCAAAAGAGATGCAGACAAATATGCAAGCAGTTAAGAGAAATAAAATGTTTGAACTGTGTCTCCCTTTTATTGTGGACTGTAGTTTGAAGGAGCCACTGCTCTTTGCCAAAGACATATCTTGAAAAGTAAAGTTTTGAGTCAAGTCTAACCAACCCAGCAGTAGGGTGAAAGGGGAAATATGTCATAGCCTCCCTTGTGTCCTCAGGGAAGTATCCATGGGATAAGCAGGATGTGCTTGGAAACAGTGATGGCCACTGCTCCATACCCTCCATGCCTTTTTGCAAAATGTTTTTTAGCTCATCCAGTCTGACCAGAGCAGAAGGGAACAGAGCTAAGAACTAGCTTTGTTTCCTCCTGCCAGGGAGGCTTCCCATTCCTCAAGCATCTCTACTCCTTCCTAGTTTGAGTTTGTCTGTCTATCCTGTTTTTCTCCTCTGACACTGTGATCATCTTGCATGTAGGCAACATCTTCACCACCATATTTCACCAGCAAAATATTGCTTTTTGTGCCATTATAAATTAGAGCACTCCCAGGCTCCGCCTTTGAGGAGCTCTGCCATTGTCCACCTGCCAGCCTGCTCCAGGTTCAGGAAGTTGTAGTCCACTGGCCAGTTCCTCCTCACCTTACACTTCTTGTGGCTTGCATAGTCTCTGTTTTTTCTAACACTTACCCACATTGTGCATGTTGGGTGGTTTAGCAGAGTGTTAGGTAAATAACATTGCCTTTGGCCAGTAAAATCCTTTTATCAAAAGCAGATACTGGCTAAGCTGAATGCATCTGTTTCATAAAGATATGGGCTTGTATGCTCTTCCTCTGTGTTTGTTCCTCCCTTAAAATTTGACTTTACGCTTTTTATGCTACATAGACCAGATAAAGGGACCCATATTTGTGAGTATTACTTACAGTCCTTTGATTAGAGACAGACTGAACTAGAAATATTTGTTAGAAACACTTGCTGCCAGACTTACCATTTAATTTGCCAGCTCTTTCATTATTCTATGATTCTTAGATACAGATCATCTGTTCTTTTGATTCAAACACATTAAAAGTCTTCAAGTGTTATTCCATTAATATTCATCCCCATATTCTAAGTCTGATTAGCTACCCTATCTTTGCCCCTCTGTTCATTGTCCTGTTGTACTGCAAATTGAGATGAAGGATTAAATTTGTTTTGGGACTATACCCAGATAATCTTTAACTTGGATGTTACTCTTTCTCTGCATAATAACTCCTCTCTCTCTCTTTGTTCTTGTCTTGCCGGGCTGGCTTACAGCATTTAAGTACTTGGGTGAGTTTCATTTGCAAAGTTAACGTTGTTTTGGGGCAGTTCTTATTCAATGCATTTCAAAAATTTCAATCTCTTTTTCACCAGTTTCAGGTAACGTTTCATCAAATTCAGCATTAATAAAATTTCACTTTCCTATTTGAATCGTCCTGAAGCAGATTCATGTTTCAGGAAGATTCAAATGCAGCTGTAACACCTTGCACAGCCCTGGAGAGCACAGGGCTCTGCTCTCCAGCCCCATGATGAGTCTCCAGGGACCAGGGCAGGGAAAGAGAAGGACTGTGAAGGAGCAAACAGATGCCACTTAATGCCTTGGAGGGTCTGTAACCACCTGGGAGAGGAGGCTGAGAAGGACTGAGTGACAGCAGTGCTCAGACTCAGTGAGTCAGGAACAGAGATTCTTGCATCTACCCGTATTTGTCTTGTCTTTGCATCTTCTTAAAAAGTTAATGCATTTGTAGCCTAGAAGCCATCCTCAAACTGGGGTGGCATTCACCTCCTGAAGAAAAAAACTGGGTACAGCTGGAAAATGCTGCTCTTGACAACACTGATGAGGGGAAGGCAAGGCCTGGATCTGCAGTGTCCAGCCGTGGCTTGTCATCTGGCTTACTGAAGTTGTGTCCCTCTCATGTCAGTGACAGCTTCACTTTTGCTCTGGTTTGTTTTGTTTTGATGAGTTTGGTTGCTGGGATTCAACACAACTGGGCGACTGTCCCACTCAGAGATAATGTGGGAAAGCAGCCATAGTTTTCACTCTCTATGAGGAGTCCAGGGACATCTGTTGTGGCTGGATAGGGTCATCTCTACCAAGAACAGGAAGGTACTTCATGCAACAAGGCCTTTCACTCAAAGGACAATGTAGTTCTTAGTTCCTGTAAAGGACAGATAGGAGCCATAAATGCAGCAATACTGGTAACCGGATCTTACAGAATTTGGCTGTTCCTAGGTTGTTTTTGTTTTATTCTTGGGGTATTTCTACATGTTTCTGGCAGGCAGTTGTCAACTCCGTCTTACTTGTGCTCTGCAGCAACCAAATATTGCCTAAGTGTGGCTGCCTTCTTTGCTAGGTTTTGGTGGATTTTTTTTCCATGTAAACCATACTCATGTGGTTTCCAGTCAATTCAAACCAGGGGCAGAGTGAGCTCATACCTGCCTGCAAAAAACCACCTGTGCATGCATACCCATGGCGTCCACTAAGTCAACAGAAAGAGTGAGTTGATTTGTGGGAATCTGCCTTTACATTCCAGTTCACATAAAGCACTGTTGGGCTCAGAGCACATCTGCCTGTTTATCTGTGGGGTCCAGCCATGGAGTTGCCTTACATGCAGGATTGCTTTTATGTGGGGACAGCACATCGTAGCATCAGGTCTGCTTTCAGGAGAGACACCAAACACCAACTGGAGACTGGAAGGGTCTCAAACATTTGGCTTAGTGTCCAGAGTCCTAACAGACTCCATGTTTGTCATCACCTGCTGGGTGGGGAAGGAGTGGAAGATGATTAGAGAGAGTCTATTCTGCTCTTGTCTGCCCAGAGACTGACAGTTTTTGGTTTTGTTGCTGGCACAGATGCCTGGCCATGCAGTAATCACTCCTGCTGCTCCATGCCCTCCTCTTGTTGCAGTGCCAGGCTGTGCCAGGGCTGCAGAGTCTGCGGAATGAAAACTTGTGGGTTTACCTTTGGGCAGTTGCTGTGAGCTTGCACTGCAGGTATGTGCCTAACTGGCGTCCACCATCCATCCTTCTCACAGCAGGGTCAGGGACATAGGCAGGTGCCAGGAGCAGGTGCTGGAAAAGGCAAAAGTGAGAAATGGGACGTCAGAGGGATGCAGCTGGCCACTGCTGTTGGAGTTGCTGATCAGGCATGGCCAGGTCCTTCCTCTCAGCTTGGGCAGAGTGGGTGCTGAAGCAGTAGGGATGGTCTGCGTTCCAGCACTATAGCTTCTCTGGTTCCTACTCCTGTGTTTAGGAAATGTATGACAAATTTATCACCACTTACCTTTTGGATATCAAGGGGAGAAAGGGGAAATGTGTATGTGATCAAGGAAAGGGCAAAGACACTTGGTGTAAGTCAGAAAACAGATGCCAAAAATGCTTTCATTCCTATCTCTTTAGCAGCTACTGACACTAGGAAACCTTTCCGTGTTATCTGTGGAGGAAGAAGTTAAGGAAGCGCCTGCCAGAGACGCTGTATAACAATGTGTGCAAGGACAGTAAGTTGCATTCCGAAGAGCAAAACTCCAGAGCATTCTGAACTGACCTTTTGTTCCATTCTGACCCCTGCCTGCCCACTGATAGAAAGCCAGGCAAAGCAGGCAATTTAGACTTTACCCATCTAGAACTGAGGAGTAGAGATTAGCTGCTGGGGAGGTGCTGGGTGACTGGGAGGGACACAGAACTGTCTGGGTCAGGACTGGCAGAGAATTGAAGCAGAATGAGTTCTTTATTGTGCCCCAATTCAACCCAGGGGAGATTTTCCTTGTGGCAAGATAATGTCTGGGTGGCAGTCTGGGGCTGGGTGAGGAGGAGGCTGGCAGTGACCAGCACAGCCCAAAGGCCCCACGTCCCCCAGGTTATTTTGGGGAAGATGTGTGGGCAGAAGCCTTCTTTGTTAGGGTGTGCACACAGGCACCATCTGGGCTCCTGGGAGTGGGCTGCAAAACACCACCATCCTCTGGAGAGGAAAACTGGTTTCCAATGCCAAGAGCTGACACGGCCCCGAGGGCTTCAGAGCCATGGGAAGCGCTGGTACCGCTGTGTCTCCATGAAGGAAGGAGAACATCATGCTCTCATTCCTGAGGGTGGGCAGTGAAACACCATGTCAAAGGTGTGCTGAAAAGTCACCTTTTTATAAATTGGGCTATTCACAAACTGGTATATTTAACAGAAGTGTGATGGAGTATTTCCATGTGGGACTGCAGACTGGTGGCCGGTGATTTGCTATTACAAATTAAATACTAGCAGCTACTCAGATAAGATAAACTACACAGAAATGGACAGCAGGAACTCAGGGAGAGGGGGAAGAAAAAGAGACAGTGAAAGCACAGGAAAAGAAAAGTAAGAAAAAACTTAAAACATTTGAAATTTGCCAGATGTGATTAACACTGCAAACAACTTTTTAAAAACTGGAAAGGTTCCTTTTCAATATAGGTGGGACTAAAATACATATGACTGAATTCCTGTTACTGATTTCTGTTCCATTCTCCTTATTGGTGAAAGATTTCTTTGGGAGCAAAAGGGTATTTCTAACTTGTTTCTTTGTTTTTCTGCACCGCTGTCGCTGTGTGCACGGTTGGTTTCCACAATGCTGTCAGGCACTTGGGCTCTCATCCAGCGAATACTTAAGCACACGTGTAACATCCCAGCCGGCGTAAGGTTATCCATGTGCTTAGATGACTTTGGGTCGGGATCTTAATATCTCTGTGGCTCAGATGTGACTTCCACGCAGTAAGGAGGAGACGCAGAAGAGCCAGACAATTAGAAAATGTTTTTCTGAGACCACAGAGATCCCGGCAAGAGGGCTCAGGGGGTAATTCACTACCTGAAATATTATTTTGGTCTGGATGAAAAATTGGTAAATCAATTATTCTCCACAAAGTGCTGCTTTTAGGCATTGCAAACAATCAGCAAATTCAGTCCAAATGAGCTAGGTTAGGTTAGACCGTACAAATACCAGAGAGGGGAGGGGTGGTCTGTGCTTCCCAGCCAAACAGGCCTCAAGGATGAGGGAGGGTGACCACCAGCAGGACAAGCAATGGTGGCCCCTCCTGCCCACACAGGTCTTTGCTGAAGACCCAGTGCAGATGAAGACCTTTGTTTCCAAAAATCCTTCGTTTGTTTTAAAATGCCCTAAATGCTTTCTTTGATCCAAAGTGCATTTTTTTCCCTGCATGTTGCCACGTAATCAATCCTTGCTTGATCCAAATTACTTTCCCTTGTTTTCTTTCAGTTTGGCCCCTAAAGACACACAATTCAAGTGCATCAATTAATGGAAAGCATCCACATTCAGCAGCAAAATCAGTCTTCTGGCTGGTCCCTTAGGAGGCACTGATTGTGATTGCTAGATGATGGGAATTTTTTCCAGCTAAGAATACTTCATCTTTTTACCTAGTATCTTAAGTTTTTGAGCTGGTCTCCTGGTGTTTCTGTGCCAGTGAGATGGGATTCCTACAAGGGTGTTTCCAGTCCTGCTACTGCTCAGAGGCTAAATGATTGTTGTGGTAGCCAACCTCAACTCCTCTCACTCTCCTGGCTGTGGTTTAGGGAAGAGCAGAGGCTTGAGGTCCTTCACAACAGCAGGAAGGGGATGAAGCCACCTTCTCAGGGGAGAGGTTCATCACTGCAGGCTCCAGTGGTGCTATGACATCTGATCTCTGGGCCAGGGAATGGGTCCTGGCTCCTTTTAGATGCTGGAGTAGATGTTGTCCTGGAAAATGTGCAAGGTGACAGAAAGTGAGTTTTATTTTACTCGTGGTTCAAGTTGCTTTTCCCATCTAAAGTGAAGGTGAGGGAGTTTCCCAGAGTGAAGCTGAGGGCATTGCAAGGGAAATCCAGGAGAATGAGTAGAGAAAGGAGAGTATGTGGAGACACTGGCATAGGGGAGGAGATGCAGGAGGGATGCACAAGCCCCAAAAGTGATCAGTTCCTATGAGGAAACAGGTGCAAGCAAAACTTTTAAAAGATCATGTGAAAAGCTGTTGCCTATCTCAGCAGTAAAAACAATCACTGCAATACTGCCTAAGGATAGATGATGCCATTATTTAGGCTCAAATGTCAGAAAAGTTGTTGCAGACCAAGTGATCCTTTCTATAAAATATGTCACAAAAAGGCAAGTCACACTGCAAGAGCTTTTCCCACAGCAGCCATCAGAGGCCTTTGTTGGGACCAGGTCCTCGCTGCTGATGCTTACACCCCCCCAGAGTCTCCCTTCAGTCTGGGGGCTCTTCTCACCGTTAGGAAGGATGCTGGGGGCATCCCCAAAGCCACTGATGCTATACAGGAAACAAAAATTGTTGCTTTAGAAAGCAGAATCTTTCACCCTCCCTGGGAGCAGGAATTAGTGGCAGTAAAAAGTCACGACAGATATATGGAGAGTGTAGGATCTTCTTACAGTGCTGCATTCCTGGGAAACCATCTTCCACCTGATTTCACTCAAACAATAACTCTTTCACTGGGCCACCATCAGTGAACAGGGTGGGCTTAACCACTTTCTCTTCTTGTTTTTGTTTCAAAACCCCCTGTGCTAGTAGTGCCATGGCAGCTGTATCAAAACTAAAATGTCTTTTCCTGTGGGTTTTTTTCCATGTTGTTTTTCTACAAGAGCAAAAGTCAACATGACAAGTTTGCTGAGCCCTGTTTCTGTCTCTTTTCTATCTATGTAACCAGTGCCAATGGAAACATTAGCCACTCTTTCAAACAGCAAGCTGCAGAGGCCAGCAAAACACATGTGGTTTGTTCTTTATATTTATTACATCAAAATCATGCCTACTTGCCTTTTTTCTTCCTTTTATTTTTAAAAACAGTAAAAAGTAGTCAGTGTTTGAGGGAAGATTCCAAGATGAAACACTTTCTAAGTGTTGTTTTGATAAGAGGAAAGCCAAGAGTAGATTCTCAGCTGCTTGCATGGATGCGGCTCCTTCCTGAGAGCGGGGATTGACGCCAGGGAAGATCTAGTCTTGTGGGTTCAAAGATCAGCCCATATAGAGTTTCTGCTCCCTGCATGTCTTCCATTTTACGGGCAAACAAATGTTATCTATTGTTAGCTCTGCAGAGCCAAAAGAAGTGCAGGAGGAAAAGCTGGATGGTGCCCTACCTTGTAGTACTGCATTTGTGTGTAAGTTATTACACAGGTCCTGATACATGTGTGTTCTAGGTTTAGGTGTTAGAGATATCTATGTGTGTTTTATGATACCTATGGCACACTTTGCTGCAGTCAGTGAAGCTCTGGCAGACTGTCCATCATCTAAAGATGAAGGAGCCAATCCATGTTCCCTAGTACTGCCCTCTGTGGGCCCCAGACTTAGAAGGGTAGGAGGGATGGAGGTGGTCCCAAATGCACAACAGAAACCTTTTTCCATGAGGCACCATGTTCTTATAGCAGGAGAAGGAGTGCCTTTGTATCATGGTCCCAGATGGATGCAATGCATTTGTTTCTCAGCAGGCTTCAGATTTGAAATTGTAGAATATTAAGGGTAGGAAGGAACCCCAAAGATCATCCAGTACTGACTCATATTCAACTTTCTGTTGACCAGGACCCCCAGGTCCCTTTCTGTGGTGCTGCTTTTCAGCCTCTCATTCACCAGTCTGTCTGGACATCCTGGGTTGCCTCATCCCAGGTGCAGAATCCTGCACTTTCCCTTGTTGCACTTCAAATAGTTGGTGATTGTTCAATCCCTTAATTTCTCCTCTAATTTGCTCCTTTTGATGGAGCCTAGGATTCAGTTGGCTTTCTGGGCTGCTGGCTAAAACTAAACTTTCTAAACTAAACTGAACTAAAAAAAAAACTTTAAAAAACCCCTAAGCTTTCTAAACTAAACTACTCTCAACTAAACTTTCTAGACTGAGGGCTCATGTTGAGTTCTTCATCAGCCATCACTCACAAGTCCTTCTCTGCATAAAATATCTGTTTAGTATTTTTCCTGTCAGTGCCTGTGTCTCATTGCTTTGAGCTTGCTTGGTTGATTACAGCTACAGAGAAAGCTGGTTTTATGTTGGGGGTTTTATCACGGAAAAGTTAAGCTAATTCAGGGAATATAGGTTTTTCTGCCACTTCTAGCAGGATACTTCAGCTCTCTGAGGGACAGATGTTGTTGCTTTCATTTCTGCATCTGTCTGCATGGTGTAAGGTCTCCCCTGACCCTAGTCCTGGAAAGCTTTGACAGTTACAGTGAGTGCTGCAGAGAAGTAGGGATTTCAGTCAGAAATTCAGAAAATCTCCCGTGGAGGAGCCACATCACTGGGGAGGTGCAGGAGAACCTCTGCCAAGCCTTGGGAACTGGGAACATCTAACTCTACACTGCCATTATCATATGTTCTTCAGAGCATTGGTCTTTTTTCCACTTAGCATCTTTCAAGTGGCTGAAAATTATAACCCTCTCTACATATAATTAGTACCCCCTTATAAGCACTGTGCATGGTTTTTTACTACTCTGTACTGTAGCAGAAATATGCTGTAAAGGTGAGTGAAAGGGCTATTTTTATGCTGGAGGACAAAAGTGCTCTGCATACCCATGTGTCTGCAGGTGTGGAGGACCAGACTTACACAGGAGCAGAGCAGGTGCAGGTCCTTGAGGGTCTGTGAGAGTTGGGGTTGTTCAGCCTGGAGAAGAGAAGGATCTGGGGAGACTGTAGAACAGCCTTCCAGTACCCAAAGGGGTTTACAAAAAAGATGGAGAGGGACTTTTTACAAGGGCATGTAGTGACAGGACAAGGCGTAGTGGCTTTAAACTGAAAGAGGGCAGGCTGAGATTAGATATTAGGAAGAAATTATTCTCTGTGAGGGTGGTGAGACATTGAAACAGGTTGCCCAGAGAAGTTGTGTATGGGCATCTCATTCCTGGAAGTGTTCAAGGCCAGGTTGGATGGGGCTTTGGGCAACCTGGTCTAGTGAAAGGTGTCCCTGCCCATGGCAGAGGGATTGAAAGTAGATGATCTTTAAGGTCCCTTCCAACCTGAACCATTCCATGATTCTGTGATCCTGCCTGGCTGTCTCTGCCAGCTCTTTAGGGAATCAGCAAAATGGTTTTTTGAATGTTTTGTGACCATCAAAATGCATGTGTTGTATTGTCCCCTTTTGTTCTTCTATAAGAATTAAAAACCATTAAAATCTCTCTCAGGTGCACACATTTTTGGCAGACCAGTAGAAAGGAATGCACTACACAGTGTTGAGGGATATCTTTTTAAACTGCAAACCCAAACTTTATGTAGTATTGTACAAACATTGCCATTAAGTGAAAGAATACATCTGTATGTTATGATACAATTTTATTGGTGGGTGTTGACATGAAGTCAGCCTTCTATATTGGATTAATATGTGGGATTATGTGCAACACATGTAGTAATCACTGGGGTTTTTAAAATTCATCACATTATTCTTGTTTTGTTAAACAGTCACAGGTTTCCTAGCTAATTGTGAATATCTTCTTTTTAAGGCAAGAATTTTAGACAGTGGGGGCTGCCTTATTCTATTGTAATAACTCTTCGAGCCCTCTTCACTGCTTTGCACTGAGGCCCAGGGGGCAGCTCAGGATCTCGGAGGGCTTTTCCCCCTAACACCAACTGCCCAAGAAAGCCCCAGTGCAGCACTGGTGCTGGAGAGCTTGCTGATAAACTGTGCTGGAGATGCACTGCTCACCAAATGCTGCGTAAACCAGCACTGGCTGTTGTTGATCACAGGCTCACAGAATGATTAGAAGGGACCACTGAAGGTCATCTAGTTCAATTTCCCTGCTCAAGCAGGGTTCCCCAGAGCATGTCACTCAGGATTCTGTCCAAAAGGCTTTTGAATATCTCCAGCGAAGAAGACTCCACAATCTTTCTGGGCAGCCTGTTCCAGTGTTTCGTCACCATCAGAGTAAAGAAGCTTTTCCTCATCTTCAGGTGGAACTTCCTGTGCATCAGTTTCTGCCCATTGCCTCTTGTCCCATCACATGGCACCACCAAGAAGAGCCTGGCTCCATTCTCTTGACACCCTCCCTTCAGATACTGATGGACATTGATAAGATCCCCTCTCAGTCTCCCTTTCTCCAGGCTATACAGGCCCAGCTTCCTCAGCTTTTCCTCATAACTGAGGTGTTCCAGTCACCTAATCATCTTTGTATCCCATCACTGGACCCACTCCAGGAACTCCATGTCTCTCTTGCACTGAGGAGCTCAGAACTGGACAGAGAACTCCAGATGTGGCCTCACTAGAGCTGAGTAGAGGGGCAGGATCACCTCACTTGACCTACTGGCCACACTCTTCCTATCACCCCAGGATACCTTTGGACTTCTTGTCCACGAGGGCACACTGCTGGCTCATGGACACTTCATTGTCTACCAGGACCTGCAGAGCTGCTTCCCAGCAGGTTGGTCCCATCCTGTACTGGTGCCTGGGGTTATTCCTCCCCAGGGGCAGGACCTGCATTTGCCTTTGTTGAGTTTCAGATGGGTCTTCTCTGCCCCTCCCTCCAGCCTGTCGAGGTCCTTCTGAAGGGCTGCACAGCTCTCTGAGATACCAGCTGCTCCTCCCAGCTTTGTGCCATCAGTGAACTCGCTGAGGAGGCATCTGCCCCTTCATCCAAGTTATTGATGGATAAGTTAGACGATACTGGACCCAGTATCAACCCTTGGGGAACACCATGAGCTACAGGCCTCCAACTAGACCCCGTGTCACTGACCACAACCTTCTGAGCGCCACTGTTCAGACAGTTCTTTTACCACCTCACTGTCCACTCATCCAGACCTGATGTTCAGCTAAATATCCCAAACACCTGCTGCTCTCACAAGTGGGAGAGATGCAGAGGACTCAGTGGGGCTCAGTGGTCCTCTCACTGCCCACTAGTTCTATGTCCCTTCCATTCTCCTTCTGCCTTGGATGGGGGGAAGGCCTCCCCAGAACCCCTTTATACCCCATCTCAGGTTATTTTTAAATTTCTAGTATTTTCTCTTTCATCTCTTGCAAAGGGGCCAAAAGCCATCTTTGGCTGGGGATGCCTCGATGTTGGTATTTGCAGATCCATGTGGTTTTACATCTGCTTCCTCTTTCACCAGAGTCATCTATTGAGGTCAGTTCCTGGTACTTCATATCCTAGGCACTGGTCAGTAACCATCACTGACTCAGATGAGCTCAGAAGTATTTTCTTGTTGCTGACACTTTGTCTTTCCTCCCTGCATCTCGCAGGTGAAAGTCTTTCCCTTCTCCAGCATCTTCTGTATCCTATTCCTGGCGCATGCATGTGTTGTGGGGCTCTGGTAAGGTGAAGTGGAGAGAGAGAAAAAAAAGGAAATTTGGAGGAAGGAGTGGATTTTAGCTAGAGTTACAAGGAAATTGGAGACACTGGTGTTGTGTCCCTTCCTGCAGGATAAGGCTGCACAGGCGAGTCAGAATCAGATGGAGACAGGTACTGCTTTGTTCCCCTTCCTGTGATGTTTTGCTGGGAGCAGCTGGAGAAGGCTAGCAGAGGGACCAGATACCGAGGCTAAGGGACACGAGGCCGAGCTGGCCAGGCAGCTTTGGGGTCAGCCCACAGCCCTGCACGGCCACTGCTCCTCATCACCACAGCACGGACCACTGCTGCCTCGCCCCGAATCTGGGAAGAGATGTGGGTGACCAAGCATGTGTCTCTGTGGCTATGAATAAAACTTCAGCTGTGTGTCATTTAGAAAGACCCTAATTTTAGCTAGCCAGCACGTCACTGAGGTGCCCCAGCACCCTCGGGGGGCAGCTCTTGTGCCCCTTTGCTTGGGCAAACCAGGTGTAGAATGTCTTTTTTTCTGCCGGAGGTTGGGGATGCAGGAGGAGGAGGAAGAGAGAAGCGTTTTCTTACAGGGACAGGGTTAAGAGAGAGTCGGCGATGGGACCAGCCCCCGGCGCAGCCAGCTCCAGCGAGCCCGCGGTGTTTGGGTTGTCCGGGCGCCCGTGATGGCTCCAGTGTGCGCGCAGTATGACAGATGACCTATTGAAATAATTTCGGAGCAGTGCTGGGGTTGCCAGGACAACCAGTGCTCCCTGGGCCGGCGCCTGGCCATGTGACGGCCGCCTTGACGTCAGCTGGAGGCTGAGCCTGCGGTCCCGGCCGCGCAGTCAAAGCCGTGTGAGAACCCGGTGGATGCTGGAGTCATCCCCGCCGCCGCCGCCGCCGCCGCTGCTGCCGCTGCCGCTGAATCTCAGGGGCTGCCAGAGCATGGACTATTAAAAACTTGCATTTCTGCGGTGTGAGGTAACCATTTGTTTTATGTTCTCGTCAGGTTTGGATTATTTTCCTTTAAAAAAATAGAATAGAAGCAGCTTGTATCAGTGACTGATTTTTTTTTTCACTTGTTTGTTTTGGCTGGAAGTTTGCCTTGATGAACAAGCCCAGCACTATCAGATAAATGCAAAGTAGCTTCCAGTTACTAATTCTGTGTGCAGACGGCAAAACGGAGTTAAATATAGATTAATGATCCATGAAAGGAGAATAAAATGATATCGTTCTCATTTTACACTTTAGGAATATAAATGAACGTGAGTAATCCTAGGCTAATGCATTCGGGAGTTAAAGGAAATTATGTTTAGGCATTGTGTTTTTATACCTCTGCTGGAATTTGCAGTTTCTTAATGCTGCCCGATTCAGGCGGGTTTGTACCCAGTGTGTCCAGTGAGGGGGGAGCCAGCAGCCAGGAACAGCTTAAAATCCAACTCTCAAAGTTCGAGCATTTAAATCATCTTTGTTCACCCGGAGTCCCTGCACGCTCCCCGGGCTTTCTGCCCCTCTCCTGGGGCACGCGGCAGGAGATATATAGGAGATACTATATCTTGACTGTATGGTGTTTACAGAGGAAAGAATCAAAACCTTCCTGAAAAATTATCTGAAATATGCCAAGAGAGTAGCATTGCTGTAACACAGGCTTTTACCCTTTTTCTCACAGGCACACGCACAGGGCTTGTTTTTTCTCTTTTTTTTTTTTTTCTGTTGTGCATTGAGACCAGTTAGAATAGCTAAAAAAAGAACTGCAGCATGAGCAGCATGATTTTTCAATCACCACAGTGATTGAAAAATGAAATGCTATTTGGGTCTTTTTGTAAAAACAAGAGGGAGTTTGAGTCTGTTTCTGTATTGCACTTACTCCGAGGTGGCTGTTGTGGGGAAGGAGATCCCAGAGCTCCTGAAGTTTAGTGCCACAGGCTGAGTTTGTGTGGGAACATACAGATTTGTTTTAAGAACAGATTACGGCTGAAGCAGAAGCATCGTGTGCGTTGTTTCCTGGAAAAGTATGTTACATCTTTCTTATCTTCTCTAATTATATACTCCTGTTCCCTTCCTCTCAAAGTTCAAAGGGTTTATCGATAATGGTAATGATTCTCTAAAGCAACTGCTGGTCTAAAACAATGTGGAGCTACAAAACAATTTAAGACACAGAGCAGTAAAAGATTTTTAAAAATCTATAAAAATTATCCTAATATTGTCAAATGAGTAATAAGTAATTGTTTCAGAAAGAGAGCCAAGACAGACATTAAAACTGAAGGCACTTCTCTAAGGAAGTTATGGCTTAATGCTCTGGATTTCACTGCATTTGGCGTTCTTAGCAGAGAACAAGGATAAATGCATCTGAAACGTCTAAACCATTTCACTTGGTGTTATCTCATCAGTTCTTTCCAGTTCAACTCTTGTGCCTAAAACATCATTGTTGGGGGGGGCTGAAATATTTCAAATTGTCTTTATTAAATTCTTCACCTGATGCCACTGCACCAGTGCATGAGGAATCTCACCTGGCTCCTCATACGTGAGTTTAACCAAGGTTTACAGGAGCCTCGCAGCGTTGGTGGAGTGTTGGCACTGCATGAACAGGCTTCCCATGGGGAGTGAGTGGGCTCTCAGCATCCTTGCCCAGGTGACTCGCCTGGGCTGGCCTGGGCACAGCTGCTCTCCAGCTGCTGTAGGGAGCTGTGTTTCAACACGTGGCAGTCCATCCCCCTCATCTGCATGTGAGTTCCCCAGACTGTGGAGGTGGGGTGGTAGGAGAGGAGGACAGGGGGAGGTGGCTGATACAACCCACCACTCTCTGAGGTCTGCTTGTTCACCAGCTTATGCTGCTGGGTTAAGTCTTGCAGAGGGGCCAAGGCATGGAGTATGGGGACGGATTTGAGCTGAGTGGCACCTGCCGTTCAAGAGAAGTCATTCAATCTCACATCTGCAGGATTTGACTCCATGTGTAGCTGCCATCACCTCCCAGGCTTGACTTGAGTGATGATGCTCAGTGTGGGCTGAAGCTTATGTCCTTCATTTAGGCTTGAATACAGTGTCCTGTAGTATTTGATGCCTTGAAAACACCTGTAAGGGGAAAAATAATAGATGCAACTTCTGCTCAAGAGCTATTTGTTAGAAATACTTTAAAAATAGATTCCTCATCTCCAGATAGAATCGACATATCTTTCTTTAGTAATACTGAGGAAGTCTTGAAAAGGCTCTAACTTGACCTCAGAGAAGAGGATGATAAACTGCTTCACATTTTAGCAGAAGGGTCCTGGACATGCTGTGGCAAGAGGCAATGTTATAGGGCAAGCTGGTGAGTGCCGCTGAGGTTGCACAGGGATGCGTCCTGCTTGGTAGAGTGACAGCTCTGTCCGCTCTCGATGAGTCTTTGGGGGCTTTGGGTGTCCCATCACCAGGTTCTACGCATTTTGCCCCAGAGATGGGAATGAGTTGCAGGTGGGCAGCTCACAGGCAGCGCCAGAGTCTGCAACTGCAGACACAGGTCCCTGTTCAGGAGGGCAGGGGGAATGGTGTGTGAGAGTCATCCTGGGCCTATGTGCCTCTGCTTGATGATTTCATGCTCTCATTTTCACTGGCCAGCTCTGTACCAAACCCTTTGGACAAGCAGTTGGGTTTACCTTGGCAGTGTGTGAAGCTGCCAGGCAATGTAATGCTAAGCATCCCCCTGTCTCTGCCCTGCCATGCTTCCACCCACCATGAGAAAAGAAGAAACAGCCTGTAGGTTCCTTCCCACCACCGAGAGGGGAAGGTGCTGCAGCCCATCTTTCACCTTCTGTGACACTGCCAGCTTACTTGGGCTTGGAATCCTCTGACATAAAGAGAAAAAGCATGAGATGCACATGGGCTCGGCAACACTCCACCTTCTTCCAGGGAGTCTAGACTGACCCTCCTACTTCCCATCAGCCTTCGTGCCATTTGCAAATGTCACCCTCTTTGCACACACACGAGGAAGGGATGATGTCTTCCTACAGTCTCCTTGTCCATGGCGAAGGGTGAGCAGACTGGCAGTTCCTGAGGAATTGGAACACTTCACCTTAGGAAAGACCTTGGCTAAAGTCATGTCTGAGATCTCCTCAAGTCACTTCTCACACAACTGGATACAGCAGGAAAATCAAAAACAGATGTGAGCTGTTGATGCCTCTAGCCTCATAATAGTAACACACTCAAGCCTTTAGTGTGCTCTACCTTGATCTGGTTGAGTTGATGGGCAATGACAATCTAAATTTAGGCCAGAATCATAACAAAATCTAAGAAGCCCTTGCCGTGCAGAACACTACTCCTTGAATTTTTTCAAGCAGAATGCAATTTCTGCTGTCTTTTTAAAGGTCCTAGCTCCTGCTTAGGCAATATTCATGGGGGGAATAAAATCCTCTGTACAGGGCGGCAGTTGTCAGTGGGAACTGATGTTTCAGTATGGAGTTTCAGGATCTTGAATTACTCATTGCAGAAGTTGGTTCCCATTCTGCTAAAAATCATTACATTGTGCTAATTTAATGTCTGCATCAACATTAGGCACAACTGGTTTAAATGATAGCTGAGCTGCAGTAGAGATTTGGCATTTTAGCCAACAGTTGCTTTTCCAATTAAACACAGATGCCATGCATAGGGTACTCTGAATGCAAAGAAAGCTGACCTGACTGTTGGTTCCAAGCTAAAGCAACAAAAATCTAACTCTGGAATGTTTTTGGTAGTCATATTTTAGAAATAATCTTCTATGGTGAGCCAAAATCTATGCAGACAGTTATAGTCAGATAACAGTTTAAAAAATAGACTATGTTTTGGCTGTACTTTTGCTGCTGTTAAATTTATCTTCTTAAATAGCAGGGAGTATGAGTTGAGGGTTGAGAAACAGTAATTTTGTAGTTATTTTATATGGATTGAATTATTCTGTCATCAAATTTGCATTTCAGACAGCATTACAGTATGAAAATATAATTAGAAACTGTAATTCAGGAATTGCTGAATGTGATATTTCCCAGAGGGAGCACTGTGAAGAAGCTGCCCTTACTACAACTTGAGCAAATGTTGAAATCCTATAGGTGGAAAATGTGAAGGCTGAGTTGTAAAGTTCCTCTCCCTTCTGTGGTCTTCACACACTGTCAACTTTCTGCTGAACTTCATTTTTTTGTAAGATTCATTTCCACAGAACCATCTAATCATTACGAGCTGAAGGGCTCAGATCCTGTTCTGCTGAATTTCAGTCTGGCTGTGCTGATAGCTGCTGAATTGCTTTCAGCCACACAGTGTCACTGAGGCAATGTAAGGATCTGATTTACATGCAGAAAAACCAAGAAGCTTGTTGTTTGGTCTGAAATGCTGGTTTCAATTTGCCCAGCACCTGAAATTCCCAGCCACGCCTTCTTTCACAGAAGATAACTGAGGATGGGTCTTGGTTTAGCTCTGTTTATCTTCTTTTGTAGTTCAGTATTTTTCGCAGTACATGTTCACAGTGTTGTGCAAAGTTTTAGCTGTATACAACTCACTGATGTCAATCCTTATGTTTTTTATTCTTGTGACAATCTATGGCTTATCACAGATACACTAGCTGGAAACAAACATGTCGTGTGGTTTTAGCTGGGCTTATGTTGGTAATTTCCGTGCACTTTTGTTTGAGACACGCATTTCTTAGGAGAGCATCATCCACGTCCAATTTTTGCCACCACTTTGTTGGGCCATTGGTCAGGTCCCTATGTGAAACCAAGCCTGTGATGCACAAAGCAAAGACAGCATTGGGAGGAGTCAGAAGGTGAATGTGGGGCGTGCTTGATGCTTTGATGTCCCTATAGATCTGTCAGAGTCCTGCTGAGTGACTATCACAGTGCTACTCCAGAGGAAATGTCAGGACAGGAAAAGGAGAAGCGTGGACCTGTCACCCCAAAGATGGCATGGATAAATGGGCTGTTGGTGGCATAGTTCCTAGTGACCCAGAGACACTCACCCCCTGAGTGCTCTGAGGATCAAGACCATTTTCCTATGGCTGCCCAGGGCCACTTTCCTGCACTGAACTGCACCCAGTCCCGTCCTTTTGCCTGGGTGCTGGGGAAGACGTCTGTCCCATCGCTCACATTTTGGGTGATGCACATCCTGCCACTCGAGTCTGGTATTTGCAGTGTGACCATAGGGCAGGAGCTTCAGGTTGTCACTGCAGATGACCATTTCTGTTAGGGAGGGTGCAGTAAGCCAGGTTGGCTCTTTAGGGACAACTTGGGGTGCAAGTGCTAGTTTACAGGTGGGACATGAGTGGTTCCTGAACATCACAACTGCATTTTTGCACATTTACTTAGAAACTGCAAAGGAGCAGGAGGCAGCATTTCAGCCGACTGTGTCTGCACATGGGAGCTGAAAGGCTTTGAGACAGGTTTAAACCTGCCGCATTTGTCACAAAGCCTCTTAGCTGTGTGCTGAATTTCATTGTCAAGAGAATGGAGCTTTGGGAGCAGGCCAGAGCCAGGCTGTCCAGCCACAGGGGCACGGTGGACCAGGAGGGGTGGGACAAGGTGGGAAGGAGAGCCCTGGGCAGGACTGACGGAGCGCGTGCTGGCAGGATGTGGCCAGGGCAGGCTGCTGTCATTGTTCCTGCACTGCTGCATCTGCCCATGCAGGGACCTCTGGCAGTGCTGCCTCATGTCCCTGGGCATCTGCAGAACAGGCCAGACAAGACTTCAGTGAAACGGAGCTGCCTGAAGGAGTCAGGAGAGTGAAATACTCTTCCTGTGTTAGCAATGATGCAGTGATGTTGTTTAGCTGCCGTGTGATGTAGCTGTGGCTAACAGGGCTGTCTCTCTTCTGGGCACTGGGTTCCTCCAGTAGGGCTGGAGGAACACTGCACAGTCAAGCCTTGTGCAGTACCTGCTACGGGATGACAGTAGTTTCATGATCGTTCTACTATTATAAATAGAAGAGATCAGCTTTTGGAGATACCCAACATTACTTGTAGAGAGGTTTTATTAGACAAGCAGATCAGGTGGTCCACAGGCTACCACCCCGAGAGAAGACAAGTTAAAGCTGAAGAAGGTCAAAGTTGGCTTCTTTCCTTACCAAATTCCCTCTCTCCTACAGCAGCCATATTTCCTGATTATGTCTCACACGGTCTTTCTGCGTCTCCTCCAGGACTGCAAAAACACAATGGATCCAGCACATATGAAGTGTCTTAACTTCAGCTGAATAACACTCAAAGAGACTTCCTGAAGCAATTCAGCCCTGAGAACCTTTAACTCTAAAGAAAATATTCTGCTCATGTTGTGCACGCAAACCCAAGATACCAGGGGGAGGCAAGCACAAGGCTGTTGATTATTTCCACAACTGCTGTGTGCTTCCTATCACAACAGTATTCTTTTGTGCAGAATGGCAGCATGATTGCAGAGTCCTCTTTAGCTTTACCATCTTTGCAAGTTTAGGTCCAATTAGAGCAATTATATCTCAGAAGAAGCACTGTCTGTTGTCCTCTGGACCTGTCTGTCAAGTGTCCTATTCATCGCTGTTTATCTTGTGTGAGGCTTTTCATGTAGAGTCGTTCTGACCCTACTGAAACAGTCCCACCAGAAGAGTAGCCTGCATTTTTATTTCACAGGCTGATGTGGATGAGAAGAGTGCAAATTTGCGGCTGGCCAAGGATACATCTTTCAGTCTAACCATGATCTCCTCTCACTTGAGTATTATTGCTGATTTGACACAGCACACAGCTTTCATGTTCAATTATTTCACTTCACCCTTCATTTTCAATTACTTTACTGCTAGAAATTGAGAATATTATCAGAATTCGCAGTTCTTCCTTGCCATGTTGGAGGGTTTCCTTAATCAAAATCCCCAATGTGAATTGCAAGGCATGTAATGTTTGATGGCATATGTTATTAAACCACTTACAGCTCTGAGATCTGTGTGGACTCTCTGGTCGCTGAGTTACTGAAGAGTTGCTGGGTAGTGGGAACTCCTGCAGAAAGATCCTCTATGTTTTGCTTTGCCTTCCTGACAGGGCCTGATGAAGAAGCTGAGTGACTCCTGCCAAAGAAGTCCCCTTTGTCACCACTAAGGTAAAAGCTGAAAAGCAGAACTCTGTGAAAGGCAGAAGTGCTGGGACTTGGGAAGGTCAGGGGCAATGCAAAGAGGAACTCTTCTCTTTCTGAACAAAAAATAGGTATTTTTTGCTTTTGGAAAGGAAAATCCAGGGAGGAGTGTTTACAGTCCTCTTTATGAAACAAAGAGAATTCTTTTCTGACAATTCAGAAATGAGATTGCCTGTGAGAGAGCAGCCCCTGTCCCTGCTGCTTGCTCCGTGGCATCCATGGGAGTCTTGGCCAACATGCACAGCAGCACTTGGGCAGAATAGGATTGCTTTAGGAACTGAAAACATGAGCTCAGACTTCAGTGGTTCTTCCTCCAGTATCATCAGGGCAGTGGTTCCACCACGTTTATTTCCTATTTTGCCTCTCTTCTGCTAGGTTTTAGCCCAGAAGGGTTGCTTTTGCCAGGAGGAACTGCAGAGCCGTCTGCGGTAGTGGTCCAGATGTCACATGTGCCTTCCCTGGGCACAGGATGCTGCAGGCAGGAGAGCCATGCCAGCCCTGACCAGGGCTGCAAAGAGACCTGGCCGATTTGGCCACACTAGTGGCAAGAATAAGTGAGAGCTGATGAAACAGTGGTATAACATGCTCCACATCAGCTCCATGGGGGTCTTGGTGAATTTGTTAAAGATGAGTTTATACTGCTTAACTGGATCTGCAGCCTTGGCAGGCTCAGTTTCTTTTCTTGCAGTGATGGCCTTTTCTCTGAGAACCTGGGGCAGGGTTCTCTGCTGCTGTGTAGGATCAGACCCCGCCACTCACCATGGACACATAATGCTTGTGATCCTTCAGTTAGAAAACAACAATTTTTTCAGAGATGACAAAAAGTGACGGAAGCACTAGCAGGGTGACTGCTTGCCTGACTTTTACTCTTTTTGTTAGACACTGGGACCCTTGCAGAAACCCCTGCCTCAATTCAAAGAATCTGATTAGAAATCGAAGAGTATTTCACTATTAGTTCACCATGTGCCAGATATTAGTAGGCTGTGGTGTTGCTCCAAGAGCCTGTAGTAAGACACACCTTTCCTGTATGCCCCTCCCACCATGCTTGTGGATGGCACTCCAAGCAAGGTGTTGGGGAATCAGCTGGGAGAGAAGGAGTTAAAACAAGCAACAATTACCCGTTTGAGATATTCTCAAAAACAGCAGCTTTTCTTTCGTTTGCTGAATTCCCCATGCTTTTACATTGCTGTTCCCATTATTCATTTATTTCCCAAAATAATATTTTTAAGCAGAGGAATGACTTGAGTGGGGAGAAGAGGGGATCTGCAGGCCGAGTGGGACAGCTGCGTGCTCCCGTGTCTGCAGCGAGGGGTATTTCAGGCAATTTTGCTTCCTCAGTGGTGAGCCCAGTAATTCCTTCGTGATAGCCTTTGGTGGTGCTTCCCAGGGGCAAGCTTCGGGCCGTGTGCTCCTGCTGTCCACTGTTTTGGTAGCCCAGCTTGGAAGGAAGTGTCTGTTGCTGGTGGATGCTCCTTTGAAGGAGAAGGAAAGGATGCATTTGGAAAAATAAGCCCAAAGGAGCCTGGCTCCAGAACCAGTGATGCAGGCAGATCCCACGGAGCTGGGATGCAGTTCCAGCCCTCAAAGCACCTTGTGTGTCCTATCCTTGAATGCTGGCCCAGGAAAGCAGCTGCTCTGGAGGGGCTCCCTGACAGCACCCACCAGGGCTGGCTAGGGACCCCGCTCTCTCAATCCTTCACAGTCAGGCATGCAGCCAAACACAACGTGAGCTCCAGAAACAGGTGCCAGCAGCCTTCCCCTGGGGCTACAGGGAGGGATGGTAGAAAAGAAGCCCTGAGAGGAATTAAAAATTAAATGCTCATGGCAGAGGCTTGTTGTCACCACATCTCAGCAGTTCACCTTCACTGTGGCTGGCTGGCTGCCCGCCCAAGCGCTGAGGAGGAGCAGAGAGAGGAGCATCCCGTTCTCACTGCCTTCACTGGAGATCAGCCAGGTCTCCTGTGGCCCTGATGGGTGGATGAGGAGGAGCTGCTTCACTGCTGCATGCACACAGAACCGGCCAGAACAAGTAACATGTGCCTGTTTGTGGAAATCCCCAGAGTCCTAGTGAAAAGCATCACACCCGGAGGTGGCCAGACCCAGATGAGTCACACGCCTGTTGAACAGATGTTGCTGTCCAAGTATGGGGTGCTGAGAAGCTAAACTGACCATACCACAGACCTCCCTCTGGTCTGGAGTCTGGAATAACCCCAGCAACAGGCATGCTTAGTGTAGGTGGAGGCTGAGCCCACAAAGACTGGCATTTGGTGTGCAAGGGTCAAGCCTACCAAGGCTGGTATTTGAAGGTACAAGGGCTGAGCTCCACGAGGACATTTGTCCCTCCTTGGCATCCAGTCCAGCTCCTTAGCGTGCACATGCCCTGAAACCCCTTGAGAGCCCCAGCAAACTCATCCCTGAGCCCAAGGCCCCTTGCAGAGCATGTCTCAAATGATTTTTTAACTTTGGGTCTAGTTCATAATCCCCTCTGAATACCCTACAGTAGGTAAGCGTTTCGTTCCCCCAAGCCTTGATATTTGTTTTGACATTAACGTTCCAGTAGGTGACAAGCTATCCAGTTTCCTGAGATAATGACTCTTTCTGTACTATGGCCACTGGCTGTGTCCATAATAAATGAAATAGGGGGCAACCCCAGCACCAGAGCTCAGTAGTCAGAATCGCTCCCTCTGCAGAGCGGTCCCTATCTCTCTAGCTCTTAATCAGTCCCTGTCTTCCCAGCCTGTACCACTGGGCGTGTTCCAGGGGGCAGATGGCACACAGTCACTTTTCAGGAGGGTGCAGAGTTCAGTAGCACGGCCAAGGGAACTTCTGTGCCAATTGGCCCCCATGCTGGGGAATGCACCCAGATGCATTTGCTTCGTAATCGCAGGTGATGTGATAAATGTCATCATGCATAACTGGGTGAGAATCCTTGAGGGGAAAAAAAAGAGCCTTAAAAATAGAAAAGTTTTTTTTCTGAAGCCCAGGTCTAGGTAGAACTCATGAGCTGCAGGCTCTAGCCACGGCCACCAGCAGGAAATCAGCCCATTGGAGCATGCCAAATAGGCTGGCAGCTCCTGTCTGTCAGATAAAGCAGTGGGGTTCTAATAGGACCAAAGTGAAGGAAGTGAGGAACATGGCTGGAAGAAAGGATAAAGAAAAACCTTTGGTCTGTAGAGAAACCTTTGTCTGTACAGAGGAGCATTGTCATGTACATTGCTGATCCGACTCTTTGCAGAATGGGGGTTTGATGCTGATTTCAAGTTGTTTCTTGTAGTACATACTCTTTTCCCTGTGAGGCTCAGTTTTAATCCTTTTCTAGTTTACAATCCGTTTCTTTTTAAGATATGAAAATTGCAGAGGTCAGTATCCACTACTGCATCCCTTCTGTTCTCCCATTTCTCCAGAGTAAGTAAATTGTTATTATCTGTATTAGCCTTCTCAGTGAGAGGCCAACATGGTCCACTTTTCTAATGCTGTCTCATCCTAATATCTGTTTTCCAAACCCTCCTTTGCCTGAAGTGAGCACCATGCACTGCACAATGCACCCCGCGGCTCCCTGGGGACTGCCCAGCCGCTCGTGCAGCACTGCCTTTGCCACACGGCACTGTCAGGAATTTCTCATTTCACTCTGCAAAGAGAGAAGTGATGTCCAGGTGCTCTCCTTGTAAAACTTCAGGGTTGAAAGAGGTCAAAATCAAAGGAGATTTCTGAATGCAGTTTTCTCCCATACTTCTGGTTTTGTTGAATTTGACCTTTATATTTTTGACCTTGAAGCATTATGTCAGTAGGGTTTGAGAGTGCCAGGGGAGCATTTGTCTATCTCCTTGCCTGCAGCTTTTCAGGTAGGTCTGATTGTTTTAATTACTTCCTCTGTTAGACATGGAGTGTTTTCCACTTCCCCTGAATTTCCCAGTCAGGTCTGGCTGCCCATGCCTCTGTTCTGGTGCAACAGCCTCCTATCCTTGGGGACATCACTGCTCATGCGGCGTGGGATGGGTTTTGATTTCCACCTTGCTACGTGCTGGAAATGCAGCTCATTTATCAGATGTCAAGTGAAGGTAGAGTATGTCACTTGGTAGAAGGAAAAATCTGTCACTCTGACTATTTAGGCAGAGGGCCTTATTTAAACCTCTCCGCAGACTCACTTGTAACCACAGGCAGAGCACTTAGTGTCAGTGCTACGTGGAAGCTATCACATGGAACTCTGATATTATTTGCAGATTTACATTAACGTCCTGCAGAGTGTGAGGATGCTGGCTGCAAACTTTTGAACAGTGGGGTTTAGCACAGCAGAATCCCAGCTTTTAGTAAAGCAGGACTTGGGCACGGCTTTTGTGTGAAAGCGTAAAGTTTTCCCTTTTCACTTGCAAACAGGAGTAGCTGTGCTGGTATTGCTCCAAATAGTACAGGGGATTTGGGAAGACTAGCGTTAAGACAGTTTTTCAGAGTCATTGAATGTGTTTTAATCCTTATTAGCCTTGAGCAACTGGCTCCCAGTGAACTCACGGATAGGTATAATTAAAGATCTGTCTTGCACAGCCTGCTGTGCATTTATAGCTCTGCAACTGCTCTCAGTAGTGAAACAGAAATATGTCTTTCAAAGGAAAGCTCAACAACAGGAAATAATTTCTTTCAAAAATATGAACACAAGTGTTTCTTCCAAGAATGATCAGATAAAGGCAAAAACTTTCTTAAATTTCTAGTTCCACTAAGCACCTGGCTCTAATCTACAGTTCCTTGACTTTGTTCATTTTTTACCCCAAATGGGATCCTATTTTAAGGCATTGTTATTTTATCTGATAATAAAAGTCTATTCAACCATTTGTGTGTTTCATCAGTGTTTGCATTTCTTGTTCTGTACCATATTTTGCATTTTTCTTCAATCTTTCTACTGAAGAATCAGTGTTGTCCAAATTGCTGCTGCTCAACTACACATAACTCCTTATTCCTTGCTATTTAAAGTTGGTTACCTAATTCTGCTGGTGGATAATTTTAATCAAGATTTCACAGAGTGCTAAATCTGTCTGCACAGACAGGTTTTTCTCCCAGCCATTGCAGAGGTTTTTGTTTGCTGCCTCTCAGCTGTCTGGCACAAATGGAAGTGGCACCGTTGTGGGACGTGCTTGTTACTTCAGGCATTAGTCTTGAAAAGCACTGGGTTACTGCATGGTTTGTCACGTCTGTTTAAGCACACTATTTCTGAAACTGCTCCTCCTCCAATCAATAAGAGACTCCATTAAATTGTATAAACATATTAAGAAAAAGAAGAGATTTACTCAAGGAATCTATTGCATTTCATTATAAACCACTGAATCTAATATACAAAGAAGATTGCTTTAATTATAAGTGGACAAAAGAAAGATTTACTCTGTGTTCCCACTAGGCAACTATCAGCAACATGCACCTTCTTCATCTAATGTGGTTATAACAAGTAATTAGTAATTAGGTTTGGTAGTTCTCCTGGGAACAGCAGTTAGCTGTATTACACAGCCCCCAAGAGACAATGACATCAGGTGGATTTGTTAGGTATTGTGGTATCTGTTCTCAGCTGTTTTTTCTTGCCCTGAGGAAACTCATGAGACAGCCATAATGTGGGCAGAGAGTTCAGATGATGAGCTGTTGATCTCCCCGTCTCATCTCCAGCCGGTTTCATTGCACTCTGTGCTGCCCTCTGGAAGCTCAGCAGACAGCAGAGAACTCTGGTGGCCCTCTGTGCCTGCAGGCCCATGCATGGCTAGTTTTTGTTGTGCAAAGTGAAGTGCCTTGGTGCCCTTCACTGTTGTTTTGTACTTTATTACTATTTCAAATCCTGGGCAAACAATTTTCCGAGGAGGAGAAGGGAGAGCTCAGTCCAAGGTGGTGTCCTAGAGCAAGAGCTCCCTGCCGCCTGTGTTCCTCCCTGTTAGGTGGATATCTGACAACTGGGTGAAGGTCTGATAAGCCGAGGGATTCCTCCATATCTGTCATGGTGTGGCTTGGGAGGGAGCATGAGGCAACATGGTGCCTTCCCACTGTCACAACCAAGAGAGTGCTGGGAATGCCCTGCGGCAGAAGGATGGCTGTCAGGAGGTTTAGGTGCCTACAGCTTCTGAGTCCGGGTAGGGTCAAGAAGTGCCTGATGAGAGTCTGTTCTGTGCCATCCTGTGAATCTCTGCCAGCCCAGGAATCTTGAAACCTGACCCCAGCTAGTCCAGAAGCACAGGACCAGCTGATAAAAAAGCTATACAGATGAAAAAAATCCTTTCTTCCCTCTTCCTGTGCATCCATTCAGTCAACACCGTAGTGCAGCTGTCACCCAGTAATATTTGTGAAGTCATCAGAAGTCTTCAGATTAAAAGTATGGTATTAATAAATTATTGCGTTCCTTAGAGGAGACAAAAGGATGACAATAAAGAGGTGAAATTTTGTAGAAAGCTTGAATAACTCAATACTGAGTAGAGACCGAGCATGTGATTCACTTTCAAAGAAAATGCAAAACTTACTATTTCATTATTTGGACAACATAGTCTGCTGATCCTCTTGACTCCCAAGGTTAAGCCCAACCAGCTGTGAATTTTATTGAGGTTACTTGTAAATCTTAATTTCAGTTAAATTTTTTGCAGTAATGTGTTGCTGCTCTCAGTGCTGTCTGATGCTTGAAGTGACAGAGCTGGCCAGCTTTCCTGACCTGTCTGCTGCATCCTGGCACTCATTCCTTTGCTTGTATAAACCTCCCCTCACGTTCCTGCCACTCCCCATCACTGGCGTGTGGCAGGGGATGATTACATAGTGCAAAGGAAGATAGAGATATTGCAAACTTGTTTACTTAACATCACTGCCTTTGGCTCTCCTCGTGGTGGTCCTTGACCCTCTGTGCCAGAAAGAGTGCCTGCTGGAAGAAGCATGTTTGTTTTTTCGGATGCTGTTTCCCTTCCAGAAGCCAGGACAGTAGGGGACCTCCTGACTCCCCCAGTCCACTGCAGGTATCTATGTCATGTAAACCCTATTTGTGGATTTTTCAAATTGCATTTTCCCATGACTTTGGCTCTTTGTCTTGTGATCTTTGAAGAAGGCTGTTCCACAGAATTCGCTGCTCCAATGGTTTGAGATTTGCTTCTCATTCCCAGCCAAAATTTATTATGGCTAGTTTATACCCATTTGTTCTTTTGCCAGCATTGTCCTTCAGTTTAAACAGCTTTTCTCCTTCCCTAGTGTTTACCCCCTCTGATGTATTTATAGACTACAACCATATCCCCTCTTGGCCTTTCTTTAGCGAGGCTAAACAGCCAAGTGCCTCTGGTCTCCTCTGAGAGCACAGGCTTTCCATTCCCTTATTTGGCTTAACAGCCCTGCTCTGCAGCCACTGCAGACCAAAATCCCTTTTCCTCAGCGTGTTTTCCTGGCCATGTACTACAGTAATCCAGGTGAGCCCTCATATTTCCAAAACCTGCTCATTAATAGCATTGGTATTTCACCCTCCCTGAACTCAGCAGTTCATTCTCAGCGGGTTCATTAGAAAGCATCACTTGTTTCCTGCAGGACACATCATATTGGTATTTTCCTGTTACTTATGACTATATAAGATCTCCAGCTCTTCCTCCTGCTCCATCATTTCTAGTTAAGAGCATAAATTCTTCCTACTGGTCCCTCAGATACTTCATTTTGCAATAAGGAATTTCATCCCTTTGCACTATTCCAGGGCTAAGATCGTCCCATTCTTCTTGTGTGGTAGTCGGGTGTCCACCTGATGGTGCCTGTCACCTTGGTGTCATCAGTAACTGCACTGCTTTGAGATTATGCATCCTGGTTATTAATGAAAATGTACAACTACATCCATCCCGAGACTCAACTTGGAAGAACCTTACCGTAACCACCTTCCATCTGAGATTTCTCCTTTGATTTCAATTCATGACCCTGAAAGAGGAAATATCTGCCTGACTCTGTCCAGCACATCCCCCAGAGGAATGATTTGCTTTGATTTTACCCAAGTGGTTTTGAATTCTATATTCTTCTAATTCTTCTAAAGAATTCTATTCTTTCTATATACATCCGTTTATCTATTAGAAATGAATGCTTATGTACTGGTTGGAAAGCCAGTGCAGGCAGACTTCCTACAGGGTTTCCATATAAGGTCAGTTCTGCCAAGAAACTTCAGTTCTAACCTCTAACATTTCTACAACTTCAGTCTGAGATCTCTCTTCAGCAGCACTTGCCAATTGTGGTGCTCACGTTGGGGTGTCAGCAGATGTGTTTTGCTCTGCTTCAGTCTCCCAGTGGGTCACGAAGCCAAATTCATGATTCAAATGATTATGCTTATTTTTCAGACTTAGTACACTTTTTTTTAATGGGAATTTGGAATGGGGTGAAAATTCTTTTGTGTTCTGGCATGTGTCCCTCATATCTTGGCCTGCAGAGGAATAGCAAGAATTATATTTGTATCCTTTACATTCAAAATGTGTGAGACTACAAATATCTTGTCGTCCTAAAACATTCCTGCTTGTTCTTCAATTAAGACTGTGAGACTTCTCCCCCAACATCTCCCTGTGAATTCTGACAAATATCTGACCCTCTTCTTCTTTGTGCCGAAGGGCTTAGAGGCTTTTGGAGGAGCTGATGGTGACATCTCACAAACCAAAGAACACAGCTACTTTTTTTTGGGCTCAAACAGACCAACAGAGGAGAAATTACTGAATATTTAGCTGCCTTTTTGATGACAGGAAAATCAGTCCTTGTCCTCCTTCCCATGAATAGTTCAGGTTTTGGATATCTCTCAATGTTATCAGCTACTTCTTCTGAATATGTTGTATAAATGAGAACTGAATGAACTGATTGAAAACTAGTTCCTTTAAAAAGAGGAGGAAAAAGAAGAGGAAAGGGCCTTTGGAAATATCAAGTCAGTCTAGTTAAGTTTGTTCCATGCTTATAATTTAGCTTCTTTTTATGAACATTAGAACATTCTCTGATCTGAAGAATAAGCTTTCACCTTTTCATATTGAGGGCTGGCTGAAAAGCCTTCACCTAGTGCCTGCATCTGAGATGTTTGTAAAGTCAAGGACCAGATACTCCTGTGACACTCCAGACTTCATCTTACTTGTTTGGTGGACCAGTTATCCTGGACGCAGCTCTAAGAATAAGTGATTTGAGGATTTGTCTGCTGAGCGATCAGGTGGAAAAGGCTTTATTTTGTTATGAGGTTTGATTTTCCAGCTATTTCTACTAAAATCAAGGAACTTTACATCAAGAAGGAATTGTATAATTCAGTCTGACACTCCATGTTGAACAAACTCAGACTGTGTTTTGCTGAAGCAATTTTGTGAAACTAGCCTCCCATATTTCTGTTTCTGCCTGACACCAACCCATAAATTTGGAATTTGCTCACTCACTCTCTAGATTCCAGAGATGGTATTGACTAGATTTCTATAGCTTGTATGGAGTTTTCTGTAGATAAGTAATGTGGAGAGTTCGATATTAAAACAATCCCCTCCTGAGCTGTTATCAAAGGATGTATCTTGTTAAAAGTTGATTCTAGATTCAAAGCACTCAGTGTGTACCTGCACACACACTCTGACCCTTGCTTTGTTCAGGCAGAACTGGGGGCCGTGGCTGGGAGTGCCCAGTGGTGGATCCCTTCCACCAAGGAAGCTCCCTGCTGATCTGAACCCAGCAGAGGGAACACTTTTGGTGGTCTCTGCCTCTCCTGTCAATAGAGGGCACAGACTGAAGATAAGCAGAGCCAGACAGCTGGGTCCCCAGTGCATACAGAGCTCATGGTATCACTCAGAGAAGTCCCTGGGGGCTGCAGCCCCCATGCCACTCCACGGGCTAGTGCAGAGTCACAGTGTGCAGCCAGATGCCTGGAGCCAAATTTCTCCCCCCTTTCCTCCCTTCCCATGGCATCATCTCTTGCTGAGAAACTTGAATGTAAGAAGCATCCAAACCAAAAACATAGGCAGGGGAGTGTGCCAGTCTACAGCTGCTTAGCATCTCAAAAGGAAGACTGAATCCTTGTATCTGACAATCGAGATGCAGGCAGTCACTTTATTGACAGAATTAGTTCATATTCCAGTCCATCATGTGTACAGATAATGCACTGTGGGATTAAGCTACTGTAGCAATAAATTTCCTAACCTAATTTTAAAAGATAAAAGCTCCAGTGAAGTGAGGCTTCATGGCACACTCCGCTCCATTCAATTTCCAGTCCTTCAGAAGAGCAGGCAAGAAAGCCCTCCCTCAGGTTGCTGCTCTGTGTCTCTGACCTCCTCCTCCAAAAGCAAATCTTCCAGGGAAGGAAATAGAGCAGCACTAAATCTCCCGTCCCTCTGGCTACCAGCATCTGCTGTCACTCTTCTCAGCTCACATGGAGCAGGGCTCTGAGAAGCCCTCCAAGTAAAATAGGGAGGAGTGCTGTCTTGCACCAGAAGACCTGCCTCCCCTTGTCCACTTCCTCCCCTCTTCTGCAGCAGTTCCTGGCCACCCTACTCTTCCAGTGAGTTTCAGATATAGCCACAAGCACTGCCAGTCCCGTCCCTGCACCTTTGATCTGGAAACAGGAGTAACTTCTGAGTACTGGTGGCACATGAGGTGCTGATTCCCACTGGCTATTGTGGCTCAGAAGCAGAAGGAGGAGGGAGAGAGCAGCCTGTGGCACAGTGATGCTGGGCAGACATCTCAGGCCTTTGTTAATGTTTTGGGGTCAGGGAGGGCTGAATGCACTGGGCATCGCACGAGGTCAGATGGTGTCTGGGGTTTGCTCAGTACCCACAGGCCTCCTGTGGCAGCAATTGAGGGAAAGGTACTGCAGCCAGTAAGGAAACCCCAAGAGCTGAGCATTTTAGACTGGATGGCATCTTGCACCTCAGCAGTGCAACTGCTGAACTTGTCCATCTCTGCAGCCTCAGAGATGGGAATGGCTCTACCACAGTGTGGTCAAGCCCCAGGGAACGAGGCAGCTGCATGTGCATGGGGCAGCTGTGCAGAGAGGCAGTCAAGTGCCCCTCAAGGCATCACAAGTCAGAATCAGAGAATAGTTTGGGTTGGGAGGGACCCTTAAAGGTCATCTAGTCCAACCCCCAAGTCTTAACAGGTCATTTATTTCCATTCATGTTTGAGCTGCCTTGAACTGCTAGGGAGACCAGAGTTTCTTTGAACTTCGCTGAATTAAATTTTCATCTGGCCATGCTGCAAGGATGGCATTGTTAGAAACCACAGGCATGAAGCCCATGTAATGCTGGTGGCAGTAGCTTTATTTCTCTTGGCCATGCTAGGGGAGTTTGCAAGCTCCACCAAACTTCTCTGAGCAATTGGTTGTCTTCACATTTGAAAAGGCAGCATTTACGTTGCAGGCTCCAGCAATGTGCTTGGTATGTGTCAGTTTAGCATAATTTTAAGCCATTGATCAGGACAAAAAGAAATCCTTGTGTTGGTGTGTTGTCTTCCTTTATGAAGGTCAAAATATTTGATGCTCCAAACAGTGTGCTAAAAGCATCTGCAATAAGGAGACAGTGGCATCTTGTTCACTTGAAACTCCCAGGAAATATATTCATGGCTTCTGTATTACCAAAATCCAAATAAATTAGTACTGTTTGTGCTGTTTGAGGGCTTAGAGTGCAGTTCAAAGGGAAATCACACAAAAAAATGTAACATTTTCAGGTACTCATACCCTGTCTATAATTACTGCCTGCACCGAGGACTGCTACAACCTATTTACTTGCACCAGCTTCACAGCTGACCTCCAGCCAGCAGCTGAGGTTCACCCCAGTTCTAGATGTGAACCTCAGACAAGGTTTACAGGAAGCCTTCGAAAATACCAGTTGGTGGTTTCAGTAGGGCTCAGCAGCACCACCTCCCCGGGCCTTCCTTTGCCTGCTTATTTTCGTATCATATTTTACCATCTGCATTTCAAAGAGGAGTGTTTGCAATTTTTTTATGAACCAAGGTTGATATTAGACACTAAAGTGGACAAATGCTTTTTGCCTTGATTCTTTGGCCAAAATGCACATTGCTTACAAGTTCCCATTTAAAACAGTTGTCACGTAGGTGTGTAAAACACTCTGAAAAGCTCTTTCCTTCACTGCTGGCTCTTCCTGCAAGCGGTTCCAGTCATCCTGCACAGCTCCAGGAGCTGATTATCATCTCTGTGCACAGCACACCCATGTTATCCCCTCCACCTCTGTCTCACCTTATCCTTCCTGTCTCTGCTGTGATTTTTATTTTATTGGGCTTTGTTTGATTAATGGCCTTGTTCTTCTCCACTTGTACATGTCTGAGGAGCTGCAGTGCCTGGTGGGATGCAAGGTGGAATGGACTGTGGCCACAGACAGGACAGAGTTTTGGGAGGCTCTGGAGGCAGTAGGCCAAGCAGTAGGGTGTGACAAGGTCAGGTGTTTCTGAGGAATCTGATCAGTCCTGTCAGTTCTCTCTCAGCCAAGCCAAGGAGGTCTCCAGGCTCAGTTCTGCAGGATCTTCCAGAAATGCTGCTTGTAGCTGCTGGACATCACTCTGATGTACGCAGTGATTACTGTGCTGATCTGAGGGAGGGAGACAGCTGCATGTTAGGGGAAGATCTGGCCCATTTCCATCATGCTGCATTGATTTACCAGCAGTTTCTCCAGCCCCTTGCCAAAAAAAGAGCAGTTTTTCTTTTTTCAAATAAGAGTGAATGTAGCATTTGAACTACATATACATATTTTTATACTTGGTAGTTTCACACAATAAATGTGCCACATGGCATAGGATGAAATTGGATTGGAGGAACCAGCACATACATCGAAGCTTTGATTGTAAGCTTCCAGCTCAGAGGAGATGAACAATCTCTATGTTCAATTATAACTGCAGATATTTCCTTTTTCCTAAGCTAGTGTCTGTTACCATGGCCACAACCTTCAGAGTTTTCTGGTTATTTTAAAGTCATTACTAGGAGTGAAAGAGCAGATGTTTAATTACATTCTTCTTATTCCATTCACTAGGTACAGCTGACATTTTAGAAGTCCTCAGTAAAAAAATAAGTCCTTTTTTATTGTTTATCTCCTAGAGAAAAATAGCAGAAGTTAATTAATATATGCCCATATGCACTTTGTCTACAACTTCTAAGTAGAGGTGAGGAAAGCAGTTTCTTGACATCCTAAAGACTGGGTATTAGATTGGTATTAGCAGTAGTCAGAGGGAGGTGAAAACCATGCTGTAGAAAATATACCAGTTCTTGTCCTCGTCCCTGACAACCCCAAAGGATTGAGAATGTCCTTTGAACACTCTCATTTTCACCCAAAGAAACACTGTTAAACCAGAGCAATGTATTTGCACATCACCAGCAGAGTCCTGCACAGGCCCTGCTGCCCAGGTGTTGTGAGTGTCAGCATCCCCACTGTGTGTACAGTCCTCTGGGATTTATCAAAGCACGAGACCTCACCAGAAACTTTTTCTCCACCACATTGTGGCATTTCTGGTTTGTGAGTAGAGACAATAATTACTTGGGAGATTGCTCAGCCAACAGGACTGCAGGGCGCATGGTCCCCTGGATTTCTCATGGACTGTTCATGGTATGTTCCTCTTTACTTAGACATTACCACTTGTATTACAGTATAGAAGATTTGTTCATTAAAGCTTCCTGGACTCAGGGTTGACTAAGTTTAACATTTTATCTGTAATGGTGGTGACTCCAGTATGTGATGAAAGATTTGTCATCTCCCTGTGCACATCCCTCCCCACCAGACTCTTCTCAGGCCAAAGGAACAACTTGATTATAAGAAAGATCAAGTATGAGGTAGGTCCTGAATCCTACTGAGACTGGTATGTAACTTGGTTTATCCTGAGAAATGTCACAAGAAGGCAGCCTCTGATGTCTGCCCACTTCCAGGGACAAATGGCTGCTGAGCAGGGACTTTTGGGTGTTTGGCTTGAGCACATTTGGATAGAACAACCCTACTTCTCATCCCACTCTTACTTTCAGAGTCTAAATTTATATGGATCTGGTCTCTTGTTGCTCTTGCCTGAGATCTTCACCACAGACTTCCTTGATGTACTGAAGTGTTGGGAAGGCGAATGCCCTAGAGAAGTGAATCATGAAATGTGAATTCATATCTCCATATTCAGGCTGCTCTCCCTTCCCTTCTACAGATAGATGTTCTAGACCAATGCTGTTAAACACCCTCTTAAGTATTTTCTTGACTCAGAGCTGGTAGGTGTCAGCTTCCTAATGAGTTACATTGTTTACAGTGAGTTACGTGAGATTTCACTGTTTAGCTGTTGTTGCTCAGCTCCTCTTGGTGGTGGAGTTTGCTCTCGCTAGTACTGCACTAACTTGAAGCTATTCGTGTATTAAGACAACCATAATCTAATCAACAGTTATGCTGATGAACACTGATGTAAAGTTTTGCAAACCAGAGCAAAGGACAGTGCTGTCTTCCCCTCAAAAGCAGAGCTCACACAGTGGAGGGAGATCCAGCACGGGACTGGAACCCCCAATGGAAACAGAGATGCCAAAAGAGGGAGTTTAGTTCAGGGTCAATGGCTGCAGAAAATCCCACGGTAAGAGATGTGTTCAGTGTCCAGCAGCTTCTCAGCATCCCTGCTGCTATGTGATGCTTACAGAATCTCCACACACAGCTGCTGCTGGGCAGGCAGGGGAAGAGCTGGCCAATGACGGACGTGCCTCTCAGCCACTGTGGAGAGAGTGCTGGCTGCGCAACAGTCCCTTCTCGTCTGACCATGTGAAGCTTGGCTGTCATGGTTTTGCCTTTATTTTAGCAATTATTTTGCTAAGTTGCAATCTCTTGTGTTGCTGTAAAAGCTGCTCTTGTCCGTGCAGACTCTGTAATTAAATATGACCCCTCTCCTATCATGCCTAAAGTACACTATGCACTGTCCAAAACTCAGTTCCTTACACTTTTTCCCATTCACCTGTTTCTCAGAGATGTCTGTCATTTCCATGGTGGCAGTGAGTTCAGCAGATAGAAGGTTGAGCTTTGGGCTTTGGGAAGTAATTCCTTCTACAATAGTAATATAATGCTACAGACTTATCCTAAGTAATCCAGCCACCTAGTCTGGCTGAGTCAGTGTAGGACAGAAAGAGTCTTCTGCCTACATAGAAGCATAATCACCCTTGAGTAGGAAAGGAGGCAGGAGAGCATCCATTCAGAGGACAGCACATTTTTAGGCAATCCCTTACTTAAGGCATGTTTTTAGTTTGCAGTGATGGAAGAGAAGCAAGTGCCTTGCTTACAACATCTGCTTCACGCTCCATGCATGACTGATCACATCTCCTGCTGCAGCAGCTCAGCAGAGCTGCAGTGCCAAGGTCATGTGAAGGTGCAGTGGGTTTTGTGCAAAGCAGCTGTGACAGCTGACCTCAGATCTGTCCCATCTACCAGTTCTGGAGAACCCATTTGGTTCTCTCTTCAGGGCATTCACAGTTCGGTGTGGCATCGACCTCTGCAACCTGCTCCCCACTCTGGGTTGTACTAACCTACCTGGTAACCTAACCAGGGGGTGTCTTGTCTTCTCCTCTTGAAGGTGTGTCCGTCTAGGTAATGCTATATATATACACGTATGTTGTATATATAGTTCATACATGTGCATATGCATGCATTACATGAAAAGATAAAGGTGAATTTTCCAATTCAAATAGTTGGAAAAGTTGAAATTTGGGTGATCTGTGCTTTTGTCTTTTAACTCTTCTAGCATGCATCTCTTTCGTACAATGGGAGCATATATATTAGTGCAGTCAGATGTGCCTTTCCATTATGCTTCATTTTTGTGACACCCCTTGGAAAGTAGTTGCAGAAATCCAAGAGTGGGGTATCCTTGTGAATAAGGAAGATGGCTTTGGAGACGGGGAATTTACTTACATTTCAAAAATGCACACCCTGAGTCTTTTATTCAGTGCATCCTCAAGTAGAGAGGGTCTTGCAAACTGGTGGAAGATGCCCAGCATCACACCACAACTCTTCCTGCAAAGAGTTTGAGTGTACAAGGGGCTCACGTGCATTACTGTCCCATAAAGTGTACCTTTGCCCATTTGCTTGAGTATGGTCCTGTCACTGTCTCAAGAAGTATCTGGAGAGCTTTCTATTTTGAACAATCCTATCTATGTATCTTTCTCAGAATGAAGAAGATGCATCCTTTTTCCATGGGGATTACAATGCACCTTTCAGTAGGGTCTCAGTGTGTTTCTAGATCATCTCATCAAGGACCCATAGTTTCCTCTGTGAATGTGCTATTCTAGACATTTTTGGTCAAATTTTAGTTAAATATGCTTCTGTTATCGGCTACCTTTGTAAATGAAAGGGATCAGAGGATATAAAAACTTTAGAGTTCCCAGATGAAGAAGTTGATGTCTCAAATGGTCATTCAATAGATATTTATTATATCTATTATATCTATATGATATCAATTATCAAAGAGTGATAATCTACTGAGATTGACTCCTGCAGGAAAAAAATCAATAGAATGATGCTTTTTTATTTGAGACTACTTTCAAAGTTCACATACAGAGGCTTCTTTCTTTGAGCATCTCACACATAGTCTGAAGAAAGAATATTTTAATGATAAACCTGAGCTGTCTGATCTTCCTTAAGCACCCTTGTTTACTCTGGGCCCACTTCAAAGCTGTGCTTAAAAGGCCTGGTATTTATTTAATAAAGAGTAAAACTCGATTCTAGGTGAATGTGTAAAATACTGAGATGTCCATGCTTGTGACTGTCCAAGGGGAGCTGGGCAGCACATTCTGTGTTCAGTGTAAGGCCCCACATGCTGCCTGGTGCAGAGGGCATGCAGAGGTATGTCCCCAAGTTTTTGGTAGATGTTTGGACTAGGCAGGCCAGTTCTGTCTTCATCCTTGGGGCAGAAGGAAATAAATCCCCTGCAAGCGTGCATAGATGCACAACTTAAAAGTTGAGTATGGGTCAGCAGTGCCCTGGCAGCCAGGAGTGCCAAGCGTGTCCGAGGGTTCATCAGGCACAGCATCACCAGCTGGGCAAGGGAGGGGATTGTCCATCCCTGCTCTGCTCTGCACTGGGGCAGCCTCACCTCGAGTGCTGGGGGCAGTTTTGGGTGCCACAAAATAAGAAAGATATTAAACTATTAGAGAGCATCCAAAGGATGCAACAAAGGATGTAGCAAAGATGATGAAGGGCCTTGAGGGGAAGCCATATGAGGAGTGGCTGAGGTCACATGGTCTGTTCAGCCTGGAGAAGAGGAGACTGAGGAGAGACCTCATTGCAGTTACAACTTGCTCGTGAGGGGAAGAGGAGGGGCGGACACTGATCTCCTCTCTGTGGTGCCCAGTGACAGGACCTGAGTGAATGGCCTGAAGTTGTCTCAGGGAAGGTTTAGGTTGGATATCAGAAAAAAGTTCTTCACCCAGAGGGTGGTTGGGCACTGGAACACCCAGGGAAGTGGTCACAGCACCAAGCCTGACAAAGCTCAAGGAACGTTTGGACAATGCTCCTGGGCACGTGGTGTGACTCCTGGGGATGGTGCTGTGCAGGGCCAGGAGTTGGACTTGATGTTTGTTGTGGGTCCCTTCCAACTCAGCTTATTCTGTGATTCTCTGACTTATACTTCCTAGTTGATAAGATGATGGCAAAACTGAACATCTGCTTGTCTGCAAGGTGTGTGTTCCCATTCAGGGTTGCCTTCTGCCTTTTCTTCATGTTATATTTCATTGTCATCAGTCAAGAATTAAGTGATCACGTGTGCATGGACATATGTGCTCATATAGTGTGAAACAGGTGCTGTCACCAGGATGGTTTAACAGTATAAGAGACTTGTAATGGAGATGATATATTTTTATTACATGAGTTTACATGCTGTGAAACAGCAGAACGTACCTTTGGCATATACTGTAGAGTGTTGCAGACTGGCATCTATATGAAGAGATCATGAAAGAATTTCTGCTTGAGCTGGAATGAGGTCACACCTGCAAATAAGTTTTTTCCTGAGGTCTCCCACTTGGTTTCAAGTAGCCTCCCTCCTTTCCCGGTTCATCATCTGAATTCAATTGTCCCAAGAACCAAGAAATGTCAGGTGAAATCACACCTTGCTAAAGCCCCCACAGTCTTCAAAACCAGTGGATTCTGTATGTATTTGACTAGACACGATACAGATCTTCTAATGCACCATCTGCCTCCTTTAAAATGAAGGTGAGACTGCTCCACGGAGGTTAGTGACAACCTCCTTCTCCACTAATATCTCTGTCTGCTCCAAATGTGCTAATTAGCCTTTTCTGTCATGCTTACAGTGCATTAACAATGATAAATTTACAGGCCACCTGTTTCTCTCCTATGTTTATCTCAGGCCTGACTGCTTTGTCTGACCTGCTAAGGCACTTGAGAGCGTCCATTTATTTTTGCCTCATTAGGTGGTCAAATAAAAGATTTGTTAAGACCCTCCTTCACAAACACAGCTTTGAGGAGTGGTATTTAACACATCTCATCCAGTTCTGCAGTATTTAGCCTTTTCTGTTCATATCACGTGCAAAAGTTGGTGAGAACACCCAAGCTTGTGCTGGTGAGGACACTCGTGCTCTGTGCTGGTGAGGATTACCTGCTGGTACTCTGCCAGGGAGCAGCACATGCAGCCTCTTGGGAGCACTAATACAGACCTTTGGTCAGAAGGCAACCCCATTATTGAATTCCCAGGTGCATAACTAAGCAGTTGGTGGAGAAGGGTACACAAAACTTGTTTTGAAAGACCTTTTTCCTGCATAAGGAACAGGAAATATCCAAGTGGTGAGATGTGCATTATTTCACAGCAGCTCCCCAACTTTCAACTTTTGTGTTTGAGGTGGCAACAACTGTTGTGCCAGGACTCCATCAGACCATGTCACTGCCAGCACGTATCCTCAACTCTTGGCCCATACAGGTTTGTTACCACTTGCTGGCCACGTGCAACACTTCTCTGTGGCTAGCCAGCATCATGGGGCATGTCTTGTCCTCCTGGTAGCCAGTAGTCCCTGCTAGAGGTCCTATCATGTCTGTGTCCTCAACTCCTTTGGAAGAGTCTATAAATAGGTGAGCATGAAGACTGCTTCCAGGTCTCTGTGAGATAAATCAGGATTTATTCAGGGACTGGAAATTGAGGGCTCAGCATGGGACACCCCTGCCCACACAGCAGTGGTGCACACTTCCTTCTGTGCACATGTAAAACTCAAGAGTAGAGAGATCCCATTGTTTAAGTGAAGTACATGTAGTTGAACTTTGGCCTCCACTGCTTTGACTACAGAAGAAAACAAGGGTCTAAAAATAAGGAAATGTTTGCCTCTTGGAAATTTTCTAAGCAATTAATCTGAGAGTTATTGATGTTTCTAATTTTGTCAGAAGAGGGAGGACCATCAGTCACACTCAAAAATACCAGCTCTTTGCTGATAACTCATAAAGTGGAATGGCTTTTTAATGAAGTTGCCAGAAGAATGGTTTGCTGCCAAAATCAAGGATATTGCCCTATCCCACTCATACTCCTTCATCAAGGAAACTTCCGAGAAAATTCTGGCTTTCTCCCAAAGTTGTTGTGTGGGATTTTTCTTTTTTCTTTTTTTTTTTTTTAAGTGCCTGAAAACCAACTCCAAAGCCAACTTTAGTGCCAACCTTTTAAAAGAAGTAATGACAATATATGCTAATAGGAGGTTTCACAAATCAGTATGAGATCACTGAAACCAGTTCCCATCTGATCACACGTCAGTGAACAATGTGTGAGTTTGAACTGTGTTCATGATATGATGATAGCTCCATCTTTCATTTAGATTGAGATCAAATGAATATTACCGAGTGCTGGGTGGTAAACTGTTAATAAGTCACTGTTTTATCATCCTATGGAGCCTAAAGTGAAAACATCCTTGTTTTAATGAAACTGAGCAATAGATTTCAAAGCACCTTACAATGAAGTAGATACTGTTGCTTCACGAATGGCTCCCTTTCCTAGAACGTTCATTAAAAAGCAGTGAGCCTCATGGGGTACATCCTTCTTTTAATAAAGAAAAAAACAAGTAGAAAATCAGAAGTTTTCCATATATATTTGCATAGTTATCAGTTTCTTAATCTTTCTTGGAGGATTCCTTTGGCAATGCACAGGAGGATCCCTGTGTTGCTCACTGACTTAAGTGACTTTCCAGTGAATTCATTAGAAGATCAAGATCTGAGACGTATTTGGTGGAACAGGGTGTGCTTTTATTATTGAATAAGTGATTTGTATGGTGATTTTATGTGGCACTTTGCAAACAGTGGGCTGATTCTTCAGTGTTCATCCTGTTTCTAAGCAGTGGAGCTTCACTGGTTTTCATAACATCGGTAGCAGAGGAGAGAATTAGGAAATACTTGATGCATGAAGTGAGAGGAAGCATGGAATGTCTGAGGAGTGGGTTCGGACAGAAATTACTGGTGAAGATGATGTGGAAGGGAGAATTGTCAGTTGAAGATATTTTAAGGACATCTTAAAAGCTATATGTAGCAAGCAGGAATAGAGAGACATTTAAAATACAAGACCTTTATTTTTATAAGGCATGATACTGAGAATGCAAGAGGTTATTACTGCAGTAAGAATGGGTCATACGAGGCATACAGAGCGAGAAAAGAAACTGGAATAAATGTCAGAGACAGAACTCTCCATCAGTGAGATTATGATTACGTACATCACTGAAAGGATCTGAAATACTGGCCATCAGGTAACTGGTAAATCTTTCATTAGCCACAGGCGAAATATTCTCATTAGAGTCAGCATCTCAGACTTAAATAATTTCCACTCCTTTCCGTGTCTGAGAAGTAATGCTTCCCGGGAAAAGGAATCAGATCATCAAAACCAGAATTTCTAATTAACATTGGTGATGATGCTGTTCAGAGTTCAGAAACTGCTCTTAAAAACAGCAGTACTGGTACTCTACCATTAATGCAAAAGCAGCAAGGCAAATCATGGTAGATGAAATGGTAATAGTTTTCTATTAATTAGATACCAAATACATCTTTGCTACATACTTCTTTAGGATAATTTAGCTAGAGAGAGACACAGAGATTAAGCCATAGGTGGTCTTCTTCCAAGGTTTCCAAACCCTGCTGCTTCAGACATGATATATTTCATTGTTAGGTTATTGTTTTGGTGGTGCATGGCATCAAAAATGCAAATGCTAGTAGTAGGAATGGACATGTCTAGGAAATGCAGAAAAAATTAAGAGAAATGATATGACAGACTTTATCAAAGACAATAGGAAAAGTAAGAAAGATTGTGTTTATTTTAGGGAGCTAAGGGATAGTAGTGAAAAGTAAGAGGTAAGGGGAAAAATAAAATATAAGAAAGAACAAAGTTTTATATACTAATACAATAAATAAAAGTCTTAGAAAATGAAAAATGGGGAAAGGCACTAAAACTCACATACAAGAAATCTCAGAGAAGCTGACATCTTGAGAACAGCAAAGAGGCAAAAGTAAACTGGCCTAAAAATGTAACAGGATCAGCTTTTCTGTTTATTTACAGTCACTAGGAAGTGGTGAACAGTGATATTTTATTCCATGTTGGATAAAATCTGGTTTTCCTAAAGTTAAACTTTGGAAAAAAGCTTTCTGGTTCTGCCACTTCTACTTTTCTACAACAGTAATACAAATTGTTTGTTGTTCACATGAGAAAAAACAGTTCGTTTGTTTGAAGACAGTTCTCTGATGGACTTTGTTTACTTCCTCAGAGGATGTTAGTAGTGAAGGAAGAAGTGCTGTTAACCCTTTCTTTTGTGAAGGAGTTCATCTTAGTTGAATTTACCGAAAATTTTCAGTGATGGCAGAAAAGTTTTTGATCTGATAATTCATATTTTTATGTCTAGATTTTGTCCTGGGTTTTATACAGTATTTCTTGTTGCAATTTATGTAATGCTATAAACTTGTAAAAAATTTTTGTTGAATTCATGCAAACAATTTTTTACTATGCTCTGCATAATCACTATATGATACATGGAATTTCAAAGGTTCCTTTGTAAACCAGTATTGTCTATATGAGTGTCTACTACCTACACTTAATATTGAGAGCTGCTAGGGTTTTGTTTATTGATAAAAAGCAATAGTAAGAACATCAAGATTATACAAGCATTTGTTTACACGTGTGTGAGAGACAGAGAAGCACAGCAAATTATTTTTGCACTTAATTTGTCAAATGTTTTTCTATGCCTCTTAAGGGAGTTTGCTTACCGACCTTTACCATGTTGTTCAAACTCCCAAATTCATTCCTGTTGAGTAATTTCTAAAATCAGGCAGCACACTGTGTTATGCATGAAATAGCAGTTGGGTAAGACATGGGTCTGTGTTTTTCACGGCGGGCTGTCAGGACTGGATGTCATTCTGACTTTCAAAATGAATACAAATGAAAATCTTCTTCCAGTTACTTTATAGATTATATCCAAGCTAAGTTTTTTTTCGGGTTTTTACACAAATGGTGCTGAGAGGAAACAGAATCTCCACATTAAAAGCCTGTTGTTACCCCCAGATCCAGCCCTCCCAGATCAGCTGTCCATGTAGACTGTGGAGAAGGAGGTACTATAAGGTGGCTTGAGTAATCATCAGATTGTTAGGGAGAAGAGGAGATACCGTCATCACCAGTGGTAACCACATCCTTGTCCACAGAAACTTTTCATGGGGCACAGCAAAGCACCTGAACTGGGGTTCGTGGCTGAGCTTCTCAAGCTGACTGTATTGCTGGACCAGCTTGGGGACAGTTATCTGGTTTTCTTGTACCTTATCTGCAGCATGAAGATTGCATGTGAAGACAGAGAAGAGGTCTTAGGAAAAAATGGAAAACACATTGTCTTAAAACAAAATTAAAATATTACTTTCTTTCATTTGTGCTAAAATCCTTCATGTCAACATATCTTCTCAAATAGGATTCATATTATGACTCATCTGGATGACGTTAACTTTTGAAATAAAATATATTTATTTTACTGTTAATCTTCAAAACCAGGCATTTATCATGGAGCAAATATTCTATTTAAATTACCAATTTAAAACCTTTGTGAAATGGAAGTAGCTTACTGCGCTGCAATTTGGGAATTACGAGTTCCTTTCAAATGTAGGAGCTGTAGGCTGTGCCATATGTCACTGGGAGGATGTTTTCTCATATATTCACAGGAAAATCTTGGATTTGAGTGATGAATTCCGTGAACTTGGCAATAGAGCATGAGGAATAAAATAGAAGTGGCTAGCCTCAAACTCCCCTAGACAAGCAGAAGCTAGAAACTTGCCATATGTCATTGACTTCCATGAGCAATACTGAACAGTAGAATATCACCCAGTCTTGCAGCATTAAATACTGCCCTAAGTCATTAATACAAAGCAGATGGCTTTGTTGTTGATTAGAGCTGGTTAGAACCTGAAATTCCCATTCTAAAGGAAATTTTGACATTTGTGTTTATTTTCACTGCCTATTGGAACAAAACATCAAAATTTCCCAGTGGGATGGATATTAAAAATGATCTGGAAACACCAAGTTATTTCACGTCATTGGCATTGCATTGTTTTCTCAATAATACCAAACCAGTGTAATTCTAAAATTAATCAAATATAAATGCCAAAACAAAATTAATAAACATATAAAGTAACACTGAAACTTTTTTGCCATGTTAAAAGGAGACTATTAAATTGAAATTATAAATTCTGACATTTTTACAGAATTTTTTTTCTTGAATGTGACAAAACATTTTGATTTCAGCTAAGCTGTGTTACCTAATGGAAATGGGTTCTACTGAAAAAATGTTCACCCAGTGCTGTTTGTCCAGGGCCAGTAATGTACAGGATCATCTTGCAAGTTCAAGGATGTAAAAATTCTGAGAAATAAGACATGTACAAAGAGAAAATTAACACAATATCTGCAGTTTAGGAACATCTTTGAAGACTGCTTTAAAAATTCCTACAGCTCCCACAAAATTAATTTAGTCATCTAGATCTCTCTTACATTAGGTCTCTTTTGTTCAGCCACACTCGAGAGTGCTAAGTGCTGGACAAATCATCCCTGGCATGGACCTTCATATTTATGAACTTGTAAACTGTGACTTATCTTAGTGCATCTTGTTTCCATCTCCTTAGCAAAATTCTGGTCCTGACTGCCAGAACCTCCCACTCCCAATCTCCAGTTGCCTACTTTCCTGGAGAAAGTTCCAATAGCTCTCTTCAATATGGAACAAAAACTCACAGTTACTCTCCAGGTAGGAACCTCCACAATAATTCCTTTCCCTGTCATAAGAACATCTTTAAAAATATCTGGTTTGCCAGCTAATGGCTCCATTTTTTCCAGTATCATGATTTCATTTTTTTTTGTCAACAGCAAGTTTCTGCTGTGGGATAGAAGACCATCTGTTAACAATTTTTGTAAGGGTAGTCTAAGCACAAATGTCACACTTTTGGAGTCACATGCTATTTATTTACAAAGATAAAAAAATCAATATCATGAATTCACATCAGCTTCTCGTCTTACTTTGTGCAACAGTAGCTTTCTGCTTTAGTTTCCACTGCCCTCCACCAAGGTATTGCATATAAGATTACATAAAAGGACCAAACAAGATGTAGGACAGATTAGAAACCTGATGAAGTTGCTGCTGGATGAGTTTGATGACTGGTGTGCTCAGGTGCACTGGGGAAGATTATGTTACTACTGGTGAGTGCCCTGCACAAAGGAGAGAAGCCCTGCAGAAGAAAGGAGAATAATCTGAGTTTGATGTGGCTGGACATGTTGAGTATCAGGATAAAGACGAACAGCAGTGGTGCAGGTGTGTAGGAAGGGTGGCTTTTCTAAAGCATTCAGGCCCTTGTTAGGGACCAAAATCAGTGGTGCTACTTTCTGGCAGGTCTCAGATACTGGATACAGATGCTTTTTGACAAACTACCTATTGCACAGGTGCCCAAAGGGAAGGTGTGTTTTGTTTGAGTTTAATTGTGGGTGCTGGGCACTTGGAAAAGTGTGACCTTGAGCATTTTAGGAAATGTGGCCCAGAAAGGTATTGTTAACCAAAGAGACTGTAGGCTCACAAGGTGCTTAATAGGAGACACAGTAACTGCAGAAAATTTCCATCATTTGGGTCTTGATATATGGTCTTCTTTTGAAAGAATGTTGATAGATAAAGTCACCTGCAGATGGATCAGGTGAGAGATTTTGCCGACTCCCCTGCTGTCGGCTTAACACCCATGTTTATAAATACTGCAGATGTCCTGTGCTTAGTGAAACAGCTGAACGCAGTAAAATCTGGAAAGGCAGCCTCCTGAGGGTAGATGTTCTAATGTACTGTTAGCAAAGTCTCTCTTGCCCTTTGCCATACAAAATTAGGCAAAGGCAAACATACTTTTACAAAAATACTATTTCCATAGAGTTTTAAGAAATCAAATACATAAATATATATCTAATTCCCAAAAGAGTCATCTGAAGTCTGCCAAGACAAAGAATTAGTTATTTTAAAGACCTTAGATGGTTCTACCCAGGGTTAATGAACAAAATGTTGTGGTTTTTTCTTACACAGCATATGGTAAAGTGTTGTTTCTCAGCTTCACAAATGAATGATTATGAACCAAAAATGCATGTGAATATTGGCATGGTTTTTATTGTTGCGAATTCTAAAAGAATTAGGAAGAAATTAAATTAAATAGCAAGACCTTTTCTGAGTATAAGAGATAAACAAATCTGTATGAGTTCTTCCTCTTTTGTCTGGTTTCTCTTTTTTTTTTTTCTCATTTCTCATTAAGGAAGAAAAGGTTACTTTCAAGCCATTCTGGGTGGTGAAGCCTTTACTGGCCCTGGGGAATGACTGTCCAATGCTTACTGCATCATTTTTTGCACTGCTCATAGGGTGGTGGCAGCACTTCCCAAAGGGATTCCAGACAAAGCCCAGGACACCAAGAAAGGCTGAAGTGCTAGATACCCCACCATGTGCACAGGGGAGCCCACATTTACACCGTCTTACACTTTGGAGTGTCACTGTAGGATTTGGGAACATGGATTGCTTTATATGGTATCTCCAGCAGCCCCTTTTGTGTGTGTCTTCACTGTCTGTCTGCTCTGCCCGAGGTTACACCTTAACTGAGCAGACAGCCTTCCTAAAGATGCTTAGGTGTGCTCTGTCTGAAGCAGCAGAGATCTTGTATAAAGTGAGAGAGCTCCATCTCCCCTCTGGGATAGCCAGGCTGTGGATGCAGCAAGTACCTGATTGCCAGGAGGTTAAGGGCAGACCTGACTGCCCCATGCAATCACAATCTAATGGGTGGAGGCAGCCCATTACAGACGCTCCTCTTTGGTGGATGGATGTACACCAAATTTCAGTCAGGAGCAGCTTCAGAAACAAGCTCTGAGTCCTAAATGCAGGGCTTTAAGATGGAAAGAGTGACCAACCGTGAGTGAGAGAGGAGTCACTGCACAGTGTGACACACTGTACAAATGCACATAACATGCTCTTTTCCTCAGCTCCCAACATTAGAAATGCTCATGCCTAGTCATCCTTTTTGTACCATACACTCCACCTTACAGGAAATACTTTGGAAACAGAGACCTTTCTGGGAAGCCCCAGTGATGCTGAAGGCGGTGCAAAGATGAGGGGTGTGAACGTCGATCCTTTCACTGCTTGAGACTGAAACACTGCGTATTGGTTTCAAAACAGCTCCAGCCGAGACTGTGGGCATTGTTGAGAATAACATGATAAACACTAAGCTGTTATCTGGTTTACTCACTGGTGCTGAAGACGCCAGTAGTAATGTACTGACATTTATTGACGGGGCACTGCCTTTCTGCTGTATCCCCCTCCTCCACCCTCACACCAGCCCTCATTGCTAAAATGCACAAAGGAATTATGGTAAAGAGAAATAGGAGACAAAGTGGAGCAGCTGTAGCATTTCTCTGCCAGGGCAAGTCTGAAGGGAGAAGAGCCTGGGCTTTTGATATTATCCATAAGCACCTCCAAGTTTGAAACATGTGAGCTCTGTGCAGCTGCTCCTGCTTGGACTGCCCGCCTCAACCAAAACACAGAGTTATAAAGGATTTGCTTTTATTTCTTGTTTTGAATTTCTGCTGCGGTAGCAGGAAAGCATGGAACAAATACTGTCAAAGGAGAAATTAGGGGCACCTTTGGTAGGGGAAGGATCCCCAGTAAGGGGCTAGAGAAACAGGAAGGTGACACTAAACAAAACAGGAACTTAGAGCAGTGAAAATGTCAGGATCCTGGAATCAGACTAAGATCCTAATACAAAATGAGTGAATATTGTGATGAACAGGTTTGGAAGTACCAGTGGACAACTGGATCCATCTTCCTTCTGTTGATATATAAAGCATAAATACTGAATGATGATTCCATCTACACCTCTTCCTTGGGTTTTTTGCTCTTAATTTCTTCATTAGTCTTCATTCCTCTTCTTTGATGTCAGCTATAGTTTTAGCCAGACATATTTGGGTACTTGTTTTACTGCACCGCAAATCTGTTTACTGCTGTTCCTTCTGAATATTAATATGAGAATGTCAGATTGTTTTATGAATCTTGCTCAGGAATTTCACCTGGTTTTTGCTCTTTGACAATATAAAGAGATAAATAGAGGGTGGCAAGGCTCAAAATTTTATTTTGCATGTATTTGGTTTTTTGCTAAGTTTCTGTGTGTTTTTTAATAAATTTGGTTTTCTTTCAAAAATATGTTCCAAGATGCTGTTAAAAAAAATTAAGCAAAAGCCTTTCTTGGCAAGCATCTCCACACTGGTTACTCAAATGAACATGTGAAAACAAACTAGAAATGGCCAGGAGGAACCAAAGTGGCTGCTTCCAAGAGCCTGGGTTTTTTTTTTCTGTGGGATGGAAATAAAAAAAAATCTCTTGACCAGGTAGCGCTGACACTTCACAGTAGGAGACTAAAACCAGAGAAGTTATTCTTCCCAGCACAGCTGCTGCTGCTGCTGTAACTATTCACTGTGTCCCACCAGCAGGATCCTGCACTGGCACTGGAATTTCCAGTGGGACAGTGGAGAGCAGTGCTGGAGGTGGCTCTGAGGCTGTGAATTGGGAGCTCAGGGATTGATCACAGAGTCTCCTGGGCTGGAGCACATCAGAGATTAACAAACACGTCCCTGCCTTGCTCACCAAGTCTCACTGGAGAGCTCCAAGATCACAGACAGTGCTTTGCCCACATTTACTGTTGGGTTTGCATTCACAATGAGGCCATGGCACCATTGGTGTTCCAGCCACAGGGAAGCAGCATACACAGATGGGAAGGGAATGTATCATTTGAGATAGCTGTTGCTTTGAACTGTCTCATTACATAGCTCATACAGCAGTTAGCAGTGTTACAGCCCAAAGGAATACTGCCCTTATGAAAGAAACTTGGCTTTTATACCAGATTGTGTTCACCAAGCCTTGACTTTTTTAAATGCACGTAACTTCCCCCATTCTATAAGGGTGTGGATAAAGATGAACCAAAGCTGCATTTGGAAGCACGTGTACGCTGGATCCCAAATAACAACAGAGTTTGCAGAGACTGAAACATTGTGGTGAACTGGTATTTGGTATTTGAAGCTTTACCAAGCGGTGAGAGCAGCTGGCAGAGTGAAAGGAAGAGAGTAGTTCTAATGTGGTGAAGTTTGGTAACAGGGCAAAATTTTGGCCTGGAAGCCCTGGGGACACATCCCCAGACACAGTGTCATGCTCTGAGATGCACTGCAGTCTCCCCTTGATATCCCTCCACTTATTTGCAGGGTAAGGGGATGTCGTACTGCAAGGTTTGGTCAGCCCGAGGTTTGGTCGACCAGGGCAGAGCAGCACCTCTTCTCTGAGCTTGTGACACAGCTGAGCTGCACAGTGACAGGCAGAGGAAGAACTGGTTGGGGTGGCAGAAAGTGATGGCAGAAGAATTCAGCTTGCCAAAGCCCTATCTGCTGTGCTGTGGAGGCTGGTATGCAGTGACAAGAGAAGACTGCTCGTGGGTAGGACATGAAAGAAGGTGAGATCCCTGCTGTTTCCAGATGTGCAGACAGCTTGAGAGATAGATGGTGTATATGAGTTCACTTGTCACACATCCAAACTTTCAGTAATGATCTGACAGGAGGAAAAACCACAGCGGTGATGGTGAGTGGAGAATCGTACCTCAGAGTGGCATTGCCACAGGGGACTGACTCATGCTGGAGCACTGCCTTCTCACCACTGTCAGGTAGCAGAGCTGGCTCAGAGTGATGCTGTTGTCCTGCTCGGCCTTTAGTTCATTCCAGCAGTCATCAGGAGCTTGTGCAGCTGCTTGGCAGAGATTGAAATCCCACGATTGCTAGTCTCAGAAAAATTCTCAAATTATGTGTTAGAAATATTAAAGACAGCATTGCACCCATAAGTGGCTTATTTCTTGGAAACAGGTCAAACTGTGTGTTAGAAACCAAGAAACAGAAGTTTCTGAAGACAAAAATCACAAAATGGAAATTTCATTGCTTCTTTCTGAAAAGTTTTCTGCTTTCATTTTTACAGAGCTGGTGTCTGTAGCCAAGCCTGTGGTGTGATTAACCTTGCTATTCCCACTGGAAACAGATCAGGCAGGACTTGTTTTGAAACTTATTCTTTAGACCTTTGAGGTGATTTGTACCCTGTTAGCTATAAAGTACCCAATAGCCTAAAATTTCCATTTTTAGAGCAAGGCTTCCCTGGACAAATGCTCCTTTCTCATAATACTTTTTCCCAGCACTGGACTTCCCCTCAGATTTAAGCCTAAATGAAAATTAAGAAGTCTTGTTGTCTTTGGCAGACTAAGCTCAATCAAATAAAAAAAAAAAAAGCATGGAGTTTTCTTTATATGATGGGTGTCAAGTGTGAAGAGTAAAAGCGCTTTTAGAAATGTGTTGTTAGAACTTGCTTTTTATAGCAAACCTTCAACAGAAAAAATAAAGCATTTATTTCTTTTAAGGAAATACGTTTAGCTGTTTGCACTGCACGTCTGTTTGCATTGCACTGCACTCGTTGCAGTGGGTTGGCTGCGTGCTCCTGGGTGCTGCAGCTTTCCAGCTCCTGCAAGGTTGTTGCTTCAGCAGGCAGCGTTTGCCTGACTCTGAGGTTTCAGAGTGAGGTAGCAGCGGTGTGCGAGCAGCAGCAAGCTGCTGGCAGAGAGACACGTGGTAGCACAGGTGTTCACTGCCCTCCTGCCCAGTCAGAGCTCCCTGTGCGAGGAGAAGGCTCTAACAGCAGCGCTGTCCTGCCTGCACACAACAAATCTGCTGCGCTCTCAGTGCAGTGTCACTTTCTGCTTATGCTGAATTGTCACAGGCCAGTTGTCTGTCAGACAACTCTGTTAAAAACTCCACACTGAATAGAGGGATTTTAAGTATTTCCTTTAAGGAGCATTGCCTATGACATTTCCTCCAATAATCAGTGAACAGGGATTCTTTCCATAGTAACTGCGCAGCAGTGACGTTTTACTTCCTGATATTCTGTAGTTGTTGACTGAAATGGCATCAACCTTTCAAGCCATAAACACATCACATTATTTTACCGACAATATTGCCTTAAGAATTAAGACCTTAATATTTTAATATGTTGTTCTATATAGCAAGTCATTCATATATATTCTATCTAACACCATTGTGTCAGAGGAAGAAATTGTAGAAATGCAATTAAACATACTCATTTGTCATTTAATTTGTCTTTCTTTTTGTACACCTACAATATTCATTTCTCAGTATTGTCAATATTTTACTTTGCCGTTGTGATTGCCGTTCACTATTTACTTGCTGTATTTTGAACTTCTAATCATTTATTAGAAATTTGAGATCTACAGGAATGATAAAGTGTGAAAAAATGCCTAAAATCAGTTTCGATTTTATTTTGTTCTGTGTGCCTTTATTGCTGTCATTGTTAGCTGACAATCTCTTAGCTCACTACACTCTGCCCATACTCTAATCTATTGTGAAGAGTCAGGCAGCAATCTGTGAAGTGGTTGTGAGGATCTTCAAGTGTCTTCAATGATTTTCTGTACTCGGACTGCAAAAGCATTTTGATCTGTTACTGATAGATAGAACAGGCACAATAAATCCCATTGTTACAGTTCCTAGAACACCACCTATTAAAAAGGAAAAATCTGGAGGGCAAAGAACATGATAAGAATTCATCACAAGTGGACTCAGGAATAATGCTACTAGTTTTTGACTGCGTCACCTGGCATCACAACAGCTGTGGATTTCAACCTTGTACTGCAAGTCACAAAATGGCTAGCTCTCCCTTTTTGCCTGGAGAACACAGATTTTTCTGGTTGTGATGTTTTGCAAAGCAGTGCGCTCTACTCTTCTGTGGTTTTTATTATTTGGTGAAAATATGTTGTACCTACAACATTGTGCAGCTATAAAGGCATTTTTTAGTGTGAAACAGAGTCTTATTGGCCAGCTCTTGAAGGACACTGCCTGCATCTTACCTCACTATTTCGTTTTTCAGAAGACTCTGGACTAGAAATGTGCAAGCTGGGTTTTCAATTTTCAAATGTTTGAGTTATTAAAAAGCAGGAGAGGATTACATGGCTAATTCTAGCTCATTCCTACCACAGCTGGCTTGCACCTTAGTTAGCAATCTTCCCTCCCTGCTCTATGGCCTGGAAGGTGTGCTGCCCCTGGCACTGTGGAAGAGCTGCCGGCCAGGGATGTGGGCAGCTGCTGCCTACTCTGGGGATTTTACTGGGCGTTTTGTGTTAAACTGGTGCCACTATGAACTGAGCCTGGCCACTTCCGTTGTCCAGCTGCTCTTCCATCCCACTGGCAGACCCTGATTGTGTTGTTTTCCCTGACATAAAGCCCTCTGGCTGCCCTAATGTAATCCGTTCGCTCAGCTAATTCCCAGGTTGTTTATTATGGGCCCCGTCCAACACCCATGGAAGGCAGCACAACGTTCAGCTGCCTCGGCAGCTGCTGGACCAGGCCTGTGAAACAAGGTCTTTTCTGCTATTTTCAGGGCATTAAGAACTTGGATTACTTAAAAAACTGTACAGCATGTTTTGATCAGGATGAAAAGACAAAAGGCAGTAGAAAAATTACCTTTGAGGTGGCATCTTCCACTTTTCAAGTGTTTTGGAGACACTTTGGAGGAGAAGATATTGTTTGGTCAACATAGTCAACCAAGCCCCTGAAATGGTCAGGAGATGGATAGGCCCCATGGGGCAGGATTCTTCACCCTTCCCAGCCTCCTGTCTGTGAACAGAGGAGCCTGTTCTCCATGAACCGTGTAGGCAACACGTTTAGACAGGACATGTAGTTACCAAGCAGCCATCAGTGGATCCTGGAGACACACATGAATCTAGGGTGGATCCCACAGTTTTTCACACTTGTGAAGTACAGCTTTTTGGTCATTCTGGTCCAAGAACACAGGAAATTAAGGAATCAGTCTTCCAGCTGTCTTGGGGAGCTCAAATTCCTTGGGGAGAAGGGGAGCTTCCCACAAGAAAAAATAATAGCAGCAACCATGGGGAGCCTCAGTTTCTTCTTCCCAATGCCAAGCAGAAGAGACAGTAGATTAGCTTCAAATGGTGGTACATTTCTCAGTAGCTGCTTCTGTCATGTATCAATACTGTATTATTCTTCATTTTTTAAAAGTAATATCTTGTTTAAGAAAGGACATTTTATTGAATGCTCATTAGCCATTCCAGTCATCATTATTAAATCCATCTCTGGGCCAGAGACTCCATTCTGACAACAATGTGAGTCATATTTAGATTATTTTGCAATTCTGCTTTACTTATCCGTACATCACATCTTAGCTGTGACTGTCATTTGCATGACAAGTTCTCAGGCAGGTTTCTGTCAATAGAGAAGGGCTTCCCACAAATCAGTAAAATGTTAAGCTTCCAGTAAAATTGATGTTGCCTTGTGGAGCCAACGCACTCAGGCTCCAAAACTTAAAACCTAAAGGCATCACTCATTAGTAAATGTGCTGCACAAAGTGATATGTAGCAACTTGCCTTAAACGAAATATAATTACGGTGATTTAATAGAGACTGTATCCAGTAATACTTCTTAATGGTTAATTTAAGGGAAATGAATTTCTAATTTCATTGTCTAGGTACTTCTTTTTTTCTCCTTTCTTCTTTCTTTTTTTTTTATAAAGAGGTTTTTTTCAAAGAGCTGTGACCACCCGGATTACTATTACTTAGTAATAGATCCAGTTTTTGGCTACAAGGAAGATTAAAAACAAAGTAATAGTCTGAGGTGGGGGAATCCACCGTTGATAAAATCTCTTCAGATTTTATCTTCATTTTGAAGTAAAATAGGAATTGGTCCATGCCAAACAAAAGAGGCAATTTCTGGGTTGCCTTCTGGTTATAAAGATATATGTAGAAGGGCTTTGGAGTTACTGGTTTCAGTGTACACTGCAGTTGCACCTTGATCCCATTTTGGAACAAGACTAAGGGAACACAGGCCTTTGTAGCAGTCTGGTTTCCACCAGAGGTACAAAAACTGTTTCTCATTAGGCCAGCTCCTCAGGACAGTTGGGTGACAGGGATGGAGTGTGTGCAACAGCACAGCTGTGCTGCAACACACAGCTACTGGTCAGCTGCACCTTGCAACATCCATTGCTTACCTCATGATTTCAAGGGCAAAATAGGATGGCAATAAATTCAGTGTAATTACAGTTCTCCAGACTGTCAAAAGACAATGCAATCAACATGTAGATTAAGTTTATTAATTTTTTCAGAGTATACATGTAGTAGTGGACATTGTCCAAGGTTTCAGTTGATTCCCAAGAGTGAACTATCATCAGAAAACTCATAATACAGCATACTGTTCTTCTACAGCCTCCAAGCTAATCAGTATCAATAATTAATAATAATACATATGTGGTGTTTTTTGCTCTGCAGGTAATATTTTAACTCCAATATGGGAAAGCAAAACAGCAAACTACGCCCTGAAGTCATGCAAGATTTGCTAGAAAGTACAGACTTTACAGAACATGAGATCCAGGAGTGGTACAAAGGCTTCTTGAGAGACTGTCCAAGTGGACATTTATCTATGGAGGAGTTTAAAAAAATATATGGAAACTTTTTCCCTTATGGGGACGCTTCTAAGTTTGCAGAACACGTATTCCGCACTTTTGACGCCAATGGAGACGGAACAATAGATTTCAGAGAATTCATCATAGCCTTGAGTGTAACGTCGAGAGGAAAACTGGAGCAAAAGCTGAAGTGGGCATTCAGTATGTACGACCTTGACGGGAATGGCTACATCAGTAAGTCAGAGATGCTGGAAATCGTGCAGGTATGTGCTGCTCAGAGGCACCGCTGGGCTCCCTCCTTCAGAGCAAATTGTGAAGCAGTGTTGCACTGGGACGCTGAATGAAAAACTGGCAGCATTGGTTTATGATCCTGTGTAACTGCTTGGATATAAAATGCTATTTCATTTGGCAAAGATTGTGTCACAATTCAAACTACAGCATTTAATATCCACTGCAAGTTCTTCCTGAGCAAAAAGCTGCATGGATATTTCTTCCCTGGGAGTTCTTTTGGGCTGGAGCACAGCAACTAACCTGCTGATAAATGTGATTCTCTAACCCTGTCAATTAATTATGATTAATTACGGTTGAACTGAGTAGGTATATTAGAACAACCAGGCAATGTACTTTTAAGGAAGGCAGGCTCCCTCCACAATAAGAAGCAAGTCGACTTTGAAATCATGTTATTATGAAGAACCAGCTCCCATATTATAAAGATATTTTGTCTGCCTAATTCCAGTGAGGTCTGCATTATTAAAATCATATTAGCTGTCTTCATACTAAGTTGACAGTACAGATAAACCCTACCTGGGTAGACGATGATTCCATACATAGCTTCTTTGGTTGTGTTCTTGTGTGGTGTAAGTCCCACATCACTTTGGCTTTCCTCAACATGTTTTTGCCCTTGAGGCACATCACTCTACTGAAAGATTTAAAACATTTTTATGTGGCAGTGTATTTACACAGCTTGAATCTGTATAATGCAGCACTCTTAAAAAAAAAAAAAAAAGCCTTTATCAAGATCCTTTCCTTTCCCTGGCAGTTTTGAAATGCTAACAGTGTACTGTATTATTCAGACTTATATTTGCACTGAAAACCAAGGGAGATTAATGCACACAAATTACAGGCTGTGATGGCAAGCTGCATGTAGGGAGTCAGCCTAACGTGTGGTGCTCCTGTGTTTCTACCAGAGCCCCTCTCACATCCTTCAAACAGTGTGCAACACCAGCACTTGTGCCGCTTCAGCAAGACCTGATCCAAAGCTCAGCTGCGAATCTAGAGCTTCTGTGTAGTCTTTCACTTAGTCTGTTTTGTGTTCCTGTGTCTGGGATGAGGAGCAGGACCTCCCTGTCTCTGTGCTGTGACAAACTCCATGGAATATTTGCATTAGGAGACCCTCTGTTCCTTACAAATCTTTGTCTCCCCCAGGCAGGGTAAACAGCCTGTCAATTATTGTTTTTCTGGCTGTATTTCTCCTCATGAAAAAACAAAAAGAATCCCAAAAGAACTGACGTAGTACATAGGAAACACAAGGAGCCAAACCCGGGTGACCGCCCGCTCCTCTGGAGAAGGAGACACCGCGGGGGCTGCAGGACCCCTCGCTGCTGTCAAGGAGCCCGTGCCGAGAGGCAGCACAAACCCCCCAGGTGAGGAGATTTACAGACAGGGAGAGCAAGGCCACAGATTTGTTCATGTCAAATGAAATGAAAAGATCGGTGGCTGGATTTTCTGTAGTGAGCCAAACGAGGACCAAAGACGGAAGCTTTTTCCGGTTACCCCAGATCTGCTTGCCAGCAAGTTTAGAGGCCGAAATCCTCTGCCTCTTCTTCATATTCACATCAGTACCAAATCATAGCATTGTCCTTCACAGCCATGATGCCATCATGAAACAAAATTGCAGCTTAGGGATCAGCATAGAGCGACATTCTGCCAACTTGTGTATCCAACCCCAAGCAGCACTCTGGCTCGCACAGCCCTCAGCCTGGCCCTCCAGCCATCCCACTGCACTTCTTGGCAGGTTTGGCTCTCTCCTCCTTTCAGACTGAATGTGAAACTCAACTGCATGATGCTTATAGTCTCACCTCATTTTGAGGGACCCAATTTTGAGGGACCACACAAAAAGCAATAGTGAATAGCCTGAAAAACAGTTATTTCTGTACCGTGGACTATCAGCAATTTTTCAATCAGGAAAGCTGCCCTTTCTGTGATGGAGCTTCCCATAAGGCAGTGTGCTTGTAGATCTCATCCTGTTCTCTTCTTTCAGGCTTTTTTGGATGCAGTGATCTCCTTGTATTGCACTAGTCACCCATACCTCCTCCCAGTGGGACGGGATTTGTTGTGTAGTCTCTGGAAACGTGTTCAGCTGATGTCTGAAACTGAAGTAGATGAGCATATTTTCTTGTTTTGCTGAGAGGTTCCTTTGATGTTGAGTGATTAGATACAAAAAGCCAGCAAACAACTATAACTTTCATTTATGAAAGATAATTATTTTTTCATATGACAGGATTCTGTATCAAATGTCTTTCTGGAGGCCCTCAGCCATCACAGTTTTTCTGAGAGTGAAAATCGAACTCTGACACATCTCTGATGTATATCTCAAAGGAACCTATTGCAAGTCCTTTATCTAGCATACATTTGCAAATTGACAGAGCAGGATTATGTTTTCATTGGGATTTTTGCCTGAGACAATACATCAAAATGAATGCTAAAAGAAACACCTTTAATCTAAAAGTCTTCATTTCACAGAAAAATACTGTCCCTGTTAGTGTAGGATTACTGTATTTTAAATAGCATAAGGGCAAGGCACACTTTTCTTCTTTTTCAGTCTGCTTTTCTTTGTGCTTTGAAAGCCCTCTCTCTGCAGTGATTTTCACTGCTATGCTGATGCCTCCTTGCATTTCCTTTCCATTGCTCTGGCCTAATCCAACAGCACTGCAGGCAACGCAGGCATTGCACTCTTGCTCAGCAGTGCATTAAGGAGACTGAGGTAACAGTGGCAGCAGCAGCAGCAGCGTGGGAACAGCAGAACCGCTGGTTAAGATGTCCCAGAGGAGCCCTCTGGCTGGCCAGCTGCCAAGGAGATGAACCTGAATGGTCCATAACAGCTTCCTAAGGCCTGTTTTCTTTGCAAAGTGATGTGCTAGATGGCAGAGCACCTGCGCTCTTTTAAGCTCTGTACACCATCATGCTCTTACCCACGTAGGCACAGCGCAGTGCAGACTCACCATGGCTGTCCGTGAGCATCCCTAGGCCGGTCTCCAAAGAGCCCTGCCTAGAGACCCACATGGAGCCAACTGCACAGTTTGGAAGTTGAAGGACTTTAGTGGTGGGCTGGCAGTTGTAGAGCCTCAAAAAAGGAGGTCCACAGGATACTGCTGCACTTGCCAGGTGCAGCACATCTGCACACTACCGCGGGAAGAGGCTTCACAGCCTGCCCTCTTGACAGACCTTGTCATAGTTCCTCTCAGATTCATGTCTCAGCCTTTTTATGTCTCCCATATGTTTACCTATAATCTAAATAGCCCAGTCCACTCAAAAATAGCTGCAAACCAGTTAGAAGATTTGTTCCCCTTGCTGAAACAGGACATATTTGGCTAGTCTCTTAAAATAAGAGTTCAAATGAGAGATGGAAACCTTGTTCTAAGGATACATTTTTTCACTGTATGGACTCAGAAGGCATTTTAAGAATACTGTGCAGAGACAAGAATAACGCTTTCAGTTTAATAAAAACAGAGTACACACGTTTCACTTGCTGGGATAGCTTATTTGCAAGCCAGGAAGAAACAGAAGCTGGTATGGGAAGAAGCAAAAGCCGATATGGCTCTGTAAAGACAGTGTCAAAAATCTCCATGAGATTGAGAGGAAAACAATTTTCTTTCAGGCCAGTCATTCACTTCATGAGACTTTTAGCCATCAGAATTTATTTCAACAGAGTAAAAAGGATCGACTGAAAATTTGTGCTGTCATTGCTGTTGCCATCACCATAACGAGCTTTTTGACAGTTTGCCAAGTATATCAGGAAAATGCAGGCCTCACCAAGGCTTCTGGTCTGAGTGCAGCAGTGGCAGCCAGCAACTGGGAGAAAAACCTGTGTGAATGGGCAGAGGGATGAGATTTGCCCTAAAATCACCCATTGCTGCTCATCTGCATGCGGTTGGAAAATCAAAGGAGAGAGTTCAGCAGGGCAGCAGATGAAGCTGGAGCCTGTGCTTGCTGCAGTGATGTATACAGGGCTCTGGGGGCAGTCAGGGGTACCAGGGAGCTGTAAGGAGCACTCCTGGCAGAAATTCACCTATTAAAGCTGTCCTGACTCAGGAGACTGCTGACAGGTAACAACTTCCAGTGCTGAATGCCACTGATGGTTTTCAGCCCAGGTTCTGGGAGGCTGAGGAGTCACACTCCATGTGGAGTGGAAGCCCTGCAAGCCTTTCAGTCGCAGGTCCTAGCCCAGAGTTAGTACAGCCCAGCTCTATGTAATTATTGCATGAAACCAAATTCCTTTCAGAGCTTGCTCTTTCAGACATACAATAAAGAGTTTTGTGTAGCTGCATTGAATTAATATGGGGCAAGTCTCAAGATTCTTAATCAGCTTTAGCTGGCTTTTACTTTGGGAAAACTACCCAATGAACTTCTAAGTAAGGACAGAAGAATTTGTCCAGAGTAACCATTTTCAGCATGAAAGGAATGCTTACTATGTTATTCCCATCTGGCTTTCCTAGAATATCTCATCTGTTATTCCCTTCACACGCCTCTGTGAAAAGGACCCTGTAGGATGAAGTCATCCTGAAATGCTTTTTTTGTGCTAAAATCTGCATATTCTTACTATGGTTACTTTGATCAGGGTAAACACGCCCTCACTCCCGGTCTGGGGCATTCCTCCCACACTTTCAATGCAGATTCTCTGCTTTGCCGTCCTCTCACCCAGAGAGAGGGAGTGACCCCTCCACCTCTCTTCCTACCCCAGACAAAAGCCAGACAGCTTCAGATGCTTAAACACTGGCAGATTTATAAGCCTCATCTCTGCTCTGACGCTTGCGAGCCTTGCATGCTGATGAGGATAAGCAAGGTCTAAATTCTTACTGTCCACCCTCTCAATTTTTTTCCTTCCCTATTGCCTCCTTCCCCCAGCTCCCTCATGCCTGTGTTTACGTGCTTGCATGTTCATCCTTTCTTCTGTGCTCCTGGTATCAGAGTATCATGGCTGTGTGGACAGCATCCCTGCCTGTACTGAGGCTCTGCCCAGTACTCTGGAGCACTAATTCTCTTGGGAGCCTTTGGACACTCCTGCAGTGCAGATGATGATGATGATGATGATGATGATGATGATGATGATGATGATGATGATGAAAAGGGTGTCCACCACTTTTCTGTTCAGCCAGCAGCGGTTCATGCTGAAGTGTTCACCTCTGTTCCCTTGCTCAGGTCCATAGCCTGTGTTACGCTTAGCAGAGGGCAGACCTGAAAACCACAGCCACACTCTTGGTGACATAACTGGGGGAGGAGATGTTTGATTATGCTGAGCATAAGTGAGGGATAATTAATTAAGCAGACAAATGCTTTTCTTAGGGTGTAAGTCTTTAAGTTATTTAAAGAGCAGGAGATGTGAAAGGTGAGCTGTTGGCAGAGGAGAAGCCAGCAAAATGGCCAAGGAAGCGGATGCTCCCTAGTCTGAGTGTAAAATGTCTGTGCTGCTTAGTGGCATCCTCTGTCTTGCTGTTACATTCCTGGAGCCAGTCCTTGGGGATCCGGAGCCAGATGATGTGAGCTGCTAGGCAGAGTGCCTTCATGAAGGGGAAGAGGGGAGAGGGGTGACCCAGTGAGAAGTCTTGGATTGCACCAAGGACCCCCCTCCCAAAGCAGGAGGAAATGAAGAACAAATAGCTAAAGCAATCAGGTGACAGCAGGTGACAGCAGGTGACAGCCAACGAGTTGCAGCGGGCAGCAGAAGGGACCAGTTGGACCAGGGCAATGGTGCCTTGGTCTGGGATGTGCTGCCCCTCCAAATGGCTGGGAGGAACCCCCAAGGCCACCACCCAGCAGCCGTCTGGGTGTTGCTGCTCTCCCAGCTGCGGCACCGCAGAGATACCTAACACAAAGCCCTGGTGTTCACTGGTGCTGCATGCTTACGTTTGCCAGCAAGGTTTGGCTAACCAGTGCAGAGACAGATCCTCATCCTTGTTTTAAAATTAACATTACCCCTGTTTCAGGGGCAGCTAGTACCAAACGTGACTAATGCATTTGTCTGTGCAGAGAATAGCTATGGGTGGTAGTGGTGCTCTGTGGGACCAGAACATCTGGTCTCTGTGGAGTGAATTGTGCATGGGATTTTGAGCTGTGCACGCTCACCAACCCTTGATGGTCCAGTCTTTGTTATCTGTGAGATGCAGCAAATGCAGGGAGTGAGTCACTGCTCTCCCCAAAGACAGGATGCTGACCAAGGAGGGAGAGAAAGGAGATGAGGGAGAAGCAAAGGCAGGGTGAGGAGACAGGTGTGGCAAGGATGAAGCCTGTGTGGCCAAAGCATGGAGATTCATCACAGCACAGGACAAGACCTTGGTGGTCTGGCTGTTCCTCCAGGCTCTGGGAGCTGCCATTGCCTACTGTGCTGTACAAATGATAAATTCATCCAAAGACTGTTTTAATAAGGAAAAATGTAACCTTAGTCCAAACCCAGATGGTGTTTGACCATGACTAAATAAAGAAACACAGTATTTCACAAACTAGTGTTCCACTGAAGAGCTGCATGTACTGGTGCCTTCCAACACCCTTCAGCACCCAAAGAGCAGGTCTTCCTGCAGATATTCCCAGGATATCTTCTGCCTGTTTCTGTCACAAGAAGATCATCATACCCTTGCATTAAGATAATGTGTTTCTTACCAGCTCTTTGCTCCTGTCTACCACACAGGCAATCTATAAGATGGTTTCTTCTGTAATGAAGATGCCAGAAGATGAGTCTACACCAGAGAAGAGGACCGAGAAGATCTTCCGCCAGATGGACACCAACCGTGATGGTAGGCACCCTCCGGGTGGGGTGGCTGGGGTGTCCCGCACACGTGGGACGACCTGCAAGGCCAACAGGGTGTAGGCGGGCAGGACTTCACCTTGCAGGGTTGCTTTCCCAGGGATTTTCCTGGCTTCCCTGGCTTCCTTCCATCATGCTTGTCCAGAAGCTTGACAGGTGTGCTGCAACCCACCACATGCACTGAGTAAACGTGTTTCTTTTCTAGGAAAGCTCTCGCTGGAAGAGTTCATCCGAGGCGCCAAGAGTGATCCATCCATAGTCCGTCTCCTGCAGTGTGATCCCAGCAGTGCTGGGCAGTTCTGAACCTGTCCTTCGGAAGAATTATGTATCTGCTTTTTTTTTCCTTGCCAAACAACATTCATGGTAGTGTTGCCTCTGTGTGGCCAATTATGCCTTCATTTGTGGCATCTTATAGCTTCTTTTGTTGTGGATTAATTATAAGAATGCTGAATTGCTCTTAACAATTTGTCCAGAGCACGGGCAGTACTGTTTTAAACAGATATTGTGGTGTTATCATTGTTTTTAAAATTTCATTTTGTTTTTTGTTTGTTTGCTTGTTTGTATCTGTCTTGGAAAGTACGTGTTGAGGAGGAGTAAACCAACAACAAACCCCTTGGCAGCAAGACACACTGACAGATTTTAGATTGCTGCTTCAGTTGTTAAGTATTCACCTGCAGGACCTGAAAGTGTAGTAAGGCTGAACCAAAGGGGTTGTGATGGGTGGGGTAGCATTCACCTGGAACCTCCTCTCCTGTCCAGGAGGCACCAGTTAAGGTCAAAGACAGGACTGGGAAGAGGTATGAAAGTGTAGAACATGTGCGGGGTGTATCATCCACTCCTATGCCTCATTGTTTCAATGCTGTGAACGCTTCACAGGTTGTGAAGGAGAAGGGACAAAATGAAGGTTGACATTTTTTTACTAGGTTTACAGTGGTTGAAGTCAATATGGCTTTATCTGAAAATTCAGCAATTTGCAATGCTGATCTCCAAATCCACAACTGACAATACCTCTTGCCGTTTGGGATCAGCAAAAGCAGACACAGATATGAAAAGCTGGGTCTTGACAAAGAATTTAAGGGAGATACGTGTTGAATGTGAAATTTTCAGGTTAGTAATAAAGCAGTTGCTAATAAGGAGAGTGGGCATTCACGTGAGGAACTCATGGACACCTGCAAGCAGCTCCAGCTAAGGCACATCTGCTGTTCTGAATGCTCTTGCATAGCAGGAAGTTTTGTGGGTGTTTTTGTCTCTCTCCATGTAGCTAACAGAGTTTCCGGGCCTGCTCTTAGGGGAAGGCTGTCATCAAAACTTGTTTTAAACATAAAATTGTAGCATTTATATTTCATTTATTTTAGTAAAGTTCAAAAAATCTGTACTGAAATGAGGAAATGGTACGCTTTATGATATATTTATATATATAAAAATTAAAACAAAAAAAGATCAGCTCTTGAGAGAAATGTTGAATGTTTATCTTTTCGCCTAGATGCAGGAGTTCTGAAATTTGCTGCTGCAAAATTTTATCCTTTGGTCAAAGTTGCTGTATGCAAAGCTAGTACACACATGTGGGATTTCTTAGGGACTTTACAAGCACTGTTGCAGAAGAAAAGCTGGAAAAGCTGTAGCAACAGGAGGCATTATGCTGACCAAACTGGTATTAATCAGTCATTAGCTGAAGTCTGCTTTGTGATCCTGTTGGAGAGGTACCCATGCAGGCAGTGCACGGTTTTGGGAATTCATGAGCTCGTTAGAGTAACCTTTGTCTGACAGGCAAAGCTGGCATTTTGTCAAGTGACCTTGTAGATGCTAATCCCCAGTAGCCTTAATTTAAAATAAACCAAGTAAAATAAGTCTGCTTTGCAGATGATGATTAGCTAAGTACTAATTAGAAGTCATGAATAAGTAGTTGAGTATAAATAATCTTCTGTGGAACACTAACTAGCATGTACAATAACTGACAGAAACAATCCTATACTTAATTTTTCCATACCATTTCCTTTGCCAGGTGTGAAGTGCAAAGCATGTTAAGAGAAAATAAAAGTAAATTGAAAATAACATTGTTAATCAGCTGTACTAAAATTTTCATGAGTGGCTAGTGACACTCAAAAAATGTCTTCAAGCACACACCTTTGTCTCAAACAATCACAAAAATCCAATTGATTATATATTTCCATTACATTCATCAAAATACTGAGCCAAGATGACAGTGGGAAAATAAGAAAGCAAAGTGGGCCCAACAACAGACACAAACAGATTTTAATACCCAGCACTTCCAGATGTTAGGAGCAACACTGGCAAGTTTTGCACCAATTCTTCTGGCTGATGGAAATGTTCCCTATCTCCTTCTCGCTCCTTCTCCCAAATCTTCATTAGACACCATGTGCACAAATCTAACCCTTCAAAGGAGAGTCTATGCCTACCTTCCTCAAGGTAATTTTCTGCTTTACCCGGAGAGGTTCTGGCCCTCTCTCCCATATCCATCACCTCATCTGTTTTGAAAGTCATGTTCTGTCTTGAGTGCTTTAGGGTTGTTTTTCAGCAGGAGAAGCCTGGCCAGACTGCTGGGGATTGTGGAAGGAGGGTCAGTAGGGGTGCACTGATCAACATCCCCCTCTGCCAGATGGGAGTGACCAGTGCCGCCGCCCCAGCCACTCCAGGGGTGCTCCATCACCACCCCTGTGTGGGCAGGACAAGGTGACACCAGAGGATCCCTGCTGAACTTCCAGCCTCCCAGCTCAGTGCAGGCACCCACGTCCAAAGCAGCCCAGACCTGTGGAAGCTGGCATTTACTGAAGGTGAACTCGGATACCTTCTATGGTTCCATCTTCTTCTTAATGCTGTGAAAGCAGTTGCATGTGACCGAGGCTTTTAAAATGTTGCCTTTTGTTTAAGTGACTGCATACCACCTCTTTTTCATTTTGCAAGTTACTTCTGGCTCAGAACTTAATCTCTCAGTTTGTTTTTGCTCAGTAGTTTTGGGGTGTTGGGGCCAGGCTCGCCTCCCGTGTTACTCCCGTACAACACGTGTTTGAAAGCACAACCTGTGCTCTGACCCCAGGCCAGCAGAGATACAATGCTTCCCACAGTTCACAAAATTTGAAATAATAAGAATTAGCTTACAGCTGCAGAGGATATAGCTGCAGATAAAGCTATTGTATAAACATTTACAGAGTGAACTAAGGTTATTCTTTTACCTGACTGCCACTGATGATTGGTATTATTTTAAATTATTAACTATCCCTTTCTTTCTCTGCCTCTGCATGTACTTAAAGAGTGATTCATAGCTGGAGTTGTGATAGGAACATCTGCAGACCTCAGATCAGCAGGACAGCAGTGGTGTGCTGCGCCTCGAATTGAAATTTTCTGCTTTGCTGTCATTTGCATTTGCAATCAGAACTGCCTTCATAAAGCTTTTGAAGGCAAAGTGGTGTATCCTGTATAAAACAGCACAGCAAGGCAGACACTTTCGAGTGATTCGTTAGCAATATCTCCATAGAGGAAGGATGGCAGACAGCACATGTATTTCATATCACTTCTCAATTGTGTAGATGCATTCTCTAGTTTTAGCTGCATGTGCAAAAGGCAGCCTTCACTCATGTGTTGTCCACGGGAATTCATAAGTGCATCCCACATGCAGACTGAACTCATGGAAAATGCCAGTCCCATTTATCTGACGTTCCCAGTCAGCTTGTCAAACTCTGGGGCAGAAGATGTGAAGTGAGGACTATGACTTATGAGTTTTGCAGTAGCCTCTCTTTGGTTTAGGGTGCTTTGGGAAAGGAAAAGGGAACACAACCCTTGTAAAACCAACACACCACATGTTTTTTGTGAGCACTTAGAGTTTGAGAGAGACTGAAGAAATATTTATGTTTCAACATTATTTGAAGTCCTGTCAGTTCACAGCAGTGATGTTCCTGAGGTACCCAGAGCTATGCTGTTCCCTTGCTGTTCTTAGGAGCTTGTAGGATTTTTATCTTATTGCTGGGGCATTTTGTCCTTGTTGCTCTGTGTTATAAAGCACGACCTCCACATTTGCTGCTGCTTAAAACAGTAAGCCAGAAGTGTGTTAATTTTGTAGCTGGATGAGGTCTGTGTGCAGAAATATTGCACACCAGCACAGGAAGTAGTCACGCATGACCATGGTTTGAACACTGCCCGTGGGGGATGAGCCCCAGGACTTTTCAGCTCTCTTCACTGATGGCAAAAGTGCAGTAATGCGGCTTTGCTTAATTTTCTTTCACTGCAGACCAGGTTAAGTCGCATTACCATGCATTTGCTGTGGGCAGAACCTTGTCTTAGCTGACTCATGGAAACTTGGTGAACGATGGTAACTTGATGTTGAGCCCTCAGCTGCAGACTAAGCTAAGATGAGAAGATGGCCTTGGCCATACGTCTCCATACATGTGAACCAGAGAACACAGTGACAACTGGCAGGTCCCTGGGGACATGTGGCAGTGAGAAGGGAATCTCCTGCCTCAGAACAAATGCCCTGAGCTGAGCTGCCTCCTTCTTTTAAAACTCTTTCTTCTTTTAGCACAGCTGGTGTAGATGCAACACAATAGCAATATAGCAGGTCAGGATTGAGGACGCATCCTTCAGGAGTTTCCTTTTGCAGTTTAGCCTACAAGTGCCAAGTGAAGCAGAGGGAAGGGCTGGACAAGTCTTCCTGAACACCCTGTACACCAGCACCTCCTTTTGTCTTTCTGATGGTGCTCCCTCGGTTTCCTGGCGTGGCAGTCGTTGGGCTCAGGAGTTAGATGTTGCGTACCTGGTGCAAGACTGGTGGAGAAGAATATTTCACCTGCCTTTTGCAGAAGTATTTGGATGCATTCTTTGCTCTGTGTCTTACTAAACAGGATCTCATGTAGGAGTCTTAAAGTGGGGGAAGCTGGTTTTCTTGCTATCACAGGCAGAACTTGTGCTTAGAAATGCAGAGAAACTCGGCAAGTGCCAGATAGCTGAGCAGTGCTCAGAGCTGCATGCAGAGTTTTCCATTGATTGTGCAGTAGGCAGATAAGATAAACAGCAGTGATACGTCAGACACGTGGTGTGATGTGTTTCGAGATAGGACTTGACTAGAAATGGCACCTTCTATGTGAGCAGCTCTGTCAGAGGTGCTGACAAAATACACTCTAAAATTAAGCAGCAGAGCTGTTCACCATACCCCGGCAGGCATTGAACAAACAGCTCCCAGGATGAGCATAAGGCTTTCCCTGAGTGCAGCTGAGGACAAAACATTGCTTGTAGGAGTTCATTCCTGGTCATGGTAGAAAAGAAGAAGGGAAAGCTCCGTTGACTCTCAAAGCCCAGGTGTCATTTTGCAGGCTGGGGAAGGTGGAAAAAACATCTGTGTTTTAAGCACATAGGAAAGACAGCAGGAATTTTAAATTGGCATGGAAATCAGTGACATTAGAAACCAGGACCACTGCTGAGGGACTGCAAAAGCCATTAGGGGTCTCTGGCCTTCAGAGCAGTAGAACCATCAGTTGGATGCAGTCAATCTACTTGCTTCTTGCAGAAACTATCCCTGTCTACTATGGGTATCTCAACAGCATCCTTTATTCCATCCTGGCTTTTGCTGCTGTTGTTTCCAAATTATCCATACTGAGAAGTTGTTTCAGGGGTGAGGATTTTCACAGGATAAGGTATAAACCTTTTCAGGTGTACTGTCTATATCTTAACAAGCTGGAAAGGCCAGATGCAAGGGGCTTCTTGCTAGGTACAGGTTTGATTTTCTCATTGTTTCCCACAGGTTGTGTTATTTTAATGTGTAGTTGGGATTAAGCTATCACCTGTAAAATGCTGATTAATGCACAATAAGCGAAGCAGAAGAAAAGCTTGAGTTGTAGTGAATAATGTGAAAAGACTAGAGAAATGAAAAACTGCAAAGACGTCTGAATTTGCACAGTGAAACCCTCTTAGNGAAATGAAAAACTGCAAAGACGTCCCTGCCTGTAGCCCAGGGTCTGAATTTGCACGGTGAAACCCTCTTACCAGTAGCCAGCACAGAACAGCTCCTCTATGCCAGCCCAGTCCATGGAACTTCCTGGGCTGCTTCAGCCCTGTGTGGTGAGGCTGGGGACTCTGAGTCCTGCCACAGACACGGTCATTTGAGATTATTAGGCAGGCTGAGGGCTTCCTAGATCTCGAGGCACAAAACAGCAACCCACCCTTTGCATAGTATTCACTTGCTGTGCACCTGACATTTTAGATCTTCCCCTCTTGCCCTGGCCTTGTACCAAAGACATTCTCACCTTCCCAGGGCATATGCTTAGGGTGTCCAGCTCTCCAAGTCTTTGCAGCCACCTCCCAGTCGCCATCCCCAGCCTCTGTGTAAACAAATAACAATCACCAGCCCTTGACACGTGGAGGAGCCAAACTTGATGCGCTTAAATGGAACAGCTTCTGATTTGGTTCCCAGTCTTTGGCCCACCTGTGTGTACCACACTGTTTATTTCCTATTATTAAGTAATGGCAGTATTAAACATTTTAAGGGCACACTGAACCTCTGAAACAACATGGTTTCCATTATCGTGTAAGTGTTTGTTGAGGCACTGCAGACTGAATCTGCCTGGTGCTCGCTCTCCGCTCCCCTGCTCTACTCCACAGAGAGCTGGTTTCTCCAGGCTGGAGCAGCACCTTCCTGTGCATCCCCATGCAGTGTCCCAGTCCTGCAGGAGTGCCCAGATGCTGTGGACCAAGAGATAATTTTGGCATAGTAATATCAGGTGGAAACTCTTCCTGCTGTCTGTCAAAAACAAGTGTTGAGGGTGCAACCTCTGGTTTTCTCCTCGCTGGGGACAGGGGTTTCAGCGCTGTTCAGGGTTGGCCTCATGCTTCCCCACCAAATGGGATGACAGGATGATGGTGATTAGTAAACTCACCTGGGAAAATCCTCTTAGATTCTAAACTTCATTTGTGCTGCTCTTTGGCTGCACTCAGAGGAAAGATTAATGGGTCCAGTGTGGTTGTTTGGGGGAGAACTTGCAGTTCTTTGCCACCACCACCTTTTTATTTCCTGTCATTATCTTATTCCCATTTCCAGGGCAGCCAGATAGTTTTTTATTAGTGCCGGGAAGAAAAAGAAAACACAAATCCAGGGTTTCAATCCGATAAGGATCTAAGGAAGGTTACTAAAGACATCATGCTCGATGTTAGTCATAAGAATGCTCCACAAAATCGTGTTTCTTTGGTATTTCGTGTTTCATTTTCTTATTAATGTTTTAGGCGTGTATATGATTTATTCCATTATTTTGGATTCTCTTAGATTAAGCCCTGCTGGTCCTTCAGCTCTTATGCAGAAGTCCCAATGATCCCAAGATCAGAGCTGACTGAGCAATTACTAGCAAGGTGGGCACACCGTGCCTGGTAAAAATGAGGAGCTTAATTACATTAGGGATTATTTTTGTCTGCACTTGCTTCAAGGAGACAGATTGAGCTGCTTTTCAATAAGTTTATCTCTTCCACTTGCTCACTTCAATTCCATCCAAGCAGTCTTGTAGTTAATATTTGTACATTCAGCATTATTTTGCTCTTGAACCTGAAGTGACCAATATTGTCCTCCTCTGACAGGAGTACTTAATACCTTTTGATTTTTAAATATTGCTGAGTGAGTGATGTGACGGATGCAAAAGTAGTTACACATTTGTGTGCTGGCTTTGGCTGTGATAGAGTTAATTTTCCTCACAGTAGCTACAATGAGGGTAAGTTTTGGATTTGTGCTGGAAACAGTGTTGAGATAACAGAGGGATGTTTTCATTATTGCTGAACAGTGCTCACATGGTGTCAAGGACTTTTCTGCTTCCCAGCCCACCCCATCAGCAAGGGAGCTTGGGGTGCACAAGGAGATGGGATGGGACACAGCCAGGACAGCTGACCCCAACTGACCCCAGGGATACCCCAGACCATATGGTGTCATGCTCAGCATATAAAGAGGTGGGGGGAAGAAGCAGGAAGACGGTGACATGTTCAGAGTGATGTCATTTGTCTTCTCAAGTCACCATTACCTTGGTGGAGCCCTGTTTTTCTGGGGATGGCTGAGCACCTGCCTGCCCATGGGGATTGGTGAATGAATGCCTTGCTGTGCTTGTGCATGGGGCTTTTGCGTTCCCTATTATCTCAAACCACGGGTTTTCTCACTTTTACCCTTCCAATTCTCCTCTCCACCCCACTGGAAGGGAGTGAATGAGTGGCTTTGTGGGACTTAGTTGCTGGCTGGGATTAAATCGCAACAATTCGCTTAAATTTGGGCAGATATTTTTGATGCTGTAGAAACTAATAAATTGAGATAAAACATAGCCAAGAGCTGAATGGATCAAAGTGTCCAGTTCCTATTTAAGTCCATGACCATTCCACAGGGAGAGCTTTCTCTGTTCCCTCAGGCTGTTGCCTCATTGCAGCATAGAGGAGAGATAACAAATCGAACTTGTAATGATCTAACATGAGCAGGCTCACTGCAGCAGCATGGAGTTCAGCATATCCTGTGTCTTGGCAAAATTAGATACCTCTCTAGATGAATGCTTTGTAAGCAAACCTACATATCCTAAGGAAGGTTTTACCGTTCAGAAAGGAGAGGGACAACTATGAATTAAATTAATTTGGTCCAGATATTTTTCTTACGGCTGTCTAGAATTGCAAATGTCCTGTGTGTTGTTGCCTATAGCTGTTGTGATGTGTTAATTTCCCCCCCTGGTTCTGTTGTAAGCTCATCTGGTGTTATCCTGAGTCTCCAGCTGGTTCTCTGCCAGGCAAAGCCCATGAGAAGGTCACGTAGAGGCAAGCGGCTTTCAGGCACACCGGGGCAGCTTTTGGGGATGTGGCCCTGTGCTGTTCCATGCTTTGGGAGTCTGTACCTGAAGAGCAACATGTTAAACCTACCTGGTAAAATGAAAGTAGATGATCACGCCATCAAAGGAGACGGAGAATTTGGCGGAGGGTTGTGTATGTTTTGTGCCCCCCAGCACGTGCACGGTTCCCCCAACTATTAACTTCTGGTTAGGACCTTTCCTGAGCTCTTAGTGTTAAAGTTTTCTTATGCTGATAATGTATTTGTATTATGCAAGTACTCAGAAAACAGAAGATTATCTCTCTGTGACTGTCCTCTCCTCTCCTCGAGAAGCTGTTCTCCTCTGTACATATGATATGCAGATTGTATGGGAGTCTTAGCAGCGTTGGTTTGCATTTTTAAGACTGTACTAATTAATGTGTGATACTGTTGTGTTTTTGTAGTGGCATCTTTGATGTAAGATGTAAAAACTATTTAAAAAATTTTTTTTTTGTTATTGTTCAGCTTTTAGAGATAGCACCAAGGACTGCATGTTCACTAGAACCAGCCTTTTTCAGGGGCTGTCATAGCTGCACGCAGGCACCGGTGTTTCACCCGGTGCGTAGCACCTGCGTTCTTCTTTTAATAGGGGTCAGTTTTGAGTGGAAACTAATTCTTCCTGGAAAGTCGAGTCTTCTCTTTCCCTCTCTCAGATTGAAGCTTCCCCCTCCCATGCTGTGTGCCAGCCCTGGCCTCAAGAGTCCTGGAAGGAATGTCTCCTGAGCTGGGGCACCCCACTGGCATCAGGCTCCCTCACCCTGTAGCACACCCAGTGCATGCTCCTTGGAACTTCATTTTCCTTGGAACTGCTGGCTATGCCAGGACAAAAACAGTGGGCTCACATTGCAAGACCATTTGTGCAAGTGACTTTAAAATGAATTAACTAAAACTGGGGGGGAATTAAGGAAAAGAAGAGCCTGAGCAGCAATTTTAGGGTCAGAATCTTATTGGGGTGCTTAATATAGCAAGAATTTGGGGTCAGTCCCTAAAAGACAGGACTATTTGGGTGGCTTAGGTCCACATTTCTTGGCAGGTTTGGAGAGTGAAGTGGGGCTCGGATCCAGCCTTTCAGGCAGGGTTGATTTACTAGATGGACTGAGTCTGAGAGATTCTTCTCCAGATTGTGTCATGGGCCAAAAGACAAGACATGCTGCAGCTTAGGAGTTATTTTTCTTTAGGTTTTTTTTTTCCTTTTTAATGGAGAAAGCAGTTCCAACTGCACCTGGCAAAATGACTGACTGCAAAAGCATGTTTTTTGTTGTTATATACGCACTCACAAAACAGCATTGTGTGGCTAAAAAGGCACATTTGTGATAGTTTCTTTTTGAGTGCCAAAATATATAAGCAGTATTGTTTGAAGGGAAATAAGAATTTTTTTACTGTATTGTTATTACTGTTGAACAAATACATTGTTTTTAAATGTTAGATTTTGAAGACTTTTGTATTGTAAATTGTTTTGTGACACGGTGCTTTTTCATACTGGAATTACTGATTGCACCTAAATATGAATTATTGCTTTCTTATATAAATATGTGACCTTGAACAATCTTGATGAAAACCAATGTATGGTGGATACCAACAGTTCAAAAAAATTCACCTACTGAAATCCCCTAAATGTTCTTTCCTACTAATAAACATTCTGCTGCAGCTAGCTATGGTGTACCATGCACTTTACTCCCTTCACGGTGGAGCCTTAAAGCCTCACGTAGCCCCATGGTCTGGTGAGAAAACCCCAGAGAAGCCTTTGCCTGCTGCCATCACAGCTCCTGGCCCACTCACCAGTGCGGGCACAGAGTCAGCAGCTGGGAAAGCCAATTTGGAGGGCTCAGCCAGGGCTTAAGCTGTGCACGGGCGCTGTGCTGGCACACTGCAGCTGGCTGGGCACTCCGCTGCTAACGCAGTTTTTCCTCCAGCAGCTAAAGCCAGCAGCTGGGCAAGGAGTAGGATATCATGGAGTGGGTTATAAAGCAAAGGAAGGACAGCACAAGGCTGAGAGCCCTGGTCTTCCGAAGCTGGAAAGACCAGCTTAGCTGACTGACAGCAACTTTCCCTGCTATAGATAAATCCCTCTCCAGGTTTAGGGGGTTTTTTATCCCCTAATGACTATCACACCATCAAGGGAGCAGGATGTGGTGAGGGAGCATGAGCTGGCAAGGTGGTAGCTGTGGTTAGTCGCTCTGAGATGTGGCTGATGAGGCAGCAGCAGAGCTTGTCACAGCAGGGACTCCTGCCAGCTTCAGACAGGCTCTGGAGGGGGCTGCCTGATGCTTCTGTGCATGCTCCTTAAGCGCCTCAAATTTTTACCTAGGTTAAATTTGGAGCTGGGATTAGCAGAGTGCAAAAAGTAGTTTAAATCCTACTGGAAGGTAGCAGAAACCAGTGTCTATTTCCTTTTGAGATAAAAAAAAAAAAAAGCCTATTTGTGGAACTGCATATTAATAATATAAGCTTGGGACAGGCCGGAGCCTGAATGAAGCATCAGTTACAGTATCCAGGTATCTCCTGTGCTCAGTGCAACTTCAAACTGGCTTTATTACACAAGCTTCCAGTGTGTCAGACTCCCTGTGATGTACATTCTCCTCACCCTCCCCTTAGGGCCATCATAGGATTTAGCATACAAAGACAAGGGTGTAAGGAGGTGTTTATTTGTACAGGGATGTTAAAATCCTCCACTTACCACCCCTGCTGTCCCATGCATACATCTCAAATCTCACTGTTCGAAGCCCAAGGCTTCTGCCCCAGGCACTGTAGCACACGTTGCACTCCCACGATCCCAGACTGGACCTGCCACCACCTCAGGGAGGAGGGAACCTGAGACCCTGCAGCTCGTGGCCCCATCTGGGAAATAGCATGCTCCAGAATCTATCACTGTTTTCTGCAGCACAAATTGAGCCAAGAGACTGGGAAGGTGCCAAAAACCACTGCTTTGCTGCTCCAGTGAGTCCCCTAAAGTTTCAGTCAGAAGCTAGAGGTGGAATGTTTTGCTCCCTGCTCCTAAGAGGGGGTCAGTTCTTCCTAAAGACCTTTAATCAAGGTGACCCGAGTCACCTTGCTAAACCGTGGCTCAGCCACGCCAGACACAGTCCAGCCCTTGAGCATGCAGTGGGTGCAGTGGTTCCAGTCAGCTGACACACTTCTCCTCACCCCTCCATGGCCTCCCAGATGGAGCACTGCCAACCACACAGCTTTAAAGCATTTGCATTTTAAGAGCCACTCAGTAAAACTACTTCCTATAAAACATAATTAAACATCTATCACAGGCAGTGCCCAGGAAACTTGATTACCTTAAAGAGCTCCATGGGAGTTGATCCTGGCTCACCCTGCACTGAGCTCATCCAGAGCAGTGAACTCCTCCACCCCACTGTAGGACAGGGCTGTCCTGCTACTGCTTGGGGCATCACCCTTTGCTGAGGCAAATGCTTTCCCAAGCAATTTCCCACCTACTTAGATGTTCTCACCTCCTGAATTCTTGTTTGAAAAGCCAAACTCAACTGGTAGAGAATAAAATGTTTGATGAAAATGTTTTAATGCAAGATGCACGGCCAGGTATGCCTCAGTGCTTTAGGAGCAGATGCGGTAAGGATCTCATCCCAGGTGCCCAGGAGTCACAAAGATGTTAGTGTCGGTACCTCCAGCCAGATTCCCAGGACACTCCAACAAGTCACAGAATCACAGAATAGCTGGGGTTGGAAGGGATTTCTGTAGTTCATCTGGTCCAACTCCCCTGCTCAAGAAGGGCAAGTGAGAGCTGGTTGTCCAGGACCATGTCAAGACAGCTTTTAAATACCTACAGGGACAGAAACTCTACAACCTCCCTGGGCAACCTACTCCAGGGCTTAGTGACACTCACAGCAAAAAGTGTTCCCTGATTTCAGAGGGAACCTCCTGTGTTTTAGCGTGTGTCCACTTGCCTCTGGTCCTGTCACTGGGCACCATTTAGAAGAACCTGACTCCATCCACTCTGCACCCCTCTTCAGGTATTTGTACATACTGATACTATCTCTCCTGGAGAGATGTAGTAATACACACCACAGCAACAGAAATATTATCTCATACATAGGAATATTTATTTTTTTCCTTCTTAAAAATGTACAAAAAATAAAATAACTGTATTTACAGCTTATCAAACCCCTCTCCCAGTTGCAACACTATTAAGTTACATGAGCTATATTCTTAATATAAAAGCACACTATTTATACATAAAGTTTCCTTGTTTGCCAGAAAGACGGCTTGTCACAATCTTTGGCACAAACATTCTTGTTTGTATCTTGTCTCAATTAATAGGAAATGGAAGAGCATATAAACATTTAATAAGCTTTACATTTTTTAAGTCATAAGATACTCCTTTCCAGTTCCATTTCAATCAATATACAGCATCTCTGACAGCTAGAGAGTTTAGATTTTACTAATTGTTTGAATTAATTTACATTTAAACAATTCATAGAATGAAAGAGAAAAATATATAAGAAAGATATTTGATCTTTGAATTCCATTGACCAGAAAGTTTGTGAGAGAGGACACACAGGAAGAAAACATTCTTTTTTTTGTAGTTTACACTCAGTGGTAGAAATCCTCCAAAATGTCTTGATGGGGATATCACCGTACATCCACAAAGCTTTACTCAAAGGATGCACTTTATTTTGGAGATATCAGCACCTGACTGTGAGAAAGAACTAGAATTTGAGAATTTGAATGGGATTTCATAATAAAACATCAGATGGACGGATGACGTGCCAAATCTGCAGCAGGAACCAAAATTGGAAGACTGTTCTCCTTTTGTACGTCTCTATCAGTCTTTCAAAACACAACATCTACTGACACTGCACTGCTGTAACTCTTCACAGGGAAAATGCACTGAGCAGCAAGCCACTCTTCAGGCTGCACTAGTTAAGATTCAAGACTGCTGTCTTGAAGAAGAGGAAATGAGAATTTTGTTCCTTTAAATAAACAACCACAGCAGTGCCACAAAGAGACAAAAGGAAGCAAGGCAGATGTTCCTGTCCCCTGCTGAACAGTAGCCAAATCTTACTTCCACTTAACTCATAATATTTGGAAGATCCAGCATTAATCAATTTTTATCAAACAAAAGCAACATGTATATTTTAAACAATACACATGTAAGCACTATGTATTCCTCAGGACATTTCAGTCAAGCAGGGTATAAGGCAGCCACTGCTTCAGAAGTTTGCATTACTCATACTGCCCCTTTTCCACCACTCTGATGGGCTGATTTGGACCAATAAGGTGAACCTTGAGAACTTGTAGCTTGCCACAACCAGCATCCAAGGTTCAGTGCTCCTCCCGCAGCTGATGCTATTAACTACAGCTGAAGGGGTGCAGTGTGGATACTCTTTCTAATGTCTTAGTGACATAGAAACAAAGCCCTCAGACCCCGGCAGATAAGGGTGATCATCCTTACCTAACTCTAGTTGTTGTTTTAAAATAATCTTACCACCAATCTAGTCACCTTCCTGATAACTTCATAACTTACCTTCATTGGTAAGAAGGACCTAAAGACAGGAGTATCAGCTTTCTACTATCAGGAATTTGCACACTTTAAGATGTATTTAGAATAGCTTTCAGTTAATCTTGAAAGCAACTTTCCTTCTCTGGACAGTGGCTGACTGAAAGTTCCTAAAATGACAATGGAAAGATAGCTCCTTAAGCCCCAGTATTCCTGCAGCATTGCACTTCTCACTGATCCTATACTGCTCCTCATCACAGGATGCTGCAGCACCCAACAGATCTCAGCTCATCTCTACCCAAGTGTAAGACAACATCCCATTAACCTGAGTGCTGGTGCTGCCAGGACAGCCTGTCCCTTTCTGTGATGCCTACATTCTCACTGGCCTTTCTTAATGCAGCACATTCCAACCCAGGCCAGCCCCAGGCACCACAGGCATTCCCTTGGACAGCAGGTTTGTTGGGGGCAGAACCAGGGCTCAACTCCTGCATACATTTCCTCCTATGCTTAACCTGCAGCTTCTGCCCAGACATCTTGACCAGCTGAGAGATCCCAGCTGATATTCTCAGGATTCCAAACACCAACATAGAACTAACAGTATTGCTCACCAGTCCTGTGTGCTGGTCTCAGTTCCTAATGCCCCCTGTCCAAACTGTCCTCTTTTTTTTCTTTAGGAAAAAAGTATCTGGGATAAATCAGCATAGAGGTTTTTATCTCAGTCTGGGACAAGCAGAAACAAACGGAACAATCATAAATCTCTTGTATTCCCAGTATGTTTGCTCTTGAGCAGGGTAGCCAGAGCATCTTTGCTGGAGTGCATTTTTATATAAAGTTAAGGACATTACTACAGAACTCTGCATCAGAAGGGGAAAGAGTGCATGCCAAAAGAAAAGGGCAGGAGAAAGACAGAATACATGCTTTGCTGTACAGGCATATGTGGATTTGGGGTATGTTGGCCCTGACACTGCCAGCCCGAACCTTTTATAGTTTCTGGTCCCACAGAAACCTTGACATGTACCTAACATTTCTATTAGAAGTAGAGATTTTAACAGGATATTACTGCTAATGAAGTTAAGATAGTGTGCAAGAACTTGCATGACAATTCATGCAGATATGGCCAAATCAGACCAGTCAGTTAACCCATCTACTTTGCTTGAATGTAAATAGCTCCACACAGCTCAAAACACTATGTGAGCCCTGTTATACTAGGCAGTGTTTCTTTCTGCCATTAACCACCTAAAAATAAAGGTTCTGTGACTAAAGGAGAAAAGGTTTCAGAAGGAAAAGAAAAAATTCTAAAGGCTGCATGTAGACAAGGACCCACACTTCTGTCTATCACACAGGATCCATGTACAGTGCATGGAGAATAAAATGCAGCTGAAACTCATGGAATTCTATGCTGTGTGAGGAGCTCTTTACAATAGCCAGAGGAGCTGGAATGGAGAGAGAAAGAGATGCTGGGTTTGGATGTCATAGGGACAGTCAGGCCTTGAACCCCTTTCCTGGTATGATTTTAGCCTGTACAACTTTATCGCTTCACAGAATTTGCAAGACAGGCGTGGAATTTGATGGAATAACCATGTAGCTCAACTTGGGTTCAGATGCAGCCCTTGAGAGACCTATCTCCACACCTCAGTTGTGGGATACTCAGTCTCCACGGGAAAAATTGTTCCAGTTTTGATAAATTATTTACACCAAGCCCAGACTTACATGTCACCCAAGTGTCCTGGGAATCACAACAGAATCATTCAATGGAAATACAAGAGCAAGTACACTTCAGAGGAAGACTTTGAAGTCCTGTTTCTTACAGTCTAGAGGAATGCTTTGATGTGCAGGCTGCTGTGTAAAGAACCTTCCCACCACAGGTTTGAGAAAAGGACACTTTAGGAGCCTCTACTTCATCAAAGGAAGACGACCAGGAAGAAGTCCCTTCTGTAACTCTAGGCAAACCAGGCAGCAGACACATGGTGCCTCTTGGATTTTGTTACAGCTGGATGGGAGACTCAGGTATCTACAGCTGAGACTTGGGCACCTAAGGTGGGCCTCCTTGTGCCAGAGCATCCAAGCCCCGGTAGCAGAGTCTGCTCTAATATTTCAATATATAACTGTGTGAGTAAGGATGGAGCATATGAGTACAGACTCAGTTATCAGCTTCTCAGTACACACTCCTTAACAGATTGCAGCAATTTACTCCTCTAGGAAAGATTCTATTAAACCCTAAACCAAATACATACAAAAACATAGTGGCAGTAAACATGCCCACATACAGTAGTTAAAATATATTATTGCATATTATAAACATTATATACAAGGTTAAAATGGTTTCTTTACCATTTACTTACAAGTGACATTTGTAGCTGAATGCCTTACTTACAAGTCCTCATTGCTACGTGCTGAGAACTACCAGAGGTATTTGGCAAGACTATACAGTATAGAGAGATATGGATCAGTCTGAGCAAGTGAACTGTCAGCCACTTTCCCCATCTTTAGCACTGCAACAGATTTTTAGCAATGATGGAGACAACTACTGGTAAAGTGATTTATGGCAGATTTCTGAAACTAGACCAGCTTAGTACTTAACGTGTTTTAGAATGAGCTTATCCACACTGAAGTATGGATTAAAATGCCGCATTTCACATTTGCAGTGGGTCATCTGGTTACAAATCTGGGGGCTGGTAACTGCTTGTACACTAGAGAGTGGGGAACAATAAATAAGGGACCAGGTTAACATGAGTGGCCTTGTGCTTGACAAACCCAAGTCTATACGCAGTGGGTGCACATGTGCAGAATGGACAATATTTTCAATGCAGTCTTGTAACAGTTTCTCTGATCAATGTCTGTCAAGTTCACGGGGAATCTTCTGCTTTCCGAGAAGGATGAAATGCTGTGGTTCCTTACAAAAAGGCTCTGCCTGAGGCTAGATCTCTGTCAGTGTGATCTTGAAGCCTTCAACCATGCTCTCCATGTGCAGGATGAACGTGTCCTCGTTGGAGTAGTGCTCAATAATGTTGTCATCCATGTTTACCAGGATACTGGTGACAAAGGCAGAAATCAATGTTTTTAAGTACTATACATTTTTATGTACTGAAAGGGAAAGCTGTGCACTCTGCCACATGTACTCACTTCTCTACAACACAAAACCAGACTCCAGCACAAGCCAGTACAGCGTCACTAGTGGGAATTATCATCAAAATCTGCCCTGTAGTCCCTTATAGCCTTTGGATTAGAGGCTGCTCCTTACCAGAGTAGCTGAGGTAAGAGACACCAGCGCTGGGATGTTAATACACTTAGGCTACCTACAGTTGAGCTGCACTTCAGATCCCTGGCAGACCCAGCTAGCTGGTGCTTCCCATGCCTGGCACTGGCTCCCACAGGGACATCTCCCTGCTACTCCTCAGGCATGTCATGTGAGCTGCTGCACAGGGAAGTAGTGTAATTTGTGCCTTGCACACGTCTCACAGACTTAGAACTCAGCTTGGATGTGAGACTATCAACAATGACTATAAGAAGTGTATGAGTTGCTAGCACAGGGAAGTAGTGTAATTTGTGCCTTGCACACGTCTCACAGACTTAGAACTCAGCTTGGATGTGAGACTATCAACAATGACTATAAGAAGTGTATATGAATGTTTTCCTCGCTCTTTACCTCCAAGTGTTTCTTCTGTCACTTAGAAAGAAGCAAAACATGAGAAGTTTCACCTGTCTTCTCAAAAGCTAAAGAAATCCCCAGACACAACAATGCCCTAAGCTAGTTACAGCTGAAAATAAATTATTGGTTTAAATTATATCGCTACAATATTGTGGTTAAATAGAAATTTAAAAAAAGTTGAAGTGGAGAGATTTAGTTCTATGGCAAGAAGCAGTAGCCTAGCTTTTCTAAGAGTCCAGCTGTGATGTTCATGTCTAAATTTACTCAGCTGAAACCCCAGCAGCAAACATTGCCTGCCTGTCTTTCAGAGTAGGAAAGTGGCCTACTTCTTCCTAACACTGAGGGAAAACTCCACTCCGCATTGACAGCAAAGGCAGCATCTCCCATGCTGGCCCTCCACAGTGTTATTAAGCATATTGTCTACAAAACAGACTTTAGCCACATATCTTATCCACAAACTCCTTCTTCACAGCAGGCTTATGAACACTGGTCAGACACAGATTGGAGATCCATGTTTCCTCTAGCATCCCCTACAGTTTCCACAGACATGAAGATTTCAAGCACTTGGGTATGTATCCTGAAAGAGTTTATGCTGCCCAGCATCATGAGGCCCCAAGTATAACTGGGATCTCTTGAGTACTTCTAAAGGATCCTGCAACAGATCCTTAGTTAGTTAGTTAGTTAGTTAGTTAACTAACTTACCCCTTTTTGCTCTTCTTATAAAGTTTTGCAATCTTTTCAACTGGCAGCCCATATTTCTCAGAGATCTGAAATAATAAAAATAAAATAAATATCACTAAAGATGAATGAGAAATATAAAATTATCACCTCTTACCTTACATAAGACATTAAAACAAAATCTCAGCAAACTTTGATAGGATAGCTATACAGAAAAGTCAATCACAACCATATCATACTTTCATTTAAGGATGACTTAGGGAGGAATAATCCTGAACAGCTTCATCAAAACCCACAACTGTCTCCATCCAGAAACTCGGACACGATAGTTTTTATAGGGTGTAAGTCATCAGAACTGCCCCAGCATCTCCTTGCACTCTGCTCAAGGAGCCAATGCTCTTCCCAGCTTCAGATTTTACCAGGGAATTTCAATCTGATCTTTCTGTTGTTTCTTAATCTGATTTTCTGGGCTCATGGAAGCAAAAGCTCCTCCCACCAGGCAGAAGGCACACACACGGCAACGCAACAGGAGCTGATGGACTGACAGAACAACAAAAACATGCGCATTTCAATTTTTCAAAGACATTTCAAGGTTTGTTAAGATAACAGGACTCTCCATGGTGGTATTTTTGTCTGAAAAGTATCTTCAAGATACCTTTTATTGTGGGAGGGCTACCTACATCCTACACACAGGACTAAGAAGCTTCTGTATTGTTGGGAAGGTGACTCAGTCTAGTTACTACGGTGGCAAAATGAAAACACTATTTGGCTCACAAAACATCATCTGAGTGTATAGATAACAAAGTGAGATGTCACAGAGAAGTGTGTCATCAAGGTAAAGGACTTGTAAAATAAACTTCTTGTCAGCTACTAAAGCAATAAAGCAGAAAATACTGTAAAACTTTAGAAGGAAGAACTACTTAGCTGACAAATTACCCATGCCAACAAGTACTTCACTGGGATGCTTTGGCATTGCTTTGCAGCAGTGTATTAGTAACTTTTTTGGATGGCTATTCTGCAGTGAATTTGTGGTGTGCTTATGAAGATGGTGTCCCTGGGCCCTTCATCTGAACCAGGTTTGCTTTCCAAATTATGACTCTTCTTTGAGGGAACAGGTCTCACAGTTCACACTTTAGAAGAGGATTGTCCCAAAAGGCAAAATAGTTACAGAAAAATGACTTTTTTTTTTCTCAGTGATTAATGTTCTGTGGTACTCTCCTACCAAGCAAAGTTAAGTTTCCAGCTCTTCCAAGGTGAAATGAAGTTGCAGCTAAATAGCTGACTACTCATCTTCTGCATTAGAGGACTGAAATGCACAATTAAAAATCCATTTAAAGACTGGCAAACATCAGTCACTGTAAAATCCTTTCTTTGTGTTTGCGTTCAGAGTTTGGTTGAGAAAAGGTATTTTAGAGAAGTACATTAAAGCAATTATCATGAAATAGAAAATGGAATGGATAAACTCAGCACCGAGGACAGATTCAAAGAGCCACAGGTTGAACACTAAGCATGGCTCCCATCCAGACAGCCAAGATTCTCTGAAGGAGAGAATTAATTAGTCTGTACTTGTCTACACCACCTATAATAGTATAATTGTCATCTTAGCCAAGAAACAATTTTATACTTAAAAAGTATCCCCAATAATGCACAAGGATATCAGCTTGACAGGCATTCTATAGCATAACTCCAAGATTCTCAAGAACCAATAAAACTTATTTTACACCAAAACCAGTTTCCTCTGACTGCTACCATACATCTGTGGCTAAAAGAAAGGTGAATAACTGATGAGGAAAAATAGACCCATCCACTCCCAAAGTTTTTCACCTAGCAGAGAACAAAATACAAACTAAATTTGGGTGGTATGGGCTACTTCAGTTTCTCTTGCACCAGCATGTTTCACTGTTCTTTACTCTTTATTATCCTCTGGCTTTGCTTGTCATGAACAGAATGACATCAGATAAACAATCTGGTGTTGAATTTTTGTATCTGTGCTTCTGTTGTACCCCTGAATTTAAGTTTTCATGTAAAGCAATAACAAAAATGGCTCCATTTCATTAGACAATTGAAAAAGTCCTTTGTAACAGGCATTGGAGAAAAACTGGCAATCTGAAACTGCAGACAGTGTCACAACTGTGTGAACATGAGGAAACAATCTTCCTCTCTGGGCTGTTAACTCTGAATCCTAGTGAAATTGTAAAGATCAGCACTTGAAGACACTTTTCACTGACTCCATGCAAATAAACAAGCCGAGCAAAACATTTCTTGCCAAGGAGGCTTAATAGCAGCTAATATACAGCATTCTGCACATTCCAGCATAAATCTTCCCTAGGATATTTGGCATACTTAACACTCATGCATTCCAAATGTTGCTCAAAGCAGTTTGGGACTCTGGGACATCACTTCCTACATAAACTATGAGAGGTTGGGCTGAGAAAGCCTTGCCTGTCACACTGCCTATGACAGGTGTAGGATTTATATAACATGCAGGGATTAGTGAGCTTTGCGAAAGACTTCCAGCTGACTGAATAAGCACATTTCTCAGGAACCCCTGGGATTCAACCAATTATACGAAACAGCAAGCTGTGGAAGCAAGGCTCAAAGTCGGGGTATGGGAGAGCCTCCCCCTCACAGTCTCCAGTACAAATGTGCTAAGTCCTGCTGCAGAACTGGAGAAAGGAGAGGGCGAGCATCTGCTAGGGTATCTCACTTAACACCCTCTTCTCAGGGTGTTTGCTGCCAGCGCAGGGGGAACACCATTTACTGCCAACATCCATACAAAACAACAGGATTTCTCACCTGAACCCAAGCAGGCTACATTAAATTTTAAAAAGATATCTTTATTTGGAGGAATATTTTTCCTTATCATCTCCCCTGTCCATTTGTCAATCTTCTGTTAGGATACCCGAAGCAGTGAGACAGCCTTCGGAGCAGCACTGAGATAGATGTCTGGGCGTCCCTTTGGGCTGCGGTCCCCTGGCATGGCAAGTTTGTCTGATTGCACAAGCCACCAGAAATGATCTCTGCTAGAGTCAGGAAGCCAGAAAGGGCAATATCTGGGTGGGTCAAAGCATGCAGGAAACCACCTCTGCTAGTTTATTTCTATGAAATGGTCTAGTCTGTTGCCCTACACTGGCTGGAAGATCACATATATAGATAGGTATCTAACAGTTTAAGCTAGCTCTGTTGAACTGAGCTTTTAATTATAGAAAGACTTTGGGAGATGCTTGAATTTCCCAATTTGAACTGTCTTCTGTAATTTGAATAAATATGAAATTTTGCATAATGTAGGACTGAGTACCTACTGAGATCCACAGTTATCCTGACTTTGGATCAGGCTGAAAGCAGAATGTAGAGCTGGTCAGTCACCATATACGTGTGATGTTTTGTGATGGGCAATTGTTTTGCTATTTTCTGTTGATCAAGACTGACTAGTGAAAACCAAACATCTGCATCACTTCCTGAGACATGCTGTATTTCTGAAACCCAAGACCTCTAGATATTTGCCAAAAGAAAGATATCTGAGGAGGAATCTAATTGTTCATCTGGAATGGGGGTATATGTGAGAATAAAATAAACATAGGAACCGAGAAAACTGTATCATTAATAACAGAGTTAGGAAAAAGTCAAAGACCAGGAATAGTGACTAACGAAAAGAAAAAAAAAAGTAAAATCCATAAACAGAGAAGGAGGGTATGACTGAGGATCACTGGAGCTCTCTTTCAGATCTGGGGCTCTGTAATACTCAGAGGCTCAGTTCCTAAATTCTTAATACTGAGACTAGAATGGAGCATTTAGGATATGCACAATTACAAAATTATATGATTTGCTGCAATGACTGCAGAGAGAATATTTAAGAATATGCACTTTGACAGCTTTTTGGCATTGTTTTATCCACAATATCCTACCAAAGAGAATTAAAATTTTCTGAATGTGTTCCTTCCAGTGAACTGGGACATTTTACAACAGATTTTTCTCTGGTGCCGAAAACATGCCAGTGAGTCAGCAGCTGCACTGACTGAGGTATGCAGAAACCTTTCCTGCTTCTGCACCAGCTTTGTTTTTGTTACATGGGGGCTGGAGAACAGGCATGGAGCGGCACAGACGACTGGAGATAACGTACTCTTGCTAGCTTGAACAGTTATAGAAGGATTACAACATACGTTTGACTTCTATACAAAGACAAGATGAAATCTTGTTGCAGCTTACCATGAATCAGACTGCAGCCTCTTCAGGCAAAGCCTGGTTTTTGTTATGCATGTGCTCTGCCTGACAACTGAGCTGCAGTCACAGCTAACAAACAGCATTGGCAGAAGCACAGTTAGGACATCCTTAGTGTGCCGTGACTCTCCTCAGAGATACCCTCATCTAAACAGGTGCTTTAAACAACTTCACTAACCCACAAATCTTTCTCTGCCTTCTGCTGCTGGCCAGATATTGACCAAATAACTCAATCTTTACTGCATTAAAAGTGTTCAGTACATGCAACAAGATACTGTGACAGTTTTAAGAGAGTATGAATATACACACTTCTAGCACTTGGCTGAGTTCTCTAGGAGCACTTTCATCCATTTCCATCTTCTCCCCTACACGTAAACAAGGCTGGAAATCAACTCAGCATCCCACGTCAGTCTCACATTCCCCCACTGAAGCAGTGAGACACGTGATTATTTTTTAACTCTTCCCTTACCAAATTTAACAAGCCATCAGCTCATAGAAACAGGATTAAACATGGAAATAGCAACTCTTATGATGATAGCTAATGGGTAACAAGCAAAAACTCCACTCAAAGAAGCAGCAAAGAGGCAACTGGTAGGTAGGTCACGCTGTAAGTGATGGCTAGAGAAGGAATTTGAGATTATGTATGAATGACAAGTCTGCACTGGCTCAGCACCTGCCTCTTACGTGCTGAACAGCAATTGCACAAAGGCCACATGAAATTCACACAGAAATGGTGCATCCTTGGGCCTCTTCTTGGAAACCAGGCTGGGAATGTACTGATAAGCATTACAGGAAAAGATTCAACAGGCTCTGAACCATCAGTTCAGAAAGAAGCATTTCAGAGAATGAAGCTTGCACCTCTCCCTGATGTTGGTTAACTACTGCTGTTCCTCAAGGCTCAGGTCTCCAATAATCAGCTTTGTGATGCTGCTTAAACCCAGTAACCTGCTGACAACACTGAATTAGGAACTTGCCAGCATTTCAGAGCTGCACTCCAAAAAGCCTTTAAGAAATGCTTTAAATACATTTGAGAATAACTTCATCTTTATATAATAGTTTATCTCAATAATACATGGAAAGCCTCAAGATTTTCTTGCCAAGAAAGACAAACAGTGTGAGGACATCGGATACTTACAGCTTCCATTAGGCCCTTTACTGTGGGTGATTTCAGCATCAAAGCATCAAACACCTCATCTGTCTCCTTCCTCACATACAAAAGCACTGAAATTGAAAAAAAAAATCAAACTTGGAGCAGGTTCAGTCAATTGCACAGATGAAATACTACACACTGAATAGAAAAACAAATATTAATCCATGACAGATAAAATGAAGCACTGAAGATGGTTTGCACATAAAAAGATGTACCTTTAATATCATCAGTGATCTAGACATGGAAACACATCATAGTTGCACTGAAAACACAGTACTGAAAATTCAGCAAATTTAATCTAATGTGAAGGATCTCTATCTTCCAGAATCTAAATCTCCATTTACAGAAAGAAGCTAGAAAGCACTGGGGCCCTGTCCCTTGGTCATAGGACAAAACACACAAGCTAGGCTTTCTTAAACCCCTGTCTTGCCTTGTACCCCTCCAGGCTTCATCTAAAAGACTGGGAAAGGACCTTCAAAAGGCAAGTCTGCGTTGCCTTTAGCTGTGCCTTTGAGAGCAAAATCAAAGAAAAGGTAAAGAAATAGTTCTCTCTGACATTACCATGCAGATGACTGCAAATGGCCTGACCAGTATGAACATAAACATTGGGAAAACTGAGTTCACAGTAATTTGAGATTTTACGGGGGAGACATTAAAGAGCACAGCTGGCAGGCAGGCATTTACCAGTATGCCCACATGCTTAGGTACCCAAATGCCATTTCTGTTCCTTTTCCTCCCTCAGATGCCCTCCCAGCTGTTAGTTGTCCACAGGCGCAGTGCCCTGCCCTCTCTAGCTTTTGTTTTCTTCACAGTTGTACAGGTAAAAGGAGGAAACCTGCTATAACACAGCAAAAGCAAAGCAGACAGCTACAAAGCAGAGAAGCGTAGACACTAAAAAGTGTTTTAGGCATCATCTCACATGACTGATAAGTAACAGGTTAAATAAGATGTTCTGCAATTTATTTTGTTTCCTAAATAAACTGCCTTTTCAAATAGCAGTGCTGCACATGAGGTACAAATACACATGCACTGTCATGTCTGTGTGACAAATTACATTGGTAACCATCTTTTTTTTTTTTTTTGGGTAGATAGAGAAGGGCATCTTTTGAAACTGCAAATTCTCGTGGTCCAAAAGATATCTTCACCAGGTAACTCAATAAATGACATGCAGATGAACTAAAAAATATTATGGTATTTTTCATGTAGAAGCAATTGTTTAGAAGTTAATTTTCAGACCAAGACTGTAGCAGGGTGGACTAAGGCCGATTTGCCCAGAATTGTAGCTTCTTTGACCAGGTTTTGAAATGACTGGGAAAAAATCATGGGTAGTTCAGTCCCCTGACTTGGCCTACAAACCAAACATGCAGGACAATGTTGGGCTTTTTGCATCTTCAATTCAGAAGTACAAGCCAAAAAACCGCTAGCACAGCATGCAGAGCCACATCCTTTTCACCTATATTTTAACAACTCTTTGGGGCCTAGCCTGAGAACATCTTTTAATGGACTTAGAAGCTGAGACAATTTTGGGTCACAACCTAAACTGTCAAAATATAAAAGAAAAAAAAAATTCCACACCAGGAGTTAAATTTTACCATGCCTGGTATGTTTAACTGCATGAACAAGCACTCACATAAAGGGCTAATTTTACCAGTACAAACGCTTATATTAATTTAGTAATTCTTTTCCTTGTGACTAGTGGGTTGTCCTGTAACTCCTGGCTTTACAAACATCTGGAGCTCTGCCAGCCTTAACAATTACAAATGTTTCTGAAAGGAGCAAAAAACATCAGCTGGTCCAAGGTTAAAGCTGGGGACATTAGACAATCCCAGTGCTGAGCTTTAAATCTCTGCTATGCTTGGTGTGCCAGGCAACGTTATGCTGAATGAAGGATCTATTACAAGGATAACGGGGAACTTGAATTACTATTATGCACACAGAGAGGCAGGATTAATAAGTGTATGGGGGCTTGTTGGGTTTTTCTTTCCCTTGATAGGTATGAAAATCCTGGCTTTGATTCAGTAGAGTACTTTTCCATAAATGACTTCTGGTGACAGTGATGCCTTAGGAAGCCCCTGTCTCATCCCTGCCCTTATGCTCTCTTACTCTGGCTCATCTCAGTGAACTTTCCTGGATGACAAACTCTCTCAAACAGCAGATGTGGGTGAAAAAAACCACCCTTTTTTTGAGTTATTCTTCAAACAGACCAGATCCTGCCTCAGTGTACAATGCAGCCCCACGAGCCTTCGTGCTGGCAGAGCAGCAGAGAGGCGGCCGCAGCAGGAGGCACAGCCAGAGGGGAGGGAAAGAGGCTGCAAAGGCTCCACTGGGCTCAGCAGCAGCACTGCCACTGAATGACCGTGACCATGTAACACAACTCATACTTATGTCCCCTGACCCTACTGTCACCACATTCATAGCATCTAGGTGGGCTCGCTCTAATAGTACAAATTACAAGATTTGGAGGGGAACAAGGGGAAGATCTTGTACAAGATAATGAGCTATTTTTGCCTGAAAGTTAAAAGATACATTCAAATTTGTCTGATCTACTCCCTGGTCTTAGTTCTTAACCTTCTTGCCAGCACTGAAATCCACTGCAGACCTTAATATTCTTTAGATGTTAAAAAGAATTGCAAAAGATGGGGAAGATAAATTTATCCTTAGTTACTATAGAAATAGCCCCAATACACCAAATTGCAGAGCGGCAAACAGCCTTTGCTCAAGGCAAGGGATGTTGTTGCACCACTGAGACTTCTGGAAGCCAGGCCACTGAATTGAGGATTTATGTGTGAATGCAGAACAACAATGTTAGATACCTCTTTTTAAATTATTAACAACATACATGTGGAGAAATGAAACTAAGGACACAATGAGACCGTAAGATTTAGGACATCAGGAAGGTCTGAGCCTGGGCACTACCAATGCTATGACTGACACCCTATGAACAATGACTACAGTTTCTGTTAAGTGGTCTCTTGATGGAGATATGGTACATCTTAGTCAAGGAAAGAAGGGCTGGTAGCTGTAATTTGGCTTTCCTTTCTCACATCTGGAGTTTGCATTATTGCCCAGGCACAAATTCCCTTGGTGACAGCATGAATGCTGCCCTTCACAGGGATGGCTCTCAACCCTGATTGTTATGAATCCAAAATGTTTCAGAGTAGTTAAACATGACTTTCCTAAGAGACAAAAGCTAGACAAAAAATTACTTTCTTGAAACTGAGAACTACAAGACTGGAAATCCACCTGATCTATAACTCAGCTGCTAGATTTATAATTAATGGGAAACTCCCTATGAAATCTGAAAGGGAAAGCAATTTGAAAACTCTGAGAACTCAAAACAGGAAAAAGCCAAGTCTAGCCAAGTAACTAGCTGTGATACGCATTTGGTACAGATTAACATACTTCACATTTCTGTGTTGGGCACTTGGACTTCCCTTAGAGGTCAAGGAGATGAAAGAATAATTCAAAAAGAGGCAGCTACCTGAGTGAGAATATGAACTTTGTTTGCAAACCCCTTCAGACCTGTTCTCTTGAAGGCTGCCCCTTAATATTTTTACTTCCACCAGACAGTGTTACAAGTACGTCCAGCAGGCAGAGGCGAGGCCACACACTTTCACTTCAGTTCTTCAGCGGGGCTTGGACACCTCACTGGCTGCTACTTACTTGCACTGCTCTGCTAATGAGATACCTTGGGATGACATTGCTTTCGATGTATATTTTCACATATCAGACCTGCTCTCTCTAACATTATACCAGCACCCCATCTATACCTGCTCTCCAGGAGTTACTGATTCTGCTGTACCAAATAAATCTCGAGGAAAGAAGCTTCTAATATGGCAAAAATATGGGGGAAAAATCCCCAAAACGTTTTAATACCCAGTGAGTTCTGTGGCAGAAACAGCATTATCAAATGGGTAGATTCAGCTGAGCTGCATTCCATCAGCACAATCCCAGATGCAGGGTTCCGGATGGCAGGAAGTTCACCAGAGCAAAGGCCATGCTGGGAAAGGCTTGGCCTCAAGCCAGCATAGTCCAAGATGAGAGAAACACTGAACAGGAAGGGAATGTGAAGAGAGCATACTCCAGCTTCTCTGGTTCTGTGCCTCTCCTGGATTTAATCATTTTACATAGTTTTGCCACCAGCTGAATTTTTTTTTTCTTTCTAATCTTACCCTTGAAATACTAGCAAGTCCTGGATGATATCAAAACAACTAACCACAGCAAAGACAGGAATAATCAAAGCAAACTAATACCTCCTTGCAGGCAACTTCCTAGGCTTCCAGCTGGGAAACCCAGGTGAAATTGTAGGAAATGAGAGTTCTTTATGTAGCCCTCATGGCTGTCATCTTCTGCTTGACAGACCCCTGATAATGTGAATTTGGCTAAGGTCTTGAGTCAACCAAATGCAAGTCCTTGGTTAATGCTAACCTAACAATTAATTTAAGATTTAATTAAAAGAATCATATGTTCACATTTATTTCAAGAAGATATCAGTCTCCATCCTATAATCTCCTATGCTTCCCTTGGTTCAAGCACACCACCCTAACCAACATGGAAACTTTGGAAATGCAGGCTTGTGGGAAGTCATTTCTATAAAGCTCAAAGGAGTCTTACAAATGGTGCAACTAAGAAAAACCCAGTTCCCTTCTGTACCTTTGCTTTGTTGTCTCACAACCTGACGGGTGAACATCAAAATACTTGAAAGTTTGAGTTACTTAAGTTTGTCAATAAACTTACATGACAGGACTCATGAGACTGAATGAATGGCAAATATTCTCCAGGGTGTTTTACTGTGACAGTGTAGGAAGTTATCACCAATGGCACAGCACTGGAAGCGACTGTACACAAGAGACTTTGTGGACAAAACCACCTTCAGTGCAAAGTTTAACAGCTCAACTTAAGCAGTTCCTTCAATGTTATTCAACTGAAGCTTCACTTGTAGCAGACTGGGAAACAGGAGTTATATGAAACACAACTGTAATAATACCCACCCGGGCAGTAAAAACAGTTAAGGGAAACAAACTCTTAAACAATTCAGTTAGATCTGCTGGAAGATGTCTCTCCATATCTTATATGTCTAATAAGGTAGGACATTTCAGAGATTTTATTCCAGCAATCTAAGTCTGCAGCCAGCAGGAGCTTGCCTGTTAAGGTCTCTGTATTTGACCCAATGCATTTTGCATATTTGCTTGTGATCCCAGACAGAACAGAAAAGATGAGCAAAAGTTAAAAATAGACCATCACAGATTTGCTACTGGAACTTTTATGAACTATGTAGCTTGGCCAATAATCAAGAAACTTTCTAGCTCTTTTTATATACACTTGTGTCCTGATCCCTTCTTGAGAGAGCATAGTCCTTTGTTTTCTTTCTTTTAAGTAATTTCTAGCATTTGTTAAAATGCCTCCTTATAGACTGGCAGATGCAAAGATCTCTTCTCCCATCTACCCATATTTGCACTAGCATCCAACAACTGACTCTGTCCAAGCCACACCTGCCCTTCCCAGCTTGAGAGTTTGAGTCCCACAGAATATTTTTAACTGCTAAGAATTGACTGTTACCTCTTTTCAGACCTTCTTCTTTGATTTGTTTCAAAGGGGAGGGACCAAACTCTTCCTCCACAGGCCGGAACATCCTTTTGACCAGGACACTGCTACTAGAATACACAAAACAGGGACCATGTCACAGTAAAACTATGCTCACAGCAGAAGAGGAGACAACAACAACAATCACTACTCACTTTGTACTCTGGCAAAAACACTCACTAGCTACTCAAGTAGCACCAAAAGCAGAAACCGCAAGCATTTAGCTTTTGATGCTTACCCGAACTATCCAGGCCTCTTAAATTGCCGAGACTGACTGGCTGGGACAGGTGACAGGAAAATGTGTTCCAATGTTACACACTAATTTGAAAACCCCAAAGGCCCTTAACTGTTTAAATATTGAGGAAAGGGGGGTGGTTACTGCTTGGTGCAATAAACCCCTTTGTTTCTCAAATTCCACTGTAAGCCTTATGAAGAACATTTAGTTTCAAAAAGAAATAAAAAGGGCCTCATGTTTTCGAGTCAATGTCGACTGCAGTTGTTCAGCCACTCCCTATCACAGGTCACTTTTTGCAGGTTTATGGGAGTGTAGTTATGTTACTCCAGAACCTCAGACTTGGGGATTCAAGCAACTTACAAAAGTATGGGGCTGGCACACACGGTGGGCTGAAGTTCAGCCACCCACATTAAAACCCTTATTTCATGGCATCTCTAACTATTAGAGGGACTTTCATCAGTTCTTGCAGTCCCTCCAAAGTCAGATAGGGGGTACTCCCATTTCCAGCCTTCCTCCTTCCCAGGTTCTCTGTTCTCTTTCTGCCTTTCTCTTCTGGCACTTGGCCATTCTCTCTGCAGTTCCTGTATTTGTTGCATACACGTGTGTGCACTGCTAAACAGCTTTCAGGAATGTAGTAAAGTTCAGTGCTTCAATAAAAAAGTCCTGGTTTTTAAATTATTTGAGAACCCTTATGCTTTACATAGACAGCACTTTATTATCAAATATATTGTCCTGTCCCTGTACTGAACCTTAGGGCTCTTTTACTTGGAAATGTATTAAAATACAGACATAAAAAGCAGACAGTTTACATGGGAGAACATGAGGGAAGGGGGAGAAAGGGGATCAGTTTTATCTGATTTCATATTTTATATCAATTTTCTGTGAGTTTGAAGTGTTAACTGCAAAGCTTGTGAAACAATATCTTACCCTTCTCTCTCATCATCTGTATTATAGTAAACCTAGAAGGATGGAAATAAAAATCAATTATTCCCAAAACTCAGGCACTTGCTTAACAGAACTTCAAAAGAGAGAAAAGACAAGTGTTTTGCAGTTTGTCATTTGTTAAAAATCCTTTTCCTTCTATAAAACACGAACACCTCTAGTTCTAACTATCATCTGGAAGAAGTGTGGCTTAGAGAAACTGCTGTTGAATATCATCTAGTGGAAATATATCAAAGTTTATTTGAGAGACATTACCCTCTTCCCTGGTTTATATCATTTTCCCAATTATTTTGCAATCCTCTAAATCAGATCACTACTCACCTAAATTACCCCTAATACAGTTTAAGCCACACCACTCACAAGCATTTCTATGTATTTAATAACATCTGAAAATCTAATTATACTATAAAGAACAAGATTAAACTACAGGCCTAATGGAAATACAATTACTAATGGTACGGCTGAACATTTTTTGCACAGGCTATGGGCAGAAGCCCCAGTCAGTTTTGTGTAAATCCACATAGCTCAGTCACCAGGACCAAATTTACAACGGCAGCAAATGCAGCTGACAGTAGCAGGGGAGGTATAAAATCACAGTCTGCTGTCCAACACTTTACAGAACAGTCAGCCAAAATCCTCACAACGTGCCTACACTGCAGGTCTGCACCAACAAGTGCCCCAGCCCTCCAGCTGCTGAGCTGGGGTGCAAGCGTGGCGTGGAGGCACAGGGCACCGCAGCCGGTCCTGCTGGGCAGGGCAGGCCAACCCAGGCAGGCCTCCAGCACTTGTGCTGGCAGGACTTGGAGCACACTCAGCTCTCACTGGGAGCCTTCACTTCTGAACCTGTGCAATGAAAATAGCTCAGAGGTGTGTGTGTGCAAAGCTGAGGTCTGTAACTGTGAGTTCCAGTAATAAAAGACATGGCTGAACACTGCCCAAGAGCTAGGAAATGGGGAATCTTCCAGTTAGTTTAGAAAATTATTTACAGGATTATATATACTAAGGAATGCTTCCACCTTCTTCTCCTATTTTGAGACAAATCCACATTCTGGTTTGAAAGCCATGAGGACAGAAGGTACCCAGCACTGATATGTGAGTGGGCGCCTTTCCAGTTTGGGAGAGTAAGCCAGTGACAGCTGCGATTGCAATGTCTGTGCTCTTTGTGCTTTGCTCAACCACAATTCTCACTGCTTCAAAATAACTGACAATTCCAACACTCAGTTTCATTTAATCTTCCTCATTTTACTGTTTTTCAGCAAGATGCATATTAAATTTCCCCATCAACTATTTTTCTTTATAAACACATGCATAAATGTCTCATTCTACTCCCTGAGATGTTAATAAATAACACGTCATAGTAAAAAAGTTGTCAGAGCTGATCCTCCAATTCAGGTTTTCAACTTCCCAGCAGGCAATAAAGTAGAAAAGAGTCAAGTCAGCAAAGACTTCCTTATGTTTACTGGTGATAATAACTGCCAATACTGATTATTAACATTAGTATGATGGAGTTTTACTAGGAAGAGTAAAAATATGTTTTTCAAGGAATTTCCAGATCTCTAGGTGATGCCAACAGAAAGTGGGTAGTGATGTTCAGTGACCCTACACTGGACCTTCCTACACGTGTAAGAGCTTGGTCTTTGTTTTCAGCTGTGACAGGGAGGGGGATCTCTGCTACCACAAGGTGGCACTTCATTTCACCAAGCCAAAAGCACACTCAAAACCAGATTTTATTTCAGTCACAAATCAACCTTCTATTTAAAAACTCTTTACTATTTGTTTCATTCTTTCTTCCCAGCAAAAGAATGACAAAACTGTAAAAAAACCAAACTATTCATTTGTCAAAGAAGTATAAACTCCTTTTTCACACCAAGAACTCAGAAAGGTACTTGTTTCTTGTAAGGTCTTTTATAAGTGATGTGCCAAAACTGCATTTACCAAAATGAGAGCTGAAACAAGCAGCCCCCCGGGAACAGTGATTTATTTCCCTAAAATCTGCCCCAGAGCAGAGGCAGCCAGCTGGCAAGTGGGCACCCGCTCATCTCATTATTTCCTACCTGTCCAGTTCTTTGTAGATTTCCAAAGTGAACATCAGGTATGAAGAGAACTGGCTGGGAATCGAGGTCAGCCATTGTTTTGAAGAAGGTGATATCACTCTTTTTCTGCAGAGGGAGTGCACTCAACTTCCCTTCAGCTGCTAGGTGGATCACAAAGCACATGGTTGTGAAAGGAGGCATGTTAAGCATGACTTAGCCCCAGACCAGAAAGGTCCACTTTACTCACCGTTATTACATGAGGTTTGGGATGCCTGGCCTTTGCCTTTCTTCCTGTTCTGCTTTCTCTCTTCATCTCGGATTTTCCTTTCTGCTCCCTGATGCAAAAAAGACAATACACGGATATTACCCAAAGGGGAACCACTGTGAGCGTTGTACTCTGCAATGCCTGGAACTACAGCAACAGACACATCGGAAATGATAAAAGAGAAACTGGTTATTCCATTGAAGACAGATCTGTCCACTCTGTTGGGAAGGTACTAGGCTTTGCATGGATCACCTGTGCCTGAGACTCAGGCTGGCACATCCAGTAGCTCCCAGGGCTGCAGACAGCAAGGGGAACATATCCACATGCTGGTTTGGAGGAGCCAGGACAGACAGTGTGCAGTCTTTAGCAGGACTGATGCCAGCACAACTTGTGCAAAGGGCATCCCAAGCCCAGCATCTCTGCAATGGACAGAGTGCTCAGGCCAAATATTTTGTGTATGTAATGGCATAAAACACCTTCAGGATTGCTACCATCTTACATCATGTCTGTGCTGAGGTCTTCCCTAAACTCTCCTCCACCCACTTTGTCTGGCTGGGGGTGGCATTGCTCCACTGTAGCCAGCTGTGCAGAGTCTTTGAGAACTGACAGTCCAAGAAGGCTGTGCTGACAGCCTGCCAACATTGCAAGGGTTCTTACAGAAAAATAAAGGCATTTCAAACCAGGAAAAGCTCTCCAGAAATAGGAAAGCAATGTAGCACTGCCCTATTAGGCACCACAAACTCCTGGGAAGTTGCAGGCTTCTGTTATGTAAATACACTCTCAACAAGTTTAAAAAATAAAACTTGTTATTGACATAAAAAGCAGCAACACCTCCTTTGAAGTTCTCCTCAGTTACTTTATAAATAATACCCATCACACTGTGAAGGATAATAAAGATCCATATGCTCCCAGACAGTTGGCATGCAAGATCACAGAATTTTTTCCAAATTAAAATTAGAAGTTTCTTGAATAGAAAGGATGGGGAGGGAGGTAAGGAAAGCAAAAAATACCCACTCAAGATGGCAAAATTCACACATGAGTCAATGAACCAAGCTTAAAAAGAATGCAAGGAAACACGTACTCCTGGCTGTGATCTATCAGTAGATTTCCAGAGGCTGAAAGAGCTGGAAGTAGAAATATCTCTTTAGAAAAACATGAATGTGTCAAACAGAAACACTGCCTCCAGACCAGGTTGGTGAGGTCACTCACCGACCTCAATCGCAGAAGTCAAGGGATTCAGAGTTGTGCACTTATCAAAATTGTTTCTAGGGGTACATTTGTAACCTTTAAGGCCACCCGTTCTTTCTAAAGGAGCAAAAATACACGTCAGAGCCACTGTTTGGCAGAAAGCACATCCTGAGAAACCTGTGCTGCACAAAGGGCTCTGCCAGGTGGTCACACCTGCCACTCAGTGCTGCCACTCTGCTGCTCACAGGGATGGGACGAACCACCATAGTATTTCATACACGGCAGCAAGCACGAGATTCCTCTCAGGAAAGCAGAAACTGAGGAGGACTCAGCCTTTTACACATATTAAAAACCTACGTTTTACTGATTTTCTGTGATATTCTTTGTAACCCTGAACTTGGTAAAGCTTCATAGCTTTCTCTTCATTCATTCATTCAAGGCAACACACCCCAAGTTCTCTGGGGTGCAGGCAATCCCTGAGCTGGGCAGCCATTCCCATCCACCAGTGTTTATTTGTGCCACAGCCACGTCACAAACGAGGCAACTGCAATACCCACCAGCACTTTTGAGCTCAGAGCAACCCACGTGGCACATGGCAGGGGCCATGTGATGCCCTACATGATGCCTACATGATGGACATCACCGTCACAGGGGTGAGACAATGGACCACAAAATGATTTTTGCATACTAGAGCATTTCTGCTGCATAGTTTTGACAGCTGAGCCATTTGACACATACCTAATAAAGCACAGTTTGCATATATCTTCAGGACAGAAGAAATAGCCCTCTTACAGGGAACTATAAACTATGCTCTGACCAGTGAAATAATGAAATGAGTTCTTAATTTTTTCATTGATATCTAGGCTTTGTATATATGCAAGGAGTACTTCTGCTACTAATCATTAGCAAAATGCAGCCTACAAATTTCAGCTGATTCAAAGTATTTTCTTCCTAATTCTTCAACTCATTTAAACTTAAGTCTTGCATTCTAGCTCCAGCCTGGCAAAGCCCTTGCCATCAAAAGGACCACTCCCATCACCACTCTGAAGCTCATGTGTACACTTGCTAAAGTGTACAGGCTAAAGCATTCTACATCTTGTTGGGCAGGCACATGGACATCAGCCTTCTCTCCAACGCTGAAGATTAATAGGCAATTAGAGCTGCTCAATACTCTATGATAGTCCATCTTCTCTATGACGTTCCACACCAAAAACAAGGATGCAAGAACTGCATATATTCCAAAGAACATGTATTCTTTTCAGATCAAAGAAAACTGGATTAATTTATTTTATTTTGGAACAATGTTACGGTATTTGCCAAGTCAAGTTCTGGTTCTTTTCAGCAAAGATAATCACATATAGAAAATCAAAGAGCTCTGAAGTCCCAGTTCTTTTATACACTATAGTGGCTAAAGCATTGTGCAATATATAAATATAAATATGCCTGGTAGCAAGTTTCCCTGACAACCTGCCTAAGGAATAAAAATTATATATTCTTATAATGCAGCATCAGTGATCCACACATGATAAAAAGACTGCAAGGGCAGAGAATTAGCACTGAGAAAACAAGATGTGGACTGCAACAAATGCTCTGAAGATTGCCTACTGGAAAACAAACATGGACAAAAGACTGGAGAACAAATAGGGAGTAAGGTAAAGTAACATTTGTTAAGTAACATTTACAGCCTTTGCAGCATTTATCTCCATACATTTATGTCACCAAGCACATACTGGATGTGAGTTGGCATTGCTCTCTAGTTTATATGTGAATTACTATTAAAATCAAGGAATTGCCAGAATAAATATTAAAATATATATAATATGTACCACTTGGTTAAATGCAGTTTTATTTCTTCCAAATAACCCTTCCCACAACAGCTATGCTGTGTTTCAGCTACAAGACATTAATTTGTCAGCAAATGTTCTTAAAAACTGGACACCTCCACCTGTGATTTATCTAAGTGAATATACAAATACACCTACTGGTCCTAAAGAGGCACCACCATTGCAGAAAGAAACATTTATAATAACACCTCAGGCACAGAAACATTTTTTCTTCCATGTTCCAAAATGAAAAACATTTCATACTTAGGCAGGAGGAATTTACTGTGCAGTTCCTCTAGTCCAGGTGATTGTATTAAATGAGGTACTTTTCTCATCAGCTTCTCTTTGAGGCTGTCCGATTAGGGCTTAACAGTGCAGTTCACACTTTCAGAATTTATAAAGATCATTATAAGTTTGCTGGGGTTTTTTTAATGGTACTGTAGTACCTCTTTAATTGATCATGACAAGGAGGTGGGCAATAAATAACAGTCTCAGCTTCATGGCCTTTCCCAAAGAGGCAGCAAGCTATGTCCATGTCACTGGAAGGAGAGTCATGGGCTAGCAAGAGAAACTGAACCATTTAGCACCCTCTTAACCAGAGCCAGGGGTTTATTTTGACATCTTAGAAAGGTGAGGATACCCAGCCACACCAGCTACCTTCCTCTGAGAACAATGAATTCTCCCAGTGCCACCAGCAAGTGGAAATTCTCCAAACATTTATTTACTTACAAAAGCCCTGTGGCAAAGGGATGTTGGTAAAGATCTGGCAGCATAAGTTTGGGGAGAAGCAAGAATTTGTCTCTTACCAAGTGCCAATTAGCACAAGCTGTCATGTGAATAGATCTCGATAATTTTCATTCGCTCAAGTCATTTTCACACCGCATTAAGTTAAAAAGTTCCACATGTGTGGATACATTTATATTAAACAGATATATAGCCTATTATCAATACCCTTGAGCCATGCAGTTCCCACTTCTAATACATTTTTGATGTGTTTAACACTTTAACTACCCCTGTGATCTTTCCTTCTACTTTGAGACAGTTTTGATTAATAGACTGAACATTCATGTCCTGCTTTCTAGTCTGGATATTTGAAGCTCCAATTAAGCCAATAGATGCAATGAACATGTATTATTCAAAATCTCCATCAGTTGTATATAGAGGTCACCCTTGACGAGTTTGTGCTCTGAATTTCCTTCCTTTTTTTAAATAATTCAAATTTTTCTAATTGCTCTTCAGAAACAGGTAGATGAAAACGACTTGTTACTTTGATATTTACTGAGCTTTTAACATCCAGCTGTAGCTTCAAATCTCTCAATATTTGACATTCAAAGTTACAATTAAAAGCATAGCATTTTGGCTGCAAGAAGACCTCAGTGCATACATTTACATTCATTATTTCCAAAGATTTTCCTCCACTAACACAACTGACTGATTAGCCCTCAAGATCTCGTTGTCAAGACAGCAACAAGGGAATGAACTGAAAAGGGGGAAGGAGCAGCAACACAGAGAGCTGAAATAGCTGAACTCTTACCCTTTCCATTAAAAAGTTAATGTTATGTTTTGCCTGGGGCATGGCCTTTTGTCTTTCTACTCCCACCTGTAGGATGGCAAGACTAATTTGGATAAATTTCCAGGCCACTTAAATAGATGTAGGCTCCTGAATCCCTGAACCTTGACTATTAGAATCCAGGCATCAGCTCCCGTATGAAAGATCTTTCTCGGCATGGATAAAGTCATCAGCTGGCAGATGCTAAACAAAACTGAAAAGTGGTCACACTCTCTTTGAAGAATCATCACCGACATTTCTGAGTAACTGTTTCTACCTGGTGATATACACAGCTGACCATGGCACTATCTAATTCATTCAGGCATGATCTATGTTTGGGTGCTGAAAAATCTTACTAGTTCCCACGCAGGAGCAGTCATACCTATAGTAAAAATACAAAATTTTGCTAAAGAGGGTGTGAACACACACAAAAAATAGTTACTGAATTACAAAATGGGAATGGCTAATATATTTTTGTATTTTACTTTTGATAAGAAAATCCTAGCAACTTAAAAGTCTCATTGAAGCTTCTAACATAACTATGTAAGCAAGGGAGGGGGAAAATCCAGCAGCTGTGTCACTGGAATTTGCTGTTTTCCACTGCATCATAAAAGAGAACTTAGCAGACCCTCACTGAAAAGTGCATTTTTCTGTCAGAGAAACTGACATGAAGTTTACCTGCTACCTGTCCTGGCTGTAAGAGTTAGAAGGGATGACATCGGCAGACTGCCACTTACGTGAGCCTGTGATCAGCACTGACCTTCCAAGCAGAGATCTTTGCGTTTGCACTTTCTATTACTTTTTTGATATTCCAGAATTATGACCTATAACATGCTGTCCTTAAACAGTCCAACTATTGCTCACAAGCTGAGGAATCAGGGCCAAAAGGCTGCAAAGCAGTAATTACATGATAATCTGTTAGATTTGTGATACAGCTGGTCCAAATGCCATGATAAAATACAATTATTTAAGGAAAGAAACAGCATTTAATTTGGTCTAAAATACAACAACAATAAACTACCTAACAAGATTCCTCCTTCATCCACAGTAACTGTGCTTTCCACTTACCTTGTCACAAAAAACCTTGATCTGGCAGTAGGCTCGGTGGATAGGTTTATTGCTGCGGTTGTTGTAGCTGTAAGTATCGATCTGAATCATCAAAGGCAGCCCTTTTACTCCTTTTTGTGAGGAGAAGTCTGTGCTCAAGCAATTCACTGTGATGAAAATCTGTGTGCCAGAGAGATTACTTTTAAAATGTGGTGCAAACAACAATTAAACTTACAGAAATACATGACAAGAAATTGGAAAATAAAATAAAAAGGTTTTAATTCAGCTATGATGCACGCTCTGGCAATTCAGACATTTATCCTCCACTTCTGTCCAGCAAAGTCACTCCCATGCCAGGAAGAAGGACAAACTTGAAAGCCATATATTGGTGCTTCAGTTTGGATCAGAAGCTCACATTTGAGGTGCATCATGTGGTTGTCCCAACTTACCATTGCTTTGATAACATGCTTGGTTCACACCAGAGAGCTCAGAATACATGAATTGGATTCTTTTTGGAAGAGCCAGACCAGAAAGATGTGTTCTAGGAGCACACCTCAGATCCTCCAGCTGCTCATTAGTTGCTTAGTTCATGGGAACTGACTAAAGATAATCTGAGATAAAACCTCCGAATATGTGCCTCATGTGGATGTCAGGTCTTTAGCCTTTACTTGTTCCATTCTACAAACCTGCTCTGTATGTTTGCACTATTTGTTAATACAGATGATCTTGCTTTATCCTTTCCAGCTGCTTTAGGTATGGCTTGTTCATCTGACAGCTCACAATTCAAATTCAGTGGGACGAAGATAAACTCTACTCTTTTTTTTATTTTAAAAATTTTCTTCACACTCTCATCAACACTACTGCTTTCTCCATCCCATCAATAGATACTCGTGTGTTTCACTTTGAGGTCCCTTCACTGTCTTCCCTCAATTTTAAAAATGCATCTCAGCCTGTCTTTCAAACTGGGAAGGAGTTTTTCAAATATTTATAAAACTACTCCCTACCTCTTCTCAGAAGTTCTCTTTGTTACGTAGCATCCACCTAATTTGACATTGTATTCAGAAAATCACAGAATCATCTGAGCTGGAAGGGACTCAGAAGCATCACTGGGTCCAACTCTTAAATGAATGGCCCATCCAGGGATGGAACCCACAACTTCGGCATTATGAGTATCATGCTTTAACCAACTGAGCTAGCAAGTCCCCTGCTTGCCTGTGCTGCAGAAATCCATCTCTTCCTCTCCTTCTACAACGCAAACTTACGACTTGATAGCCACTAATCATCTCCCTCTCTTTAACCACAAGGTGTGTCTCATCTGTACAGGACCTGGGAGAAGGGTCTCCCACCACCAAAGTCTCCCAAGGACTACTCTGATGTCAAGCAAGCACTACGAACTGAAATACCACTGATAGCTTTCAGTCAGGATGGCGTGCATAAAATTCAAAATCTAATTCTCAGCCCAGTGAGGAATATGTGCATTACATAATAATTTGGGGCAATTGTGTATTAACCTCATTCTACTTTTCACTTGCCCTTAGTTTAAAAAGCAACAACAAAACACCAAACAAAACAAAACCCCAAAACTGTGAACCAAGGAAAAGGACAGAGAAAACCGGCAGTACATATCTCCTGAACCAGGAGGTTGTCAAACCCGCTCCAGAAGAATAAGGACACTCAGGAAAGAAGAGATCTCAAACAGCTCTCTCAAACAGATCTGATGCACACTTCACCGGGCAGATGAGAAGGCAGCAGGCCCCTGGGGTCTGGGAGGATTCCTGAAGGAAAAGCGTGAAGGACATCCCCCCTTCTCCCCCTCCATTCCACCACCACGGAAAATAAACCAACGGTGTGAGTGACCAGAATGCAACATCCCTAAGAAAGACAGCTAAGAATAAAGAAGGGCTCCAGCAGGGCTGGTGGGGGATACTTTACCCTCCTGGCAGAAGTTAACATTACAGTCAGGGTCTTTATGATGGAGCCAGAGCAGCTTGTTTGCCTGACTGAGCTAATGGCCCCTCCTTTCTGCTTCTGATTGTATCACAGAGCTGCATTTACAAATGAAATAGTTGAACTTTAACTGCGGGGAGAAGAGGGAGGCAGGGAAAGGCCCTAGGTGAAACTCTGATTTTGAAGCTGATAGTGTTATTTCTGTTTCAAATTAGAAGTTGATCTCCTCCAGCTCCAAAGGTAAGTGTAGATACAGCAAGTACGCCTTTGAAATATGACAGCCTGAATTTTCTTTTGCCTTCAGAATCATTTATAGAGTCAGGGCAATGGTTTAAAGTGTGTGTCAACACACAGCAGTGGAACAAAGTCTAGCACAAAACAGAATCTGGTCTCCCTGTATATTTTAGCCCATACTTCTGCACAGGGATTTTCCAAACGTATGTTCAAACGTGAGAAGACGTGCAGGCTTTGCACCTACCTAGCAGTCTGTACATCTCCCACCCTTGCTGCACACTCAGCTGAGAAGCAAAAAAAGATCTTGTCCCACCTTAATCAACTACATACACTGTGTCATCTCTTTCACTGCCTCCACAATCACAGAGCAGAGTAGGAGTGGCTGGGGAAGACAGACTTTATAGTTTCAAGGGTCCCCATACAGCAATAACAGATTATTCAGCATGAATAATAGACGCTGCAAGACACAATATCTTGTCCTGACACTGTAGTACATTAGGATCTCTCTTCTCTGAGGAGAAATGACTGTACATTCATGCACATGAAGTGCACTACACTTTCTGTCATATCATTTGCACTTCACAGATAGACAGATGGATTCAAATTAACACAGATCATTCATACTGGGGAAATCTTCTGTCTCCATGCAATGTTCTATTAGCTTTCCTGTAAAGCACCACATTGACTTAGGATTTGGAAAACATGGGGGTGTATAGAGAAAAAGGGAAGAGGACATAGGTTCTGTTATTTATTTTAGGGTCTTTTTTTTCTTTGCCTGACTAAAGATTTGCACCAGTGCAGCAGGCTGCTATGGAGAAGAGGACCTGGGGAAGCATCTGGACAGTCCCCTTCTCTCTCCCCTGGTCTGACCCGAAACCACCTCCCCAAAGCAGTGACCTGCTCTGAGCAGCAGTGATTTCAGCCATTTGTCCAAGTACAGCCTGCTTTGCCCTTTTCAACATTCACCTTCCCCCTCTTCCCAGCTCCTGTCCATAATGCACGTAACTCCCAACTCTCAATGAGACAAGGGGCAAATCAACTCCATGGGCAGCCATGAAAAGGAGTGCTGCTCTACTTTTCTTAGAAGATACCCAGATTTTTCTTGCTATGGTCTTTTGCACGGTAGAATTAACATGGTTAGAAAGCGCAGAGTTAAGTAGAAATGACAGTAGCAGAAAGAGAAATCACTGCTTCCCTCCCAAGCCCTGTCTACACTTGTCTTAGAACTATATTAATAAAAGTGACTATGATTGTACCCGAATTCAGATACAATTTTTTTTTTTCCTGTGCAAACTGGATTTTAGCAATGTTTTGCTATCTGGAACACATTTGGGTTGTCATTATAGTGATGTCTTTTTTTTTTTAATGTCAGCATATCTTAGATTAGAGCAATTAATGGCAGAGTTCCACCCATCTAGTCTCTAGCTCAGGCATGCCATTGGCAATTAAATACTTATTTGAGAAACATTTGGTGCTGAGAAAGTTTCACAAGTGGCCTAATGTAACGACAACTCTTCTGTTTGTTATAGAGCATGTCTAGAAAAAGCACTCTGTCTTTTGGGGATGGCACTCCTCCTCGGTGTAGCTGCTATTATGAGAATTACTGTTTGTTAAATACTGCAGCATAATTAGGGATGTACAAGACACAAACACAGTAAGCTGCCTTAAGAGAAAGCAAGGCTCAGAAGTGCATTTCCCTTTTTATCATTTAATTCAGCCAACATGACTCCTGCTGCGGTCTCTCAGCTTATACACTTTAAAGGTCTACAGTTACGAAACTTCTAATATAAGCCTTTTATTACTATTTACATTTCTGGCTCCCATTGTCTCAGAAACTGCCAAGGGCAGAAGGGAGGGAAGAGTGTGTTATGGCACAAAATAAGAAACAGAAAGCAATTTCTCTACCGAATACTGGCAGTACATAGAACCCGGGTGACGGGTCTTTTAAAAGCCCGTTTTAAAAGTTTCCTCCCTCCAGACCGTAACAACAAAGAGTTAAATGACTCGTCTCTCAAATGACTAACATCAATCCCATCATTCCTGTATACACAGAAAGTGGGGGTTTATAGTTTCTCCTACCAGCCGTTACCTTATAGATCCCACACAAAGGTAAGACCTTTGTTTTATTTCAGTACAAATGTCGCCAGCAAATGTTTACACTACTCTTTTGAAGCTTCCTCAACCCACACCACACCCCGGCAACTACATAAAAATGCCATTTGCTTTGAATCCCAGATGCATACTTACCAAGCCATTTGTATATACTGAATTTCAACATTATGTGCTACCACAGGTTAACTCTTCTTTAATATATACACGTGTGTGTGCATGTCTCGCATCTATATATACACTCATATATATATGTACACTTGCACACACAGACATGGTTTATTAAAGTAGCTGCCAGGTCTAATCTTACATACTTTCTGCTACTAACTCCCCAAAATGAAGCATCTTTTCCTTCAACCTTTACATTTCGAGAGTAGAGAAGATGTTAATTTGCTTCCTAATTAAATTAAATTTGATGCAACTTGAGAAGGAAATTCACAATTAAGAAAAAAAAATTCTTATACTAGTCAAAGCCTGTCCTAAGTATCACTAACAATGTTTAAGAAATATGGATTGTCACAATACAAATCACTGCTAGAGATAGTGCTGCTCTATAAGCTTGATTTTGCCATTGTACCTACTGGAATTGGAGCTCACTTTGGCCCACAATATCCAAGAACCTAATCCTGCAAATCACTCACTCTTTGAAAACAGCTTATTACTGTATGAGTTATGCCAAAACTCATTAAATAACTGGAAAGGTTCCCAGAGGCTTCAGTATACTTTGCATTAAAGATCTACATTTCAGTTAAATATAGCAGGACAATGATTGCACGCAAGTATACAGAACAACTGCTCAGCACACAACTCCTGCACTCACTGAAAAGCATCTGCCAGCACCTGCCTGAATAACACAGCCACCAACATGTTTATTGCATGTCCAAGTTGCAGTGCTTAGCAGAAATCTGTAATCTCTTGATATCACTGAAAACTGTTTGTCTCTTTAAGGTGACATTTTTAGGTAGCAACTATTCATTGAAGTCATATCTTTGGTTTTAAGGCTAAAAAGTACTTTCCAAAAAAAAATACAATTAATTGTTTCAGAAGTAACACCATCATAGCCAATTTAAATGAGCTAAGTACCTATCAGAGAGAAGACATATCTCAAGGAGCTGGTATGATTTATAACAAATATATTATCCTTTGACCAATAGAATTCTGGCTCTTTAATCATCTTTATTGCAAACTAACTTCTGTCAGCGATAACACTGCAAGTAGACAGACGGACATCTATCAGAAATGAAGCTGAACTCTGTTCAAGAGCCTCTGCTAGAACTTTGTCAATTGGCCAGATGCTGCAGCAAAATCTTCTATAGGGCAGCAGCAAGGCAACTACCTAGCTTCTAGCATATTATAAAGACATTTTTAATAGACAGTTAAAAAGTCAGCCAGATCTTGTTAATTGCTGTTTGTTTCCTCATCTTTTTTTTAAAAACTCCTTTAAAAATACCAAACATAGCGTTTGGGTTCCACCAAAGGGAGACAACAAATCACCTTACCCATAAATGTTACATATTTATAACAGAATTAAATATGGGAGGGAAACAAAGATGGATTGTACAAAACTGTTCTTCTCTTCCTACCTCTGCTCCCTTACAGCAGTACTTTCGTCTTGAGAAAGCACTGAGTTTGACATGGCTATAGAGCCTTCCCCTCATTTCCCTGTATCCTGCTCTGAACCACAAGCCCCACAGTGACCTCTAGATAACAGCCCCAGCAGAAAAGGATGTTGTTCCAGAAAAGGGTAAGGATGTGCCAGGACTGACTCTGCTCTGCCAAAAGGCAAGGGGACTGCTACTCTCAACCAGGCACAGCAGAAAAAACACTAGTAGAGTGGTGTTTCTGACTTTGGTGCTGTTTCCTTAGTCCACAGAGAGCAATAGTGTGATTATTCCACATCTTGACATGCACTGTACAAGATTCCCTTTCCATTGACTTGTTCTGCCAAGCATCAGTTGGAAGATGATGGACCAAGCACGGTGAACTGGAGCCAACAGCCCAGCTCCACTGATGTTACTGGGACAACAGAGAGAGGCCTGCGCCTGTACCCTCTAGATTCCTGTTTCTTCTAAGGCCCACATGAGACACTGCCTTACCACCCCCTTAGCAGGCTTAGTGGTAGCTGGCAGATTCTGGCTGCCCACCCATTCTCTTATAATACCCTGATCCTAAAGGGCTTTGACGGAGGGCCTGCTCTGCTTGTGTGTGAGAGGAAAAGTCTGACTTCAAAGGACGAGAAATAATGGTTTTAAATCAGCTGCCATCGAGGTGGAGTAGGAAAGTGAGAAATCCGATGCTCAAGATAGGTCTTCCTAGATGTGGGATTTATTCTCCCAGGAGAGAGACGGATATTTGGTTAGGTGATTTCTACTCCTTCTGTCTGATTTTCCACATCACTCCCCTGTGCACTTCCAACAAAAAGTTTGTTTTCTTTGTTTCTTCCAGGGCCAGTAGAGTGCTTCATCACATCCCATCTCAGAGGCCCTGAAAAGAACTGTCGTGTACCACTTTTGTCTGACTTGGAAAAGAAAGGCCTTTGTGCCTCTGAGGGGGTTAAGTTTTAATCTTGAAATTGTGGTGAAAATGGAAAACAATACTGAGTGGAAACAATGGAGCCAGTTGAAAGATCATCATTCAAAAAGCTTAGGAGAAGGGAGTCTGTAATTATGCCTTGAAATTCTTCATCTCCCTTGGATGAGGTAATTGCTGGAGAAAAAACAGCCTTCAGTGATGTGCCTCAGAACCCACAGCTTTCCAACACCACAGGGGCATCCTATGGGAATCCCCAGTCCCAGTGTAACCAGTTATTGTATTAGATTTTCCAACAGGAGCAAGCATGTACACATACATGTCTGCGGGGAAGGAAACACTTCAGTGCAGGCAAGGTGATAAGCTTTCATGTACAACCTGATTTATGCTTGATAGCCCAACACTAAAGCATGTTATGAATCCTCTTTTATCAATACACTTAGAGTTCAAGCTCCTAAAAGATCAGATATTTGACACCCCAAAATAAATATGCATAAGCCAATTTGCATTTTAATAACTATTTCCTGCAGAAATACAAGCAGCTTAAATTTCACTCCTAACACTTTTTAAATCCAGCAACAGTAAGAGTCTTTATTTTAAAATCTTAGCTTTTTTATTTCCAGTGATCATTGCGAAAGTTCTTAATGCTCTGGCACCCAAGGCAAGAGCAAGGTGAATGGTGTGAGATTAGAACAAAACATTCGAGGTTAACACCTGACATTAGTGGATGCGACTTTATTGTTCCTAGATCAACATGGGGTCTTGCTAAGTCTGGCTTGGAGCTGCAAATGCAGATGTCTTAGATAACTGCCAGTCCTGGGACAAGAGTGCCATGCTCTAGCCTAGTGCTTCTGTAAAGGTCCTTCAGAAAGACTGTTGTGTTGGAGATCCCGAATCTGTATTTGCTTGCACATTGATCACACACACACAACAGTCACCTGTTGTGACTGCAGAGGACAACACACAGCTGTATTTTGAAATGGAAACACATAATAGGGAAATACCTGGGGTGACAATGTAATCACTACGAGTAAATACAGCACCATTAGCAACTGGGCCAAGTACAACTCTGTTTACCAAGGCCTGCTTTTGAAAGAGCTGGGTGATTTTCAGAACTATTGTCTTTTCTTTTAAGATGTGCATCAGAGACGAAAATCCCTGTTACTATAAACAGTCAGCACCTTCAGTCAGGACAGCGAGTGCTAATGCTACCACTCCGTGTTCGATACAATTTCTCAGAGGACTCACTCACGCGATGCAATCTCTCTGATGCTGTTAGAAATGCAGTGGGCAATCGTGCATGAAGATGTCTCTGTATTTGAAAGATTCATAGCATTACTTGAACATTGGGCATTTAGTATTCAACATGAAAACAGGATCAGGAGTTTGCCGAGCTCAGTGTTTGCTGTTTATTAACTCTACATCCCCAAGAGTACTGCATTACCCCCACTCATTTTACACAGCCTATTTCCCTTGTTGTTTGCTTTCCGGGGGCCAACTTCTTCTTATAATTACCGGCAGTTTTTCATTTCTCCCACACTAATCCATGCGATTGAAGCACTCTGACAGCCTTTGTGGGACCTTATCTGTAAGAAACTAGTTAAGGTGTTCTGATGTCCTGGTTTATAGGTCCACTTAACAGTCACATTCCTGAATGAAAAACCCCATGCCTGAGGGTACTTGACCATTAAAGAAAAAAAAAAAAAAAAAGGTAAAAAAAAAAGGCCTTAGTCCTCAAAAATACATTCATTCCCAATTGCAAAGACAGTCTGTGTAACAATATAAAAAATAATGGTACCAACACAAGGGATGGCATAGTCTAACTTACAGAATATTGATTATTGGAGATGTTTATAGTGTAGAAAGAAAGTTGATAATTTAGAGAAAGAAAACACTCAGCTTGTGTCTTATATCTGACTTTGCAAATAGGAAAAAATCTTTAACTGTTTCTCAGGCTGGGCACCTACAAACAAGCCCTCTTATTTGTCAGAAAGGAGAGAAGTAGAACAGTGCGTAACGATGGATGGTACTTATAAAGGGATACCATCTGCATGGCTTTTCCTCACCTTTGCCTCCTCATTGACATCCCAAGTAAAGGACACAGCATTGAATGCAATTTCTTCAATATTCCCAATGGTATTAAAACTCTCCTTGTAATCAGCTGTAAGAAAAAAAACAAGAGTCATGAAAAAATTTGAACTTTCTGTTTTACAACTCATAGTACTTCTTTGCTTCTTAAGCTGGGTGGTCTAGTACATCAAAACTACCTCTTGTATTGTTTATGATTAATTACGAATAATCTTAATTGCAAAGAGGTAATACAATGCAACCTGAGTCTTATGGATAGTATACCAATAGCTAATGTTCTCGTAAAATATTGTTGGCTCTCAAAAAGAAGTAAGTGTGACTCTACTGGCAACGAGTTGGTGCATTCATTAGCTCAGCCAAGGAACGGCCAAAACTGGAAAATTAACTGAAAACTACTGGAGCTTTTAAAGGGACTGTTCCAACCTTGACATTAAGAAAAAACATTATGGTAAATCCTAAAGAAGCTTTCTAAAAGTCTAAGAGCTGTCACTGGAGGAAATCATCAGTGTGCATTTCAACTTTCCCAGGGATTACTGCACTGGATGCTGGATTAATATTTATATATTATAAAAAACAAACCCAAAAATTCCACAAAAACCAACAAAAAATCCCCCACAAAGAACCTAAACCACAAAGATTCTTTTTCCAAAGTATGTGCACTACTAAAACAGCAAACAAACAAAAAAAACATTTTTAGTTTGTCTGACTACAAAATCTGCACCTTCTCACTTCTTCCCCAAGTGCTGTTATATTATTATCATCAATAAACCAGCATTTTGAAAGGAATGAAAAGAAAGAGGGAGGAAGATTTCAAAGTTGCCTAACCCTCCCACAAAAACAGTAAGGGGTGGAAAACTATGTACAACTGACAACTCCCAAGTCTTCTTTATTATTGAAAAGGGGAACAAGCACAGCTTTTCTCTCCCTTTGCTGGACAGTTTAACACATTTTCTTCTTTTTGATGACAGATTAAGAGAGATACCAGGTAATACCTGCTTGCTTAAAGGAACTTCCAGATTGTTCACACAAATGGAACAACTCTCTCTGGGACAAACATTTCCCAAGAATCCCTCGAGGGCTGTAATTGGACTCAGTGCCAGAAGGCTGAGATTACACTCCTGATCTAAAGTTTGACCAAATCTGTGCTTCAGAAGCATGCCGATTCTTAGCTTTGTAATCAGTTATATAAAGAGGATGCTTTCGTATTCTGTGAGACACACAAATGGTTTCAATGGTTTCCTTTGCTGTTGGTCTCTAAAAATAATTTCTAGGTAATAACTGCTTTAAAATAATTTATAACAAAAACCATTGCTGCAAGAAGAATTATTTCATGTTGGAGGCAGGCAATCAGTATACTTTTCTCTCATTTGAAACACAACAATGCTGACATCTCACTGGGCAAGTGAAATTGTGTCCCTGGAACACATGAATGATTTTGGATACAGTAAAAAAATTACTGTTCAGACCATAGGAACAGCACGAGATATTTGGCGATGTAGCAAATTAACAAAGTGTTTGAGAGGGCAGGCAGGCTTTTCATTCCCACCTTGAACTCAGATCTCCTTTCAAACTGAAGTCATTGGCTTCACTATCTAAATTCAGCATAGGGATGCAAATGAGAGGAATTAGAAGACACATAAGTAGTTTAACATGCATGTGCACACACCCACCCACCTCTTAAATTTATGATTCACCAGAAAGTGCCTCGTGCAACTGACTGCTGCATATGGGCGTGCTGTGTAGGTGCACTTTGGAAAGACATGAGCAAGATCTCTCGTACAGACACATGTTTTCTTCTCCTAAAAGGCTGTTAGAACTTCACATCCCACCAAGCCTTCCCTTCTCTCAACACATGCCTCTCCTTTAATTGCCATACACAAATGTCATAGAGTGTCTATGTGACATGCTTTTAAAAAGCAGAAGTGCATCCTATTCCCCTCAATTTACAGGCAATTAAAGAAGGATCCTCAGTTGATTAAGAAAGCATTTTCACCTCAGAATATTTGAAAGCTGTTAGAGTGACTACAATTTTTCCTCTTCTGCTGTGAGTTACCAGAAAGAGAAAATCAGGGTTGTTCAATATGCAGAAAATGGCTGCACAGGAATTATTTCCTCTTTTGTTGCATAAATTGCATATTAAACAATGGCAAATTTTTAATGTTAAACACTAATCATGCATTACATGTCATTGTATACTTTTGTATTGTGCACATAAATAATACAAACTATCCTGAAAAAAAACAAGGGTAAGTTTCTTTGGAGCACAAAGCTTCCACACCCACCCTTCATATTTGAACCTGTTCCAGTATGTCAAATTATTGTACTTATTCTAAATAATCAATATCCACTGCAATTAAGTATTGTATTCTTTATTTGACATTATTTGAAAAGAAAAAGCTAGTGATCCAATGTCACAGCACTGTGAAAAAGACAGCTATTTTCCCCCTGCCCCCCTTATTCCTGCTAAAAAAAGTAAATGTGCTCCTTAACTCCTTCTTCAGAAAAATCCATTACAGTACATAGCCTAAATTTTGGAAAATACCTTACCTTCTTGCTTAATAAGTGTCAAGCCCTCAGGTTTATTCCTCAAGCACTAAGGACTTGCACACATGTAAGTACATGCTTATCTTATTAATATCAACACATCTTCAGACCTGACACTGCACCTAATCCATTCAAGCATCCTTCCTCCCAGGAGGTGTACCAGCCAGTACACAAAACAAATTAAAGCAGTGACCCCTGTGTGTCTGGAGTGAAGGAGCAAACTGCTATTTCCTCTGATCTCCAGAATATAACTGCAGGCCAGAAGGCAGACAGACAGATCCCTGCCACTATGGAAAGCAGCACAAACACAGTCCCCCCCGCCCATCTGAGAGCTGAACAGCTGGAGCCCAGAACTAGAGCATCCCAAATGAATTTGATCTTCTGCCTGCTAAGGACCACATCATGCTCTAGATTACAAGTGCATTCATAAACAATTAAAAAGGTTTCACAGATGTTAAACACCCTACAAACATCAAATTAAAATAAGAGTAACATCTATGGAACAGGTGATGCAGAGTTATAGACACTTAATTTTCTTTGTTAACTACACAGGGCCTGGACATCAACTCAGTATTTAGAGAACCCCTTTAGGGATCTGAATTTTTAACGTAAAGGGAAATCTTCATAGAGCCATTCAATATAATTTTGCATGGAAGGGACCCCTGGAGGTTATCTGGTTCAAGCAGGGCCAACTTCAAATTTGGATTAAGTTGCTCAGATCATTTGATGATAAAACTAGAAGATTTTGCTAAATGCAGCTTGATACTTGTATGGGAAAAATAACTGGGAGCCATTCTGGCCTAATAAGCCAGTTAGCCATAATGCAAGTGCCAAAGAAAATGAAATGTACTTCAGAAATACCGTACTTGTAAGAGCTAAAGCTATATTTCAGTTGTTCTAAAGAAAACACTACTGAGCAACATCTAAGTCTTTTTTTCCTGAAAACTGAGGTGAACCATGCTCTTACAGCTCTTATATCTGACAAGACGTGCTATATCAGTAAGTCTTACTACGCCATGCTTTGCTCGTGTTTGCAGTCCAAATAAAGAATACGCGCCAGAGTGCCGCAGCAGTCAGCGCAGAGCTATTTCAACTCAAAACTAATGGAAAATTAAAAGACATTCACTTTAACACAGGTAAACATACAGCTCATGCACAGCACTTATTTTGCAGAGTGCTATTTTACAGAATATGTATCATAAGTTAACTTGCTGGGGTAAGGCAACTGAAATGTGCCAGGACACCACAAGTGCAGTGGAGTCAGAGGGTGTTGGCACTACAGTGGAGCGAGCTCCTCAGCACATACTTTTCAAAGGTATGAGCATTACCACCACAAGCTTGTAGGGACTAGCACAAAAAACCAGGCAGCCTTCAGAAACAGCTGTGACGTGGCCCGCTTGTTCTTTTAATGTGTCACGATAAAAGTCATTTGGTCTGGGGTGGCGGTTTTACTGCCTTAGCTACCCCAAAGGGCAAGAAAAGAAAATGGGGGCAAGTGGAGAAAGAAAGAAGTTAATGAAACAGTTCAGCCAGAATAATGATAAGACAAGAGGCAGAGAGGAGATTCCAGAAGAGCTGCTTGGACAAAATACACTTGACCTTAAATAACACCAGGCCTCAGTGGAAACTGCAGCATTTGAAAATCTACAGGCACTGCAGTGATTAGGACCACTTGGGGACCAATTCCCTGATCACCCAGTTCAATCGCCCCCGAAGTCTCCAAATGTTCTCTACAAGTAACCCTGCTTTGGTTTCGCCCCCCTCTCTGCCCCCTCTCATTCCTGCCATTCAATGGTTTGGTTCCCTCAGGCGGTCAAAACAAGATAGACTTTGTCTGCTTTGGTCTTGCCGACTCCTTTGACTGGAATCCGTGCAGATGGCTGCGTGTGTAAACTGCACGTGGGAGGGGAGAAGCGCTTGATGTCTAGACACTGCCACTGACTTCAACTTCAGGCTCCTTGGCAGCAAGTACGTGTTCTTCCTCTGCTAAAATCTCCCAAGCATGCAGATAGGACAGCTGGGGCTGAAATGGGCTTGCAAATACTTTAGACGGGATGAACAATAAACAAGTCTCTCAGGATAGCACACCAGAACTTGCTTCTCCCTCACTGCTGACACTGACAAGACTCAAACTCTAGGGGTGTAGGAGTCCTGCACACTCCTTTGCAGTCACCACAGTGATGACATCTTCACTCTTGGGCTGCAATTCCACATCAATTAGCTAACATAACTGTTCCTGGATCAAAGACTGGATCAGCCTTTGAAAAAATAAAGGGAACAGACACTCTGCCACACCTGAGGAGGTGCAGACCTTGACTTCCCAACTGCAGAAGGTGGTACACCACTAAATACACATGCAAGGGGCAGCTCTTCTGTGTAACTACTAAGAACCATTCCTTCTGCAGAGTCCCTATCCAGCTCCATAGACCATATAGTCCTAGCAGGAATGAGCCATTGCTAAAAACTGTGGTACAAGCTTTGCAGCCACTGCCAATATATTTCACCGTATTCCTGTGAAGGTACCAGAGCTATCCATATCTGAAATCTTCCCTGAAACATCTGAAGATCTTACACTCACCAATGTCAAGGACTCTCTGTTTAGCTGTGTGCTGCCGGGAATGCCAGTACTTCCAATATTTCAGCTGTTCATCTCTGTTTTTATCCTCACTGAAAACAACCATGACCACACTCTATGAAAAACAACACCAAAGTCACATTAGTTAAAATAATTAATAGTCAGGAACATAAAAATTAAAATCTCCCATATCTCGCTAATTCTGATCCAGTCACTACCCTCTCCCAGTACTTTGGTCTTTGGTAGAAGATTGCTGGGTTTTAATCAGTCCAATATTACAATGTACTTAAAGACTCAGGGCAGAAGAAATGTAGCTGTAAAATAATGCAAGGCCCAGGATTATGTTCTTGATAGTCCAAATAAAATTTAATCATATTCTTGGTTTTAAAAAGTCATCTTCACTGGCTAAAGGCAGGACATTTTCAGTTTAGCATACACAGTCCAAATACCCTTCTTGGGAACAGGACTCTTGCATACACATATTTAATGACAAACTCAGTGTAACTATTTACTGAGTTTTGCTGAGGTTTTCAATTCACGTTCTGAATTCCCTTTGTTAAATTGTGATTCAAAGGAAAGACTGAATTTTTATGCAAAATTTTACACAAGCAATATAGGCTTTTTGAAAAAGCCCTGCTGAAGGCAAGCAAAACAACACAAAACAATGAAAGAATGATCATACCAGTTAAAATTAAGTGAAAACAAATCACAGAGAACAAAAACTTCACTTTTAAATATCCTGTTCTTCCTTTAACCCTGAGACATTTAGCACAAAAGAAAACCACCATCAAAATGTTTTATTACATTTTATAACGTAACATATAAGCTGAGGAGCTGCATCACAATTGATCCATGATCTGTGTCCCTCCACACAGTCACCACCATAACCCTTGCTGTACTCTGTGACCTTCTGCATTCCACCTATAAAAGCTGAACACCATCACCACATCTTCCATGTCTATCTAGCCTCTCCATGGGCACGAGGCAGTTCACACTGTGGAGGAGTCCTGAGTTATGCCTGTACGTACTGGGTGGACATCAGGTGTGCTGACTGGCCAGCTTGCGCACTAAGCAGAGCTGGCCATGCAGCTTTTCCACCGAGGACACCACTAATGTTTTTCCTCTGTGAGCCACTTACAGGGAACTTGTAGAGGTTTAATACCTTCAAAACCTCTTATCCCTCTGTTAGCTTTGGATGGAACTGGCAATAAATTCAACAGTCACTTGAGTAGGGCCCTGGCAAACAGAACATGATTGTGAAAGTTGTACGTGGTTTCACAATCTTCTGTCAACTACATCCTCCAGAAGGATGTAGTTTCACCTTTCCTTTATCATTTCCACCCTTCTGCTGCCACAGCTTCAAAACTCATGTGGCAGTGCACTGAACCAGGCATATGAGGACCGGTTTTCAGTCAGACCAGTGAGCTCCTGATTCCTGTTTCAGCTCTACAAGTGCTAGAGCTGGAACCACAAAATGGGAAGCAACAGGTGGCAGGGAAAGAGATTCTGCAGCAACAGAGAAGTCTTACATCAGATTCAGCCAACAGCCTCACGTCCTCAGGAAACCAGGCTAAAAATTAACTGCTAATTCAGGTTTCCAAATCATTGCCTCTGTTTAGGAAGAGTCTCTCTAAACTTCATGTATGATAGAAACATATAGGGTGTTGTCTGCTTCACTGCTCACATTGACTTTCATTGGTTTCTTCAACTAAAGTCAACATTTTTAGAGTACTTCATGTATTTGGATGGAAACACTTCTGCAGCCTCATACATATGCAGCCCTGACAGCTTCAGGGTAAAATTTACAGGGCTCATTGTTCATTCCAAGGTTACCGGGTTAGGATTTGTTAACTCAAAAACATTACCAAGGAAATCAGGAGGCCTATTCACCAGGTAGATGTTGCTGAGTACACAAACTACAGTTCTACCCATAGAATCTAAGATGCAAATCATTCATTTTGTTACACTTCTGGGAGAATATCAAATGAAAGCTCACACTTATACAATGAAAATGATTTAAAATTTATGTCCCAAAGGATGGATTCAACTGTTCACGTTTTCTCTGAAATGCACTGGAAAGCAGCTGATGAAGTGCACCAGTGAGTGAGGATGGACTACACTGTAGATGTGGCAGATCTTGGACTTCTCGGCTTTAATCATGGCAATGAGTTCACCAGTGTCAAGTGCAGCATCTGTGTAATCACCATTCTGCCAAACCATAAACTGAGGCAGATATGTATATCATTAACTCGTAAGATCACACTCTGAAAAAACTGGACAAGCAAAACATTTGTTACCACCATCAGTATGGTTCTCTTCCACCTTTACATTGAAGCATGGGAATAAGCTTGCTCTGTCCTTCCTCCCAAGAAAAAAAAAAATCAAAGCTAATCAACCACAACATTTATCTGCAAAGCTCCATTCCCACCTAGGAAAGAAATGGGACTATACCCTGACTTTGCTGATGGGGTGCCGGAAGCATTTGTTGTCACCCGTCTCACTCAATGTGATGGCGTAGAACTGTCCTTTGTTCAAGTAGGTCATGGGTCCCTCCCCTTGCTTTTGACGCAAAGACTTGGTAGCTTCTAGTGTATACTGAAAAGTGCTGCTGAAAAGACAAGGAGAGAAACATGCACAAAATCCATATCACTGTCTCCTTTTGTCTTTTATTATGTAATTATTGCATTGTATAAGGCATAAGAAGCTAATAACAAAATTCCAGGAAAATGTCACATGGCAGTTTAAAATTGCAATTCTTTTTTCGACTTCATCAGATCCCGCAATCAAGCGTAAAACTATCTGGACTGTAAGTCTCTTGGATCAAAGGCTAGAGCTGTACTTTCTCTGAAAGGAACCATTATGAAGTATAAGACTCTGTATCCCACAATGATAGTGTCAATTACCAGGAGGGGATTCAGTACAATTTGCAGGAAATCATCAACAGACATTTAAACTTGGAAGTGTTGCAGAAAGAGAAATAAATAAATAAATAAATTTTAAAAAACCCCAACCAGAATAAAACATGTTGTAAAAGATGGACAGAGAGTGGCAAGTCCAACTGCTATTTTCAGCATAGTTCAAAGAAGGAATACAAAGAGAAGGGACAGTAAGTTCATTTGTTTAAAGACAACATGCAGATCAAGGTTTTCATAAGCTTTCTTTTCAAAATTAGTCAGATTGAATGAAGTGCCTACATTTAGTTTTATCTTCAATCAAATAACCTTCCTTTAGAAAAATATCCGGGAAAAACAGTTTGCTCTTGTCCTGAAATTTTAGATCTTAAAAAGACCCTCCTCTCACAGAAGAACTTTCCAACTTCAAAGCTGTTCTCAAACCATGAAAAGTTAAGGCTCCATTAACTAGTGAACTGTTAGCTGGAAACAATTCTCACTGAGCCTCTTCAGCCACCTCCAATAATGGACTTGAACAATAATCTAATAAAAATGATGCCTGCAGCTCCTCACATTCTCTTAAATGAAAATAATGTTGATCTTGCAAAAAAAAAAATAAAGAAGAAATCTTTTTTCAAACTGCACAGGAACCTTAATGCAAGGAGTCTTCATGAACTGGAAATACAGTGGAAGTATTTTCACAAAGGTCCTAATTCAGCAAAGTATTTAAGCAGTGCCAGAGCAGAACCAAAAGGAGAAATATGTTGGTCCAAAACAACAATGTATCCTTAACTTTCTAATTCATGCAAGTACTCTGGATCATCATAGTACTGCCATAGCAGTATAGCAACAAAGGGAAAACAAAAAATATTTTAACTATCCAATGGGAAAAACCTACAACAAAATATATAAATAGTAATTACATTTACATCCCCACTTGAAGAGAAGGTAGAAAAACCCAACAGATCCAGTCTTTCCATCCAAAAGAAGTTGCAGACAGTTTAGTATCAATTATTCAGTTTAGTAGCAATCATTCAATCAAATGAAGACAACTTCTAAGTGTTTCTTAGCTTATAAATTGAAATCCAGTCATTTTTCTAGTTGCTTAAAAGTTACAAATTAAAGCAAAACTAAGGTAAAAAGCAAACACTCATCTATACCTATCCAACCCACCGATGGCAGCACTGGCACTTCCACACAATCAGCTGCTGCCACTGTGAAGACTCTTGCACGCAGAGGGAAGGCAGCACAAAGGCACTGCCGTCCCCTCCGCTGTGGCGTGTGCTGGCACAGCCCCTTGTCCCGTGTGCAAGGGGAACAGAGGCGCTGCCAACGCTGGCAAGCGTGGGCCTGTCTGAGGGGACTGGAAGAGCTACACCACCAGTGCTGCAGACCCAGTATCCACCCTGGTGCACCACTTGTCCTACAGATGGACCACCCATCAGAGGTAGGGGCACAGCCTTGATTTAGCGTCTGCAGGTTGTGTGCTCAAGACCACCTCATGACACACATCAAAGCACACTGAGTGCCCTGGGAGATGTGCCTCAAAACCTCACACCAGACAGAAGAACTAACAAGGATGTGTGCTGAGAAGGGCTTAGAATGATCAAAGTTAGACACACACAATGCCCTAACAGAACTGCCTATAGTCTGCCATGGGATGGTCTTCTGTTGCCTGGCATTCTGTATGTTTCAGTCAAAAAATGTAAATCTCAGACACATTGCACTTAGCCAATTTTGGAGCCTCTGTGTAGTACCATTTAAGAGTTTTCTTCTTGTTTCCAATGGGCAATCAAAGCATGCCCTAGAGCAGAAGGATTACTCTCACTCTTAAAACTTATTGCAGTCACTTGTATTATTATAATATTATTCTGAACCTCACCATGAGTCTCAACTAAACCCCTGTGTAGTCACAAAGGGATCTTCTAGCAGACTTCTAATTATTTTCATATTCACTACTTCTTTTTTCAATCTGAAATTCTCATTTTTGAGCCTTCCACTTCCAGGTAAACTAAATACATCTTTTCTGGGAGTTTTCTTAACGTACTTTCAAAAGTTTGATTCTTAACACGACCTGGGTCATAGCATGAAAGACTTAAATGTGTGAGAATTGTTAACACCACCAGTGCTTCAGGATTCAACTTTACCTATGTTCAGTGTAGTAAGTGAGCAGCCTTTACTAAATATCTGTTTCATATCTTCTGCCTATATAATGACTCAGTTCTGAGCTCACTGCAGTTAATGATTGTTTTAACGTTCTTCAAAAAAAAAAATCAAGCTGTAAGGAACCTTCACCACAGTTGCAGTCATTTGCCTAATCCACAAAAACTACGTAGGCATGTTCCTGTTTCTAAAGTGAGAGTAATCTCTCAGATATAAACAGAACCATTCACAAGCATGAAATGAAGCATCAGCTTAAAAACTTTAGTGATTACAGTCTTTACTAGATAAAGGGATTCTGCAGTGTTTGCCTATGCTACATACATGTTTTTCTGTACTTAAGTAGAACAGTATTCTTTTCAAATTTCAATTTTTGAAGTTTTGACTTGTGCATTCTGCCATCCTGAAAAGAGTTTTCATGACCTGGCTGCCAAAGCTATGCTCTTTTACTTGGGGAACCTCTCAACAGTTTTCATCTTGCATATCTCAGGAAGGCTTCAGAGGAGTTAATAATTTAAAACAATGCTGAGGGAAGGCAATAGGTGAAGATATAAACTGGCCAGATCCAAAAGCTAACATGAGCGAGAGAATAAGGGGAGACTGGTGTTGGCAGCACCAAGGGAGCCCTGCAGGTACCCCAAGGTGAAAAAAGGAAGGGTGGGAAGTAGACACAGGCAGCTACTCCTCAATACATTGCTGCCTCATGCCAGTGAACACATTGTAAAGCTTATGCCATACCTTGTTTGTTCATAAATATATTCTTCAGCCCCCACTGACACACTCCGATACTTCTGAAAAATAAGACCAATTAAATACTGTTTGATACAGTCAAAATGCAAATACCAACAAAAGAGTAACTATGTTTATTTAAAGACAACTCAGAGGAAACCATCAACCAATTAAAACTCAAAATACCTAAAAACTGGAGTGAATATTAGTATGCTAGTCACATTTTATATGAAGATTAGAGGTTGACATTGTAAAAAACACACAATTTACTTACCTAACCTCAAAGAATTTGTTTATACTATAAAGAACTAACAAACTAAGCACAGCTAAGCAAGAAAATGAAAGAGATGAGAACAGTACATTTATGTAATTGTTAAAATTGTATCCAAAGAACACAGCAAGCAATTGACCAAAGTGTTCACTACCACAGTGATCTATAAAAACTCAGCACTCCTTCAGTATAACACAACTAAGTCACTCCATAAATGTTTTGAAACCATTTCTAAATATGTATTTATGCTTTTAACTATTAGAGCAAATCCAAACCCAGTAATTCTCACCAGTACTTAGGAAATACTTTGCAAGCATTTAGGAAAACTAGTAAGAACAGCTGCATTCCTACTAATTTAGCCTAAGTTTCTTTTGGTATGTTTTGACATTTTACTTTATGGTCTCCTCACACCTGCTTCATCCAGCTGTGCCTGCACAGCAGTGGCTGGAGAAGCAGTCAGAGCACGGCCAGGCGAAGCACATCCTTGGGTTTGGGCAGTTGAGAAAAAACAAAGGGACTGGCTCAGTGCTGAGTGAGGCTGCAGCACGGTGGCAAAGCTCTTCCTGCTCCCATGCCACATGCATGTAAACACTTAGGGTTATTAGAAGGCCAACAACAGTGGCACACACTTCACCTAACAACTATGGCTGGGGACCTAAAGTTAATTGTCAGTGTCCCTTGTAGAGTTAATAGGGGAGGTGGAGATGGAGAGGAGTCAGTGCACCTAGAAAACCACTCCACCCACTTTTGGCAAGCAGATTTGAACCGATTCCTTCTCCACAGACTGCACAGAAAGCCTAGATGACAAGTACTGCACCCTGTTATTACGCAATAATTTTAAAAACATGTAACAATATATTACGATTTTAACGAAAGTACTGTAACACAGAATTTGAGATGCAAAGCCAATACATAGATGTAAAGTTCCTTTTTACATCCAAATTTTAACAAGTTTGCATGTTTGACAGCTCTCTGCACAGAGCAGATGGACTGTTTGGGAAACTCACAGCAGCATGGCCCAGAACAAATCAATATAATGGAATCACTCTGCTACAGCACCCCAGGGAAAGCCATGAGCATGGTACCAGTAGAGCCATTTACCAGTAACAATTAAAAATAGCCAAAATAATGTGATTTGATAATGCAGAGCAGTGTCTCTAATCCGAGATTTGATCCTAGTGATTTTACAATGGGAAGCCAGATTTCTCCATTATTTATTCATTTAGTTGACCTACATGTGTTCTATATCTGAAAACGGATTTCACCCACGGACATCCTGGATCTACGTTGCTCATGGAGACAATGTACTTTTCTATAATACATGTATACAAACACACAGTAAATTTCTCACACACTCAATCAGGGCAGCTCAGCCTTAATGTAGCTTGCCTTGTACTCTTGTTACATTTACAATTTTGTGGAGTTGGGAGGAGAAAAACCCTAAGGGAGTTTTACCATCTAATATCTCTAATTATTTGCAGAGGTACTGTCAGCTTTAAATAGTCTTTACTTTTCCACATTTCCAGCTTGTTTGCATTATTCTGCAGCAGGCAAAAGCAGCCAGAGGGTATTCACCATACTAAAGCTGACTGTAAAATTACTTTGACTCAGCATAACTGTAAAATAGTTAGACAGAGCTCTCCTTGCCTTTTTTCTCCTCATTCCTGTACATAGACATGCTGTTGTTCCTTGCCTGTTGAATTCTCTATCCCCTCTATTAGTCTAATTCTGCTACTTTTTCTCACTTACTTGTGTTGCAGAATAGAGCTTAGTGCAACAAACAGCTTCTGAATAAACTACTTGGGTTTATCCAGCAGCAAAGGCTGTCGCTACTCACTTGCACTTTCAAAAGAACACCTAGAATTTCCCTGTTACAAAGTGGCCCCTATTTCTTACTGTTATGAATAGGTCTGAATGCAGATCTTGTTAATGGTGAATAAATCTTCTTTCAGAATGACAGCTATCTTGTACTTGATACAATATCCCAAAGACAAAAAAAAGACAAGAAAATTAATATTTATTATTCTCAGAATTTTCAATAAACATCTTTAAAATTGTCTTCTGGAATGCCTCATGATGCTCCCCTATAATCAGAGCACAGACTGATAGGAATACAGCAAGGAGTAGAAACTAATTTGTTGAAACAAGCATCACTATTCTAATGGCTCTTAGTGGAGAGTTCAAATCTCCTTATCTTGTTTACAAGCTCAAATATCCTTATCTTGTTTACAGCTTTTTATTGAGTTCTTAGATGCTAATTTGAGGCGAAAAACTTACTTCTGTTCCTCCATCTTTGAAGGTGTCACTGTAAGTACTGTCAGGAGTACTGCGCTGATCATCTTTGAGATAATTTGTGTGGGGAGCAATGTTGGACACTTCGTATGGTTCAAAGATAACGCCTCGGTGCTCCTCGTTTTCTCCTCTTGCATAGTGTGTTTGTGGGGTCATAAAAACAGGGGTGAATTCTTCTGCTTTAACCACAGTCACTGCGGTCCCTGTGATGGGCGTTGAGCTCCCAGACACATTTGTGTTGTATTCCCTTTTGGATGACTCCAAAGGATCTTGGTTCAAGGAAAGATTAACTGGCACTGTCTTCAGGACTTGCACACGGTTCTCTCCCCCACTTAAGTTATTCTGAGCTTCGGTGGTATTAAGACAATTTCTGTGAGACAAAACCAAAAAATGTTATGAACTGTCCTGATAGAGGAAATGTCCTCCTTAAATAGCTTAATGGTCTTAGAAGTCAGGGAAAGAAATTTTTCAGTTCTGATAAGCCACTGCCATAAGAAGTAATACATTAACAAATACTAGGCAAAAGAAGTTGTGAAGCAAGCAGAGAGGTCCAGGGCTCTTTAACAAATGGGGAAAGATAATACATTTTATTTGACTTGTTACAATAAATTCTGGGTATCCAGGGTGGCTTTTGCCTTAGCTTACAATTTGGATGCAAAACCAATCCAGCAGTGCAACAGCCTTTAGACACAAAATAAGAATAAAGACTAAGGTAAGGTATGGATTACTCACAGTAGATATTTTGCACATGAAATAGGCAGAATATCAACAGCAAAATTCATACACTGATGGCATGTTCTTTCAGGCTGTTGACAGACCACTAAATAAATTTTAACTCTGGTACCAGTTGGGTAAAAGACCAATGCTCTTTTAAAAGAGCAAGCCCAGGAATCCCATTGTAGCAGAGTAGATCAGTAACTATAGTGGCTGCAAGGTAACCTCAGCAGCATTCCCACATTACCCACAGTTGCTGTTGAAAGCAATCTGATTGCTGATAGTAGTTGCACTGACATAAAATTGTTAACTCATGAAACTTTTAGTAGGTATAACATTGCTTTGTTTTCAACCCAGGAGAAATGCTCTGACACTACAGTTCTCTCTTCTGGCTTTCCACTGAAGGCCAGTTTTGTCAATCACACTCAATTTAGGAATTTCTCTGGTGTTCATATAAGAAAAACTGTCCGTCAAAAAACATTTCATAGCCTATTTTGAAACAGTAAATTTATACTGCTACCTGTTGAAACACTCATCTTATGAACAGCTAGTGGAGACCATCTAAGGCTGTCACAAATTAGCTACATCGAAATAAAACCTGTGTAGCTCATCTGCATCATAATTTTATATGGAGATACCTTCCAGTAGGTAAAAATTTCATTCTTTCTACAAAAATATGCACTCATTCTTTTCTGCAAGTCTTAATAGTAGGAGGCAGCTTCCTTTGACTCAAGTCACTTTTAGCCTACAGAGAAAAGCTGAAATCTGAGAGGAGTGAGAAAAACATTCTAAGCAAATGATTTTGAGAGAGTTACTTTATTTGCTTGCCAGACCCTAAGTTATGTTAAATAAGACTCTATAAATGAGGTTACTGAGGTCAAACTACTCACTTTTTGCCCTACAACAAGAAAACAAAGAAAAACAGCCAATAGCCAACTGTCCATATAATCTGATTTTACTAATCTCAGCAGCAGCAGCAAAACACCACCACCAAACACAAACAAATAGTGAAACTCCCTGCTACTCCGCGAACTGCATGTTTGAGAATACTATCCATTTTTTCTAATCAATTAAAAGTAAAAAGGAGTAAAATGTGCTTCCCAAAACAGCCTTCATTCTTTTAACTTTTGAAAGAAAACCATAAACCCCTCAAGCTATCACAGTTCCCTCAGTTCACAACTGATCAACACTTTCAGTAGCTGGGTGTATGATTTTGAATAATACTGTACCTTTTATCTTGGTCTTCTTGATTATCACTCACTTTGTTAACAGACAACAGCCTTTTATCTCTGGGAACCTGAGAACAACACCAGGCATGGGGTCAGGTAAATGCAACTGTCAGGCATTTGCAGCTTCAGACTGCTCTACTGCAACAACTAGAAAAGTGTAACTCTGTCAGTGTTGTCTACTGCACAGATGCCAGGAGCTGTTTTTCTTCGGGAGACTGATTGTGAACAGAAAGAAAATTTCCAAAGAGAAAAAATGTAGGAATTGTTTTCTTTACTAGTTCTAGGGTACACCAGTCAGGAGCAAAGTACTCTTATTTATGTCCTATCTTTTGAATATCAAGTTATCTCAAAATCAAACCTCATATTATTCCAAACACACACACACTTTTCACTGAATAAAACAAGATGAGAAGGAAGGTAAGATGCTTTGGTGAGCTCTGCACTGAGATTTTAGCTCAGACAAAAAAGGCTTTTCAATTAAACCATAAGCACCAGGTAAGTCCTCCTGTTAGAGAGCAACCTGGAGAGTGTAGGACTCCTACCTAGGGAAAGTTTGTGGATCTTTCTTTCCTAGTATGGGGACAGGTCAGGGCATGCTGGTATCTCATCAGAAACACTGACTTCTGCTTTGCTGATTGCATCAACAGCTACAAGGAGTAAAAACCCAGTCAAGTCTGGCCCCTTGACAGACTCAGAATTGACACCAAGTGACTTAAAAGATTTGTATTCCCACATACTGGTTTCCTGACACCAGCACAGATATGAAATCACCGAAGTTACTGCCATGACCATTATTTTTCTTTTCTTGCTGAACCAGCAATTTGGGAGCTAAAACTTCTAATCTATCTTTTGCACAAGAAGACATATCCACTCCATCACAGCAATTAACTCAGGATTAAAGAGCAAGAATAGACCTAAGAATGGGCTACAGCCATGCTTTTTGCCTTTAAATATTTTAAAGAAATATCAGAAAACTATCTGACTTTAGAGGAAAAACAGTATTACAGTGCACTATAGTAGCCAGTGATAACACCAACTATATCTGCAAGACAGCAGCAGAGTCACAGAGTTCTAGCCAGAGCCTTTCTTTCATTTAGGAACATCCCCTTTCCCTATTAAGCATCCTGCTGGTTAAAAAACCTCCTTCATGTATTTTTGAACTGGGATAAAAGCCGCAGTTTACATATGTTGATTCCCCTTTCTAGATTATATATTTATCTCTGAATGAGGGTCTATGTTTAGGTAAATATCACTACAAGAGAAAGGAAAAGTTAAAAAAACCCAAACAGTTAAATTCAAATAATTCCTATTGACTGGAAAAAGTCCTTCAAAAATATTATCCAGCATGTCAGAACAAATGAGCCAGATAATAAATAAGGACAATTCAAGAGTCTGGTGTGCTGGAAGTCCTCTATACTTCCACATTACAGCACAGAGGTTAAGTTTTAAGTTTCTGTTTGGGAATATCAACAGGAGTTATCATTTCTTCCCTATTTAAGACAAAAATAGTTATGATTGAATGCTGGAAATGGCTTTGAGATGTTAATCCCACCTTATTCCATCTGAACCCCAAGTCTTTTGCAACTGCCTGGAACAAAGAACAGACATGTCTTTTAGAACATGGTTTTGAGATGGCTATTTTCTGGTTTTATTATAAAAATCCATCAGATTAATGAGCTGCTGTGTAGAAAGGTATTACTAAGACAGAAGCCAATACTCCAGATGCTCATACACATCCTGAATTTTATGAATCCATATTAATTTCACAGACTCTGGCACTGCGGTAACTATGTCAAACACAGAAAAGGACCTTTCATCTTTCTCTCTGGGAGAAGTTGTCTCTACTGACAACAACACACAAAAGTAAGGAACATCTCTTGAAATATAATCAGCAAAGCAATTAGAACAATATTTAACCATAAGGTTGGCATATGGCATCTTGCCTACAACCCCTTCTGCTGAACACTCAATGTCAGAGAGATTAAAAAGAGGAGTCCATTGTTTAAAAGCATTTATACTAATAAATACTAAAAGCAAATGCTTTTAATTTCCATTCCTATTACTTCTTCATTAATTACAAGGGGACCTGGCATTGCTGTGCTGATTTTCACAGATCATCTGTCCAAGGCAGCCATAGCTGACTTCAGGGGTATGGAGATTGAAATAGTTACAGTGAAATGAACATACTCCAGTGCTTGGGAAGCAACACTGATTCTGCTTGCAGAGTACCAAGGGGTCCACATGGGTTTCAGAGTGACATTACACAGAGATGCATCCTGTAGGACTCTCCTCTGATTTCAGCAAAAATCTCAAACACAGCTTTACCTAAACACTATAAAATATATATATATAAATTTTATATATATATAAAATATGTTATCAAAATGGTATGTAAAGCCCTGGGTTTAGAACATGACAAACTGAAACTGCATCAGTGCTTTTCCTGTAAATTGACTTAGATCTCTGGCTCTGTGTCCAGCTCCATTTCTGTCCTGCAAACTTCCAGTGCAAGGGCTAGACCTCACTGTATGTTTGTATACAGCCTTCTGCTATCATTATACAAACAAAAATAACATGGGAAACTGTCAGATGAGAGATACTCCAGTTAAAGAGCAAACTGAAACATGTGTGGAATGAACCGGAAAAGCAGACAAACCTACAGACGGACAAGGCCTCCCCTTTTACACTTTTTAAAGAATATTTCAAGTATCATCCAATGTTCTTGCAAAGGAAGAGGAACAACACAATGTTCAAAAAGGAAACATGGTAGAAAACTTAATATGGGAATTCTGATACTGTTTTTCTCTCTCCAAAACTAAATACATCAAAACTGTTTCAGACAGTCTTCCTATAATGGAATGAGTGCTTGATGGAAATATTAGAGAGAAAACAAGATGCAGTGGCTTCTGTCTTTGAAAACTGGCTCTTTTGATGCCTCTTAGAGTGGTCCCTGCTAGTGCAGCAGGGAGGGATAATGACAGAGTTACCTACTTTATAATAGTCATACAATAGGCCAAGAGCAGCAGCACTGTCCTCATCACCATTTATGCTCATCATAGCCTTGGTAGCTGCTGTTAGGGGATTCTCCAAATACGACTTCCAGGCTTCATCTTCACTGGTGTAGGCTCGTCTGGTGTTGAATGAAGTGTCATTTGGCACTAAGGCCACAAGTCGCTTGTTACTGCATAGACAGGAAGAATAAAATTGTGATCCAGAAGGGATTACTTTATTCACAAGGCACGGTAAAAAACATCAAATAGCTCAAAGTTATATGATTACATCAAGCAAGCATCTCTGTATTACACTTGGTGACATAAATATTTATCAGTATTAGGTATCTTCAGTACTTAAAAAAAAATTTAAATGTGTGCAGGTCTTGTGATAGTAATTCAAATGTCTTTTTACTAATATACAGATAGAGCTACCAAAATATTTTAAATTATTTGGTAAAAAAATGAAGCAACAATATAAAAACATTTGGCCCCAATATTTTTGCTACATATACACTTGATTAGGGAAAAAAAAATCCAACATTTAACTGACATAAGACATTAACGAAAAACAAGAAAAAGCATCTAATACTAATCTAGGGTTCACCTAAAGAGAGTATAGTTCAGTATTTATTAAGTGGGTTCACCTTAAAATTGAGCTATTCTCCGTTTTTAGAATTCAACTTGTCAGTAATTTCAGAGGAGTTTTCTGTAACAGGACATAAGCAATAGGTCCAGCGGGTGTAACAGAAGTCAACATATTTGGTCTCAATTCACACTTTATCACTCACCGCATATGGTTATAGACCCATGGTAACACACACGAGACCATTAGTGAGTGGGATTTGCAGCAAAGCAGTTTCCTCCAGCCTGAAAGTGGTACAAACTGACCACTGCCCATGTATACTGCATGAGAAGCTGCTGCACCACAGCTATGGCTGAAATTTCCAGTATAATGGAAACACAAATGACGATAATAGCACCTGCTTTTACAAACTGTTCAGTAAACTTATTGATAAAAGAACTACATAAAAAAAAAAAAAGTTGCAGGCCTATTACATAAGATAGTAGGCAAACAGATTAGGCAAGGGAAATACTGGAGTGAGGGGTGTGCTGCTTTGTAGGTGTTACAAGAGCACTGTCAAGAATTGTGGCTCAGGTTACAAGGATCACAACCAAACTTTTAACACGTTACACCTCACAAACTTGAAAGCTGCAGAGATGGCAGAATAACTAAAAATACCAACTTTACTGGTAAAACTAGTAGTTATTCCTGGTGACCTTCATAAAACACTTTTTGCTATCTTCTACATAAAAGCCAGTTCAGTAGTCAGTCTCCTCTTTCTGCTCTGCCCTACCTGCACCGGTGCCAGCTCCACAGATCGAACCCAACCAACTGCTGCTGTTGCACAGAGTGGCATTTAAACCGTGCAAACAAGACTTTTATTTGTTTTCAGAAATAGGATTTGATAAAAGCACAACTGAACCCACGCAGTAAATGCTCTCGGATGCTGGGAGCATGCCTTGCCTGGCCCCCAAGCTGCAGTGACCAGCAGAAGGCTGGGGCTTCGCCAGAACTCCGCTGTGGTGCAAGTCCAACCTGCAAAGTGCGTGCTCCAGTGTTTAAGGAAGAGGAAGGGGATGGTGGAGATTATAATCTCTATGGTACAGAGCACTGTTTACAAGTTTCTTTATTTAATGAAAAACAAAATAATCCATCTGGTACACAGCACAATTTTATGAGCTCTGTGGGGGAAAGAGCATTTCATAGCTTCATATCAGAAAATACAGCCAACTACAGTACCGGTTCTGTTTTCCTTTCATATAAAATAACCGGATTTTTTCAAACTTCCTTTTTTTTTTTTGAGGACCTTTCTGCCTGGCCTTTTGCTGAAGATTTTTGTCCCTCTTGTTTCCACATATACATTTGTGTTGTCACAGGTTTGCTTCAGCAAGTGAAGCTGAGCATAAATTAGGAGCCCAAGGAAATACAGAGAGAACTGCTAGATCCACTTGCCTTTTCAATACCTTATTGTTAGCAACTCAAATCAGATTTGCAACAGCCCTGCTGTTTGTGCCAGAGGTAGCTGAATGCCTTTTTCCACTCTGGAGTAGTCAATTCTCCCTGGCTCAGAGGCAATTATTCCAAGCAAGGATTCTCCTTTCCTCAACAAAGCTCCCCTTCAGCTAAATCCAGTTTCATCATATGGGTGGCTGCCCATTGCAACGCACAAAATCCCGCTCGCCCTCTTCCTGGCAATCTTCCCTTACAATCAATAACTGCCTTTTGTTACTCGGAACACTCACAGCCGTGCGACAGTCATAACTGATTTATGAGCACTACAGTCAGGCAGCAAGATCCCCTTAAAAACACCTTCTAAGACTTGGCTGTGCTTGTCTGTGAAAGTGCTGGAGGAGAGGAGTCAACCTCTGCTGCTCTTATTCAAGATGATCTTAAAGCAACGACTGGAGTGCAGTCTCTCAGAGGCGCATATATGATTGTGTTGGGGAGAAGCCAAAGCAAAGGGGATAAGTGCTCTAGCAACAGCAACTCAGTAAGTAAACAGTTGCGATGGTTGGAAAGGCACAGATGCGTAGACCTAGAGCCTTCCCAACATCTCTCCAGAGCATGTTTTAGAAAAAACTCAGGTTTTCACATTTGAAAACAAAGTATCTGTCTCCTCTGCCTTGAGAGATGGTCTGAAGCATAATCAACTGACACGCTCATTGTGTTTACTCTGCAAACAGACTGAAACAATAGCACTAAGAAAAATAAAAAACTTCCTCGTCACCCCTATCCCCGTAATCAGCTCTGTGGGAGGTTAATGGTCAGAGCTAATTATCATGATTTAACATAGTCAATAATTTCAAAGATTATAGCCAAAGCAGTCAGCCAAAACAATAGGGCTCACTTAAAGAAAACTTCTCTATTAAGTAAGGTCGTTTGGATGAGAGGGAGAGTTTCTCCGAAGAAATGAGACTTGTGTAGGCACACACATTCCCTTTCCTTTTTTCACAACTGCTGAACCTCCTGGATCATTTCAGCTAAATGTGACAGAGGGGTAGCAAAGTCCTCCATAACTAGAGGAGGTAAATACATTATATTTTAATATATGGCAAGAAAACCCAACATCTTAAGTGAGGCTCTACACAGATAAGCTCCCCTGGTATTGTCAGTCATCCTTCCATGCCAGGGCAACCCCAGCTGTTCCAGCTGTGCAACTGATGACAGCTGGCAGCTGCTTGGGAGGAGAGTGACTCTGGTGGCACCCGGACCATGTGGAAGACGAAGGGTGACATCTACGAGTAACAGCAATCCCACTGTAGAGCTGCTCTGACCATCCCAGCTGAAAGAAAAAGCCTTATTTGGAGCCTGCAATTAGCGGATCCATAGATCCGTGGATCTTATTAAAAGCTGCAAATCCATCAGTGACCACATCCACCAAGAACCGTACACTTAAGAAAGAAAGATAGGCCAAGATTGCAAGACTCCCACTCAACCTGAGCAGCAACACCAGCAAATACCCGCTGTAGCCCCAGTCATGTCTAAAAAGCTGCTAAAGAGCACAGAACAAGAACAACCCCATCTGGGCCCATTCTTCACCCGGGCCAGCCCACCACCCCTCTGTCTGGGAGCCAGGATGTGTGCTAACCAGAACACATCTGTGAGGGACGCACTTGTACAAGCTGAAAGCACACCATCATTTCATCATGGAGAAAAAGCTGAAGAATTTAGGATACTTCATGTCTAAAAAATAAATGTTTCCTTTCAAGCTATCACTTGAGCTCCGCATGCATGCAAAGTGTTTCCACTGTTTTACGTCAAACAGTAATCAGTGTGAGAGAATGAAAGATATTTTCTGGGGAATGGTCTAGCTAGGAGCTAGATGCTCTGATACTGGAGCATTTATGTCAAGACTAAATTTCAGATGGCCTTTATTTTGTAAAATCTTTTTTTCTCCCCACTGCTAGTAGAGATTTTCCTGTTCATACCGTCTGACGTGATTTGTGTGTTCTCATAAGACATACATAAAATTGCCAGATTAATAGCAGTTATGGTGATTTTTTTGGAACTTTTTTTAAAATTAAGATTATGGGATTTTATAAAACGTATACAAGTGTAGTGTATAAATATAAAGATATCCAAAATTTTGTTTCATTTCAGTTACTACAGTACAACAATGTAAATTGGAGAGGTACATTGTACTTAACACCAATAAATCAGCTAAATGGAAAGGGCCAGCCTTTCAAGCTCTTCCTCGGATTAAAGATAATGAACATAAAACAGCCAGCCCTTGGAGCTATAAAATCCTACTACAGGCAAATTCTCACCCAACTTGACGCAATTTGCTAATGAGCTTACAATGAATCAGAATTGCCCATTAACACACTCATGAACAGTGGTAAAAGGCTTGGTGATCAGAGCTTCCTTTTTATTCAGAAACTAGGTGTCCTGCCTGCCAGTCTCTCAAAACCAATTTTGATGCTCAAGAGCTTTCTCTTGAATTTGCAAAGTTCAAGCAGCCCTCAACTTCTCAACTATATCTGCCACTGAACACAAAGCAGACTGATGCTGCATCAAGTACATCTGCATCCTGGTCCATCATATGCTCAGCATTCCATCCTGATCCAGTGGGATCAGGATGGCACTAGTGGGAAAGAAAGCTTCTTCCTACCTGTCCCACATCTTTTGCCTTGCCCAGGAAATTCAACCCTGAAACCCAAAACAGATTGTTTAAACTGCCAAAGTGGGCATCCAGCCCAGGCATTTCCATTTTTTAACTGCAGGTTTTTTTGACATTGCATTTGCTCTTAAAAAAAAAAAAAAGAAGAAAAAAAAAAAGAAAAAAGGTTACAATCAAGCTGCTCCATGAATATACCTGCAGACTTCTTCACCCCTGACAATGCAGGAAGACTTTCCCCTCCCTGCAGAGGCTAGGTGCCAGAGGGGAACACACAAGTGATGTGTGTGAGGCAGGAGAATGGGAGAAGTTCCAATTCCCAGGTTTCAGCCCAGGCCTGAGCCTGCCCATTCTTACACAGGTGAGATAAGAGCACCAGGCACTTCTGCACACATGCTCCGCAAACTGTTCCTTCAAGAGAAGGGATACAAGGCTTTGGTCCATACAGCTGTTATAAAGCATCCAGAAATTCTAGCACTAGTCAAACAACTGGAAAAGGCAAGACAGACTCATGTCACCCTCGTTCCCCGCCCCGCACATTAAGGCCATAGGATTTTTATCATAAGCTCGTTAGTTGCATGATAAGAAGGTGAACAGGGCAACTGTCCTCAGTCTGGAAATGCTGGGAGAAACAGAAATTCTAAAACAAGATGCTAGCCAAAGGGACTACTTCTGTTGCACACAGACATGCACCACACACCATGTTGCATCCTGGCATTTCCTCCAGTGCAAACTCAAAGAAATGGTTAACTTGTAGAACACCCATGTTTCATTTGGTGTGACAAAAGGTACAGGGGCATGCTCCAGACGCATCCAAGAACTGGAAAAGACAGCAGAAGTTCCTACTTCAGTTTTGACACAGCTAAGGAGGGCAGAGTATGATCACTTACAAATGTTTCAGTAGCTCTAAAATCCTCTGTAAGTTTATTTTACACTTACACAAATCTCAGTTCAGCTATAAGACAACTATGAAACAGATCTAGAGCAGATGTTCATGCAATTTGCCTTGAAACTAATGCACATACATATGAATTCATAGGCACGAAGTGAAGTACTATGACCATTTAAAACGCAGGACAGATCCCACAGAAGCTGCATAAGTTAAAGTTCAGATTCCGGATCATAAATTTCTGCCTGTGCTCATTACAGAGAAGTATAAATCTAAGCTAGTCGTAGTGCTTGAAACCAATTGTTTCAAAGATTCTAATGTTCGTTTTAGCCTAAGTTTACTAACTTCAGAACAATACTTTGCCTAGACATCAAGCTAAAAACAAAACAAACAAACAAAATACCACCAAAAAAGCCCAACAACTTGTGTGGCTCATTGCAAGTTTTGATTTATTTAGTTCAAAAAAAAAAAAACTTGAGACTCGTCAGGATTTATTGCCAAAGGTATAATTAAATAGTCTGCAACACTGTTGTTTCAATTAGATAATGGGGTTCCGTTAAAACTACAAAGGAGCATAAACATTTAACGAACAGGAAAATTATGGCCCATGTGTCTCAGCATTTTGTCTTTCACAGCCGACAATCACATCATTCCCAGAAGCACAAGTCTCCAAAATGTACTTAATCCAATCCAGTGATTATATAAATACACAAATGAATTGAGAGTGAAAGAAAAAAAAAAAATCAAAGCATTTAGACCACCACGACACAGAAAGGTAAGATGCCCTCTGGCCCAGCCAGAAGTCCATACCAAGGAAAAAACTCCCATTAAAGAGGCTGAGTCATTTTGCCTTCTACTGAACACAAGTTTGGGACTCTCGCAATTTTGGGACAATTATACTTTTTGAGCACAAGACAAATCTGAACAAGATTACACACGTGAAATGATTAAAAGAAATTATTTTACTGTTACTAAACACTCTGAGAGGAAGTAAAATAATATATTAAGAATAGCAACAGTGAATGGCAAAACAGACTAGTTTAACAATTAGATGCCTAGTAGAAGTTTTATTTGTTTTTACTCTGAACCAAAATAACTTGAGCATGCAATAGTGATAAAGAGATAAAAACAAATAGGTGATTCATTAACATTGACAAAAAAATTATTATTAACTATGTCAAAATTGAAGTATGAAAAAGAAAGCTGACACAAGGATTAAATATATACAATAAACGCCTACTGAGGACTAGTTCAAGTAGGCAATTACTTACCCTGAGACAGACTTTTTATACCTGTGATTTCAGACTTTTTTTTTGTTTCACTTGTAATTAAATATTATTTCTACCAGACAACTTTTTGTTATTTGTGTACTAAGCCTGTTGCCTTTTTTTTTACCAAGACAAAAAGAGTCTCAAAAAAAGGGCAGGTTTCAGCATATTTGTAAAAAAATCTCTGACATCTCAAAAAATGAGAAAAACCTGAAGCTCACAGCATTTATGCAGGAGGTGAAAGAGTGGATCAGAATTAGCAATTATTTAGCAGCTTCATAGCAGGCCATGCTGTTTCCCTAAGAAGCGTACTCTGAGTGTGCATAGCACCCAAGGTTGTTTCAGCTGACTTGAAGCAGCTAGAAGCAGGCTTTAAAATTAAAAACAGGTCATGACAAGGCTGCCCAGACCTCCTGCAATTTAACCTGACCCTTGGCCCCATGGTCCTTGTTCATTCACTGCTTCCACAGAGTTAATGGAAATGGAATAGTTACTGAACTGATAGCACTGATTGCTGTTTTTTCAGGATATTAAATCTTTTATGCAGTCAGAAGGAAAACATGAATTCAACGAGCAAACCTGGGAGTCAAGATGTCTCACAAATATTTTTTAAAAGCATACAAACCCAAAAATATGCTTTACAAAACTACTAAAATACATTATTATGGAATATACCATTGCCTCCCCAAATTAGGAAAGTTAACAAATTTATATAAATACATAGCTATAAATAGATAAATACATATAACAAAATCTATATATGTAATCTTTGATGTTTGAGACACTCTCAAGCTATAGATATATATTGCAATATTTGACTTCACAGTGCACATGTACTTAATATGGTTTCCTTGGCTAAATAAGCAACCATTGCCTTTTTTATGACATTAACACTGTAGAAGAATAGAACAGTATCCCTGTATACTAAGATGTCTGAAATAATTACTTCTCTTAACCAGCTAATACCATCCCAATCACTGATTAAAAAGCTAATGAAGATTCATCCCAGGATTAACTCCTAGATCAGCATTTGAAAGTGCTATTTTGTGTGTGTACAAAAAAGGGCAGCTTAATTGGCTGCTTCCTAATAACAAAAAAAAAATATTGAAGGTAACCACTGCACTGGATTAATATTTGTGAAAGTGTTTGACAACAAATGTCAACTGGTGTAATAACATTTCCCCTTCAGATGTCCCAGACAAAACAAGGACGATGATGTCCCTGCTAACCCTTCCACAGGGAAGAGGTTATATGATCATTACAATCAAGTTAAAGTGACCTGGGAAAATCCACTCCCTCCCCTTCGGCTTTGATCTTCAGCCTGGTCTCAGACTCCAGCACCAGAGAGACAGCAGTGTAAACAGCAAGACCTAACCATTTCATACTCTTACTGCTCTTAGTTAAGCTTATGGTTGCAAGTTCTATGAGGTTCTGCACACTGATTTTCCACCTTTCTTGCACAGAAATAGGGAACATCTGTGACAGCATGTCTGACATTTGAAAAGCAAAAAAATTAAACGTGTCTAATTCCTGTTTCTCCATTCATTCCCAGATGAGTAACATTTTGGAAAATTAATCTCATTGGATGCCCTATTCACACAATGGGCTGTGGGGACAAAAAAATAAAAATTGAGTGAATTGTCACCTAATTGCTACTCAATATCTGCTGATGGGAAATGTGTTTGACCCTCAAAGAAAAAATTAAGAACAATACACAGAATGACATTGTAAATGACAAACCCCCTTTGTGTGTTATAGTACTAGATGCTTAAGTTAAATATTATGAAGGCAGTAAATCAAAATTACCCTGTGAAGAGCCCAAAATCAACTTCTGCCACAGATACTACCAAGCAGCAAGCTGGATGTGAACATGCCTCCACTGACACATGGGAACAGGTCTGAACCTATTCCCACCTACGAGCTCGCTCTCCACTCAGTTATTTACCTACAAGCACATGCTCTGCTGCAGACCCAGGCTGCCCCGAGCCCTCCTTTATGTGGGCAGTCTGAGCATGCCCCAGCCCCGTCTACTTGGTGTCCTGAGTATCTCTGCACAGCCTGGGCTGTTGGGAGCCTGATGGGGGGGCAGTCAGGCAGCTGGCCAGCCAGCAGAGAGCCACGGCAGCCTGCAGAGAGAGCCACAGCGGCCAGCGTGCTGGGGCCTGCCACGAGCCTGCCCTTCCTGCAACTGCTGTCCCAGCCCACCTGGGACTTCACACAACCCCCGGAGCAGCAGGGACACAACTGTGGCACTTACAAGATAGAGCCCAAATGGTTGTACAATTGCTGCTCCTCATCCACAGAAGTAATGTCAATTTCTAAAACCAGGTGAAGTCTCACAAGTAGTGAGCACACTGATTCGCTCCACTAATGCACTAGAGCCATGACTCCGGAGTTTTGTGATGATCATTTTTTGTATACTAAAAAAGAACTTTAGCCTATAAATTCAGAAATGTAGCCTGGAATCATCTTTTCACCCTGCAAAAGGAATGCTCCCTCCTCCCCACCCTATGTCCCCCAACCTTGATCAATCCCCAGGTTCCCCTCAAAGGATCTGGAAATTGGATAACAACAGAAGCAGCAGCACAGACCTCTAAAACACTCAGAGTGGGAGGGACACACATTTCCTTCTGCAGAGATTATAGTTTGAACGGTTATTTTCTTAACACCTGCCATTTGCTTGCACGCCCGCTGCATACGAACCCAGAGCGATGAAAAACGGATGCCAAAAATAACCTCCTCAACTCTGAGCCAGTTCTCTAGCTGCACAAACAGCTCTACTGACACAGCTGAGAGGGTGGAACAGAGGTAGGAACAAGTGGCCACAGCCTGCTGAAGTCGGTACTACCTCTGAAAAATGCATGTGCAATCATGCCTTATCTCTCCTGACCCAGAGTTTGTGGAAGCAAGCAGGCAAGACCCAGCTTAGGTAGAAAGACTAAAGGGAAAGACAGGGAGATAATACACCTATCTTAAGGATAATCTCCCCTTCCAAGCTCCTCAGTTAGCATTAGAATCAAACACCTGGTTCTTTAGCATTTTCACCTGTCCACCTTCCTCCCTTAAAGCACTACAGAACCTGTCCCTACTGCTCCCTCCAAAGAGAGACATTGCAGGCAGCTCTGTGTAGTAGTGCAGCAGGGTCTACCACCTCTCCAGAAAAGCCAGCAAGTGCCACAGAATGTATTTTTCCACACTTCCTATACACCCTCCACTGCTTAGTCCTTTACACCAGCACTTTAGTAGCACAAGCCCCACAAAAACACATCCAATGACTCTGACAAATTAACTGACTTCGAAATAATGAGCTCCACTCTCCAGTCTTGCCTGTAGGGAAGATCTGGTTTTAAGTAAAAGAAAGGCCATGTGGAGGAGAATAATGTACTCTCTGGATTAGGTTCTAATTGGATATAATTAGAGTCTAAAAAAACCCCTAAAAAACAAAAAACCCACCAAAAACCTTCCCATGCAAACTCCTCACACCAGTCTATTATCTCATTCCATCTGGTCATCTCTTCTGGAAACAAATATATTTGTTGTCTCATGTTACATTTACATATAGAGAGCACAAGGGATTTCTTTACTCCTCATTTCCTTTTCAAACTCCTACCTATCACTTATGAATTTTCTAAACACCTTAACCAGAAACAGATCACAGGCATACCTGCAACAGAGCAAGTGCTGTTACTTGAGGCTGTGTGCTCTGCACTGCTCTTAAGTTCCTCACAGTGGTAACAGCAGCAGCACTACACAGAGCAGGGGATGAAGAGCATTAATGCTCCAGTCTCAGAAGCTTACACGCATGCCATATTGTTCCTGTTGGAAAGGAAGGATAGTCCAGTATCTCAGTAGCATCCCAGACCCAGAGGGAAACTACTTTTACCCTAGTTTCTTACAGGAGTTAGCTTTCCTCTCCACTGTTTTTCTGATTCAAAGCCGACTATGGTGCAAAGTTGTTCTTCTGACCCCCCCCCGCCTTTCCATATTCCCCTCCCACTCCCGTTAACTGCCCTTGATCTGCCGCAGCCTGGTTTCTGGCTGCTGAAACTACTGGCAACTAGGCTTAGCCAGGAAGTAACTTACAGGCCCCTTTCACCTTCGTGCAGTTCTGGAACTGCCCATTGCTTTGGGATGCCCTCTATCACTGCGTGTCTGCTCTTCCACAGTTAATCTGGTTCCCCTCACAACTGAACGACTGCTCTTTCAGATGTTCCTTCACTTACCCGCACCCCTCAGGGCTCTATTCTTATTCCCTTCCTTGCACTTTAATCATTTACTGCTCTAATCTGGCCACCTAAGGCATTAGTTCCCATCCCAGCTCAAATGAACTCCTAAACGCCACTCTCAACTCCTACTCAAATCAGTTTAATTTCATGTCAGTAGCTACCTTCCTACAATCCCACTGTCAGCTAATGTTTGAAAAGGCCAGGCTTAATATTTTTGTTTAATCCTTCCCCTCTGAACCATCCTGTCCCTTCCCTATTCGGGGAGCCAATCCTGCTGTTTTCTTTTGTCGGGTAATCTCCTTCTTTCGCTCCTTGACAGGCAGGTTGTCACCAAGCCTCCCTCCAATATTAGGCTCCTCCTCTCCACCTCCTTTGGCACAAAGGCTCTGGGGAGCCCAACCAGGGCTGGCACCTGAGCAACACCAAACGAAGCCGAGATCACACCCGTGTTTGGGGCACTCCTACCTGCACCGGGGCGGCAGTAAAACAAAACTGCCACCTCCCGCCCTCCATCTTCCTTACCCCGTAACTCTGGCCAGCCACCTCCTGCAGAAACACTAATCACCCGAGCAGGGAAAATGGCCTTCCCGCCTGGCTGCCTCACGGCGGCTTTGGGCGCCACGCCGAGCCACCCGCCGCCATGGCGGGAGCGCGGCATCGGCTGTGCGAGTTATTTACCGGGGGTAAACAACCCAGCCCCGGCCTGGGCCGCTCGGCACCGGGCGCCGGCGGAGCCGGGCTGGCAGGAGCGGCGCACGCCGCGGCCTCCGCGCCCACCGACGGCTCCTGGCGGCGCTCCCCGTCCCGGAGACGCCGAGCCCACTGCTGGCCCCGCCGCGCTCCTGCGCGTCGCGGGGGGGACCCAGCACCACGGCCGGCGCCCCGGGAGACAGCGGGAGAATCCTTGCACCCCTGCCGCTCTGTCCCGGCCTTGCTACCGACAGGCCCGGGCGGGAGAGGGGCTGCGGCGGGCCCAGGGCCGACAGGAGCGGGAGGCGTTCAGTCTCCTCTTCATCCTCCTTCGGCCCCGCTACTGGGAAAGTTATTTTTTAACCCCACCGGTCTCCGAGCAGCCGCGGGCTCGCCCGGGCGTCCCGCCGGGAAAACAAGGTCAGGACGGCGAGGCAGAAGGCGCCGCATGGAGCGGCGCGGGAGCACCTGGGCCGAGCCAGGGCCTTCCTCCCGCCGCCCGGGCCCCCTGCCCCGCCGGCCCCAGCCGAGGGGAGGAAGATGGCCGTGCCCGGCCCTTTGGGGATAAAAGCCCTTTGTTGCGCCAACACAAAAGCCAAGAAGCACTTTACGTCCGGGGCCTTCGGCGGGCGGAGGCCGCTCCGCTCTTGCAGGGTGAGGAGCTCTCTGTCACGAAAAGCGACCCTCGAGGTGAGGGGGAAAAAACCAAAACAACACAAACAAATAAACAAAAAAAACTAAAGTAAAAGGGAAGTTAAACAAACAACCGCGCAGCCCCACGGCCAGGCGGAGAGCGAGGTGCGGGGCCGCGAGCCGCAGCCTCGTCCTCGGGCGCTCCGGAGTGTCTGTGCGCCCGGTCCGGCGTCGCTGTAGGAGGGAGAAGAGGGAGAAGCGCCGTCCCGGCGGGTCCGCGTCCGCCACCGGCGAAGGGGAACACGGCCAGCCCGGCGGGCCGCCCCGCGCAGCGGCGTGCCTGCGATCACTTACTTGTCCGTCTCTTGTGACATGTTTGATCCAATGAACTCTCTCCCCTTTTCCCGGTGCCTCCGTCTGCCTGGCGGAACTGGACTTTCAGGTCTGTGCAGGTGAAGGTGTGCGTGTGAACGCCCGGGACGGCAGAACCAGAGCTACTGGTAATTCTGCTTTCCTTCCCCCCCTCTCCCGGCTCCACAGCCAGCCGCCGAGGCAGGACAGGTAGAGCCCCCTCCCCCTGGCATGTGGGGAGCGGCGGGGCTGGGGCGCCGGCGGGGCTCGGCACGGGAGAGCGGCCGGGCCGGGCGCGCACAGGTAACTTTCCCGAGCAGCGCTGGATTCTTTCACTAAAGGAGCGGGGAGAGGGACGAGCCGCGCGCTGATTGGGCGGCGCGGCCGCCAGGTGCGCTGCCATTGGCAGAGGCGCGCACAGGTGAGGAAGGAGCCGCCGCCGAGCGCCAGGTAACGAACGCACCGCGCGCCCGCGCCGGGAGGCACCGCGGGGCCGCCGCCGGCGGGAAGGGAAGGAAGAGAAAAGAAAAGAAAAAAAAGAAAAGGGGAGCCGGCGCTGGGGCTGCGAACAGTTCCACGGTGCAACAACGCCTCCCTGCCCCCGCCGCGGACGGAGGGGTCCGGCCGGCCGCGCTGAGGAGGCGAGGCGAGGCGAGGCGAAGAGCGGCGCAGGGCCATGGGTGCCCCGTGAGGCTGAGGCGGCCCCTGGCCGCGGTGCGCCTGCCTCACCTGTCGGGCTGCTCCGTGCCCGAAATCCCCGGCTTCGGCCGCTGGCCTGTGGCTGCCGTCGAATAACGCCCAGGGAGGCGTCGCCCTTCGCAGGACAGTTTGGAAGACTGTTTTTTTTCTTGGGTTTGGGGACTTTTTGACCTTCTTTTTCCTTTTTGTTTTCTTTTGACCTTACTACGGTTGGGACCAGCTGAATTTGACGTTGGTGAATGTCTCATGGCAGCAGGAAGAGGTGGTGCCAGGTGATGACACCCACTGTGTGGATCTGAGAGCTGATAGCTGAACTGGGGGGTGTTGATGATGGGTGTTGAGGGGTCTGTTTTGTCAGCAGGGGAAAGCTGGAAGGGAATGGAAAAGCTGGAATGGAGTGTTTATTGAGGCTCTGTTATGCAGGGATGAAGTGAATGGAGAAGACTGCAGATCCATCAGTCACCCTTCAGCCCAGTACAACCTACTGTGTACTTTGTCAGAGAACCAAAGTGGGTTTACAAGGGACAACAGGATCGGGCTGTGGGGGCAGCAGCTTTGACCCTGATGGAGAAGGTGGGGGAGAGCATCTCACTGGGTCAGTTTGAGAACAGGGAGTGAAAGGGTAGCAACCAGACTCCCATCTCCTATCACTCATTCTCAGTCCCCATTCCTCCATCAGAGACAGGTCAGGACTGCACTGATCCTTCCTGCTACCACCTGCCCTCCTGGAGACAGCTTTCTATACTAGGCATCCAGCTTGACTGCTGACAACCTCTGCTGTGCAAATCGTGCTGAATGTGTAAAGAATGCACTTTTTTGTGGGGTAGACCATTATGTTACTTAGTCATCTTTGCAGGACAGTTACCTGAATTATTTCAAACCCATCAAGTTTATAATGTCTTATGTGAAGGGAATTTTCCATTTTCTACCGTTGATTTCATAAAATTATAGAATACCCTGAGCTGGAGGGGATCCTCAAGGATCATCAAGTCCAACTCCTGAACAGGGGAATTTCCCTTGACAGGGGAATGTAGTAGGAGGGATATTAATGGAAATACATATTTCTATAACCATATATATATATATGTATACACACAGACACACATACATATATACATATGTATATATGTATGTGTGTCTGTGTGTATACATATATATATATATGTATACACACAGACACACATACATATATACATATGTATATATGTATGTGTGTCTGTGTGTATACATATATATATATATGTATACACACAGACACACATACATATATACATATGTATATGTATACGTATATGTAAAACATGTTACGGTCTGGGGCCTCATCTTCATTTACCTACTGCTGCAGTTGAAATCAAACTTGACTCTGCTAAGTCTGTGGTAGTATGGGATCACAATTATCTATTACTGGGTCTCGTTCCTAATCTGTGTTCATAGTAACTAATCAAATCAAACACATTCAGTATAAATCAGTTTTAAGTCAGCTTAAACCTAGTCCCATTAAGATTTCTGTCACTTTAAACAGAATTAGAAAAATACTTTACCTAGATTGATGACTCTTTGCTTGAACACAGGATATTAGTTAGCCATTCTCTTTCTCCCTTCACCAGTCACAGGAAAGAAACATTATTATACAATCTGTGAATCCAGTCAAAAGTTGCCAGTGTGGCCATTATTCATGGTGATGCTTGTATGAATTGTTTTGCATAGTACATTTTGAAGAAGCTATAAGACTTCATAAAACACAACAGAGTAATTTATTCATAGCAAATGATGCAGTCATTTTGAATACAGAATTCTATATAACCTTAAAATTTTAAGTTGGACCTCTCAAATACATTGCTATATATTGTTTTCAAGAAATACTGATAGAATGCTGTAACAGTTTAAGTTACTGAAGCTCTCCCTGTTAACTGTAGAAATGATAAGGTTTCTTTCCCAAATGATAAGGTTTCTTTCCGAAATAGTTGTTATGCTGAAAGAAACTTTGAGACCTGAAAAGGTTACCTGTTTGAGCACCATCAATAGGATTAACCCCAGTTCAGGTATCCTCTTTCTCTTTTTTTAATTTTTCAATTATGAGAAACATTTGGATGTTGTGTGTTCATTTCCCCCCCCCCCCTCCATTTTTTCCCATATGAAATGTATAGGAAGAAGGAGAGGAAGATCAGTGATGAGCACATTTGAAAATGCCACCTTCCCCAAGGTAGAAATGCTGCTGATACGTGGTTTTACAAGAAAGAAAACTGCATTTGATGCCATCTGTAGTCCTGGACCAAACCCAAACTGTAACTCAAACTGAAACGGAGTTTGTTGTTCTAGTACTGGGTCAAATACAAAACTGCCTTTAGCAGCCTGCTCTCAGGAGAGATTCTCTTAGAATGAGGTAGTCAGGAGACTGAATTACTGCTCACTGTCTTAGGAGTAGTTCCAAGGTCAAAGTTAGGAATATAAGTGGAAAATGCCATAATGAACTCTTGATTTGAGGTAGTTGGAGATGACAACTCTTATTTAGTTAGGAGTTGCTTATATAGAAAAATATACCCTGAAATTATTTTAACTAGGAAGGCAGGCATAGGGCTTCTGGTTTTCTGGATGAGCCTTTTGCTTCACACTGCAGGCTGGAATCAAATTGTCAGAGTCCACCTCTAGCAGAACAGGTCAAACAAGTCCCACTTAATCCAGCCTGATGCTCATTCTTCATGATCTACAAGATTATTATAAACTAATCTGTTAGTCATTGAAACATCAGATAATGTTATTTCTGGGCAGACCAGTCTCGCTTCCTGTAGAATCAAGGCTGTGTAGAGCAAAAATGGAATAGTCATGTCATACATTACTGAAAATCTAAGACTTGTCTTTGGACTGTACAGGAAATATTTAAAATATGAGGCTACTGTTTTTCATGCCGTGCTTGCTTCTTTGTTTGCACAGTAGCTGATAGTTTTTTGTGGCATTGTAAGGATTCAGTGTAGAATTCAACTGTCTAAAGCTTTACCTCATGTTTACGCTATTCACTCCATAGCAGTGAATGTCGTTTGGACTTGCCAGCACTGGGTAAAGGAAATCAAGTGTACAAATAAGGCTTAACTAGGCTTACTAATTACACCAAGTACTTAAAATACACTTCAGAAAACTATTAAAAGAAGTCTATGAGATAAAAGATGTTGGAGAGATATTTATGTCAAAACAGTGTTGTAAAGCAGTTCAGTGAGGGAGCAGATGTTTGAAAACAACTGTTTTCAGTAGGCAGTGATTACCACGTATTTTTATTTGTGTCTTTCTGTCACTGATGGCTGTTGATATAAAATGTATTCTCTCACAGTAAGTTCAAAGACAACCACCTACTTACTAGTTTTGTGATATGCAACATTTACTGTTAATCTTCCCTACAGCCCTTCCTTTGTAGTCCTCTGTATGAAACTATATTGGAATTTGTGCAGACCTTGATCCTCAACTGACTTCAGTGAAGCCATTGTGTACATCAAAATAAGCTCAAAGGATTGCAGTGCAACCTTCCTGTACCCCAAAACAGGTCATTCTTCTGCTCTAAGAATGAATTGCTGTGCACTGTTAACTTCAAGAAAGTGGTTCTAAGTAACCATGATCGTGGTAACAGTTGACTTTTAATGCTTCACAATGAACTATAAAACTCATGTTATAATAGGAGATTTTGTGATTAATGGCAGGTACTTGTGGATTTCTGTAATGCTGCCTGGAAACTGCAATTTGTGCTCCCCGAACAGGTCTGCTGGGAGCCTTTTAACAACCACAAGCTCTCAAGTGCCCCCACATCATGTATGACAGCAGCAGCTCAGCCATGTGGAGGATCATGGAATATCAAGCATTTCCTGGCCACAGGGTAAGGTGTGGAGCTGAGTGTGGCACTTTCTATATGAAATGCTGATTTGCATTTCTTGTAGATTCATCAAAGCAATATGGAAATATGTAAGGAAAAAAAAGCTTTATTTATTTTTTGTTTTGCTCATTTTGAATGTAGACGTCATGCATCTGAAACATGAGAAAGTTATAACATGACTATCCTGTATATCTGCAACACTGCACTGAGGCAGTTGTTTCAGCTTAAAACAGAAGTAATTTTTAGTAATGAAAATTCCTCACAGTATGTCAATCCTTTCAGGATTGACATTGAGACATTTAAACAGGTAAGAAGGTGGCAAAGTCTGACGATAGATGGGAATTTTAGGTTCATACTTGATTAGCAGGCTCTAAAGTACCAATATATTTCATAAAGACTACTCATAGTTTTGGAACCAATTCAGTAGAATTTAATGTAGAATGATGGCTTTTCTGCAGATGCTTTGATCTGCCTGGTAGAGTTTTTTAGTGATTCATTCAACCATTTTTAAACACTGAAAATACAGTTAGGTCACCTAATGATGGTAATTTTGCTGTTAGTGTAAAACTGTAGTGTGAAAAAAGAGTAAGAATACATCTCTGAAAGACAATTTCATGTGACGTGGGATCCAAGACTTTGGAAATACATTAATTATGCTGACATTAAAATTGTGTCCTGTCTTTATGGGGCAGAGCTAGAGAATGTAAATAACCTGACCAGTGAGAAAAATGTAAAGAGTGCATCTTCCTAAAGCTTTGTCCAGCTTCTTGTGTTAATTGACAAGGTCTTTGCATCACCACAGAACAAAATTGCAATTCATCGACACATTTTGAGTAATTCTAATTTGAACTGTTTTGAGATGAAGGTAAAGTGCTGTTGGTTTGTTTAGGTTGTGAACAGCTCCCAGGGAATGTAAGAAAATTGTCCTAATACCTATATATATATATCTTTTTTTTTCTTCAATTACTAGAACATTTTTTAATTGCCAGTGGTAGTTTAAACCCAATTTTTTATCAAAATTTTTACTTTTTTTCTCCTTTTTCTTTTTTTCTCTTTCTCCTTTTTCCTCTTCCTTCTTTTTCTCTTTTTAAAATCCTTTTAACCCTTTCTTCTTTTTATCTTCTTTTTTTCCCTCTATCTTATTTTTCTCTTTTTCTCTTTCTTTTTTACCTTTTTTTCCCCTTTTTTTCCCTCTTCTCCCCTTCTCCCCTTCTTTTCCTCTTGATAACACAGAATTCCCTCAGTTGTACAAAACGAGCCCACGGTTGTTCTTGGTACTGCAGTGGTTGCCTGGAGGAGATGGGCTGATGTTCTCCAAGTTCCATGGAGGCCCAGACAGAAGGCTCTCACTGCAGAGTGGGAATGGCCAAGTCTGTGTTTGCCACCAAGGGTGCTGCTCCCAGATCACATCAGTCAGTCCTTGAACCACTATGACCAACAGAGCACCATTTTAAAGGAAACTGAAATAGGGATGTGATCAACATGGGGCAAAACCAAGAGCTTCAAATGTCTTTGCATTGGTTGTAAGTATGTTGAGAGTTTAAAAAAATAAGAGAAGCTCCACAGGTCTAAAATATTGCCCTGCAACAATAACCATTCTAAATGCCATGACAAATGTGTCTTTTTGCTCCAACAGTCTGTCCTAACATAGGCATAAGTGTTCCAGAATGCAGAAGGTGAAGGATGGCATATAAACAATTGCTTGTTTACTTTTCCCACACTCAAGAACTAGACTCAATGCAGCCCATAGAATCCACAGAAATACTTTAATGGTAGGAGCTGGGAAACACAGCCACAGACTTACCATCCTGTTTGCTGAAAATCAGTGTAGTTTTCCCTTAAAATAGGTCAATATTATAATCAAAGAGAAAGGTACTTAAAAAATCACAGCAAATGGAAAAAGCTGCTTTCAGAATTCACTGAGTAAGAGGTGAGGTTGAGAGCCACTGGGCTATTGCTCATTTATCCTTGTGGATGCCCTCAGAAGCAAGCAAATGTTATTTTATTTGAAGGGCAGAGGATAAAGAGGATTGTCTGGTGGCACAAAAGGAACCAGTGTTGGAGCCAGGGCACCTCTGCGGTGCCTTGTTCTGTGGAAAGGTCACCAGACCCTGTGTCTCTGTGTTTCTGTTTAAGCTTTGTCAGCTCTACCTTTAGTACCTCTATAGACAGCTGTAGGAGTGTCACTTCCTACAACTTTTTGGTATACTTTTGAAATACAAGAGTATTTCAGAAGAAAGCCCCCAACTGGCTTTGTTCATAAACATAAAGGCAGTATATAATATTACTCCTTCAAGCATTTTTGGGCACTGCAGGATCCCAGCTTATTGCCATAACCTTGGCCTTTCTTACTGCCTAGGTTTGGTTCTTCAGTGCTCAAGAGCTTCAGGATCATTTAGTCTGTGGCTTGGGGAAGACCCCAGTTTTAGATCCCCTGCAGCTGCTTCGTCAGCCTGTCCTATCAGGTTTGCCATCTCAGTGATACCATGTTTATACAACGCACATGCCCTGCATGCACCTACAAGCCTGCTTTATCTCGACTCAGAGTGCTGCGAAAGTAGATTTTGCTATTCCTCTGCTGCTGGAAGGGCTTCCCTGACACCCAGGGAGATGTAATAACCATTCTATCTCGTTTCGCCCATGTGTTGTGGGATAGCCAGACACAGAAATCAGGCTTTCAGTGCCTCACTTTGATGGGTTGGTTCCAAGTTGCTTTACACCTCTTTTTTTTTTTTTGCAGTATCTCTGTTACCTTTGTGCCCTATTATACCACCTAATTTGCTATTGATTTTTTAATTGTCTTTTAATGCAAATAGAAGATACTATGTAATTCCAACTTCTTGGACTGTTACGTGGCTGTGACATAGGCTGCTTTTACCCTACCTTTGTTTCTCTGAGTTCCTAGTTTAAGAAAGGATCAGATAAAACATCCGTGTTTTCTCAACTGGTTCAGGATGCAGAAACTTCTTAACATGTCATGCCCTAGACACTGTGTGTAAATAGGAATTGCACTGCAATTTTTCCCTCCTTTGTTTCAGTAGAGAAACCAAATCTCTTAGAATAAACAAATGTATAATATCTATGCTTTTCCCTTACATTTTTATTTCTTTTCCTTTTTTCCCAAGTAAGTGGAAATTTTAGCTTTAGAAAGAAGCAAGGTGAAAGCATTCTGCAGCGAAGAAGTTTCACGTGTCTCCAGGACAGAGATGTTGAGTATTTGCTTGTCTCTATTTGACTTGAAAACAGTACCTGGAGATGGCTGTTTGTTTATATGGAGTGTTTGGGTGTGAGGGGCAAAGCAGGCAGATTTACATTTACATTTCTTCACTGCTTTTTTCTCTCGCTCCCACACATGAGCAATAGCCCTGCAGGGAAGGGTGGGGCAAGTTGTGCATGTTGCTCCTTATTTCACCATAAACTTTGCTCTGAGTACTAGGACTTTTAAGGGGAAGACAGACCCTGCTTTAACACCACTGGAAGTATGAGCTACCCCTGCTTAATCAATACCATGGGTAATGTGCTTGGGGAGAAAGGTAAATAACATCTATGTCATTCCAGAATGAACTAGGTGCAGGAGGACACTTTCAAAGGTTCAGGAAACCTTTGTGATAGGGAGCCTAAACTGACACCACACAGTCTTCCAGCCCCAAAAGAGAGAAATTTGGTATCAAGGAGAAGTTGCTTAAACTCTTTCAGTCCAGGCACCATCTGCCAGAGACAGTTCTTGACCTGTGAAGCTTTCAGGGAAGGCGTGCAAGGCAGACGCGGGGAGGTAGCAGCACCTCTCCATTTTATACGTGAGGTTTTTGAGCAACAGACTTGCCAAAGGTTATATGGGGAGTATGTGCAGAGCCAGGAATTTATTACCCCTTGCCCAAATCTCGAACTGATGCCAAATACAGATGGGTAGTTTGCTGAATGCCTCAGCCTGACTCCTGGAAAGTATTCTTGCATTCCCAGTGAAACCAGTGAGTTCCCCAGTTTAGAATGCATTTATTTTTAAACTGCACAGACAGGGAATACATGTTTTGACAAACATGAGCCAGAGTGTTCAGTGCTTTGTGGATTCTTAGCCCCTGAAACGTCATCATGCCTAACTGCTCATTAAACCTGCTGCCTAGCAGAATCCATCAGTCCTCCTGCGAGCTCCCAGACAGCCTGAGAGAGTGTGAGGTGCCTTTCTCAATCTAGCCTTGCCCTTTTTTTTTGTTTAAATCACTAGCAAAGTTGAAGGTAGAGCTTACAGAGGGAGAAAAATTCCAGGTGAGTTCCACTCACAGAATTGACATACTACATTTGAAATGTGTTATTTTAAACCCAAATGTCTTTATCTCATTTTATCAGAGCTAATTGGTTCAGCCTATTGCTGCAGCATAGGTTGAATTTTGAATGTTGCACTGATAACTCTAAACTGGCACCAGGACAGTTGATGATGTGTTATCATATCTGGCTTCAAGGACATGTCTTACCTTGGGCAGCGTGGAGTCCTCTCTCACCAGAGTTTTATAACTCTTGATGAAATCTTTCTCAGTGGTATGTGTTTATGAAGTGCAGGTGGTAGACACTGAGCTTGGTACCACAACGTGGAGCAAAGTAATCCCACAGCAGTGATTCCTGTGATATCTGTCCCCAAGGTCACAGTGATGAGCAGGCAGCAACTTGAGTAAAAAGCGGGACACAAAAATATGTCAGAAGGTCCTGTAACCTTAATTATCCTAGGATCTTATTTGTAAGGTGAGGGGGAATAACTGCATGCTCCAACCCTCCTCCTTACAGTGAAGTTGAGTAAATCATATCTGTTTGAGATTCCCCAAGAAATCAATGCATTAGAATCACCACTGGCTGGCTGAGCCTGGTAGAAGAGTGTGTGGCTGCCCAAAGGGGCTTTTTCTCTCTCACCCCGGTCATGAATTCTGCCCTCTGGTGTCCCAGCAGTAGCCTTGCTCTTTCATCTGCCTGAAGCCTCTTTTCATTTGGTTTGGGTTTTTTAATAGGGTTAGTTTTCAGGCAGGTACATAGGCTGGTTTGACCCCTTAAAATTCCATTGCCAAACTGTGGGAATGTTGGACCTAACAAAAGGAAAGAGGCCCACCTCTTTTGGCAGCAACCCGATTTTAGATTGGAATTAAAGTCATTGTGAAAGTGCATGCAAAGCAGTCTCTTCTGTTCAGTGTGAACTAAAGCCTTCCAAGTGTAAGCATGGGGAATTAATTACAGCATATGCATAGCCCTTTTCTCCTAGAGTCTCACACATGGCTGTACCACATGATGTTTCCTGGCATTACCAGCAGATGTGCCATCACCAGCAGCTCTGGCAGCACCCATTTCTTGGACATTTCAGCTCCTCCAGTGGCTGGTGAATTTCTGCAAGGGCAAGACAGGATCAGCATCATGTAGTATCAGTGAAGCTTCTGAATTCATAGAAGTGTATAGATGAGTGCAGTTATTTGGTCAATAAGGTATTTTATAAGTCACAGGTGAAATGACCATCTTTTCATTGAAGAATGTACATATAGACAGTATTATTTTATAGACAGTATTATGAAGAATGTTACTCATTTAAGTTGTCCTTTGCACTAGATATCCATTCTTTGCTTTGGAAGTGACTCCACAGCTGGTTAGAGCTCCAGTTTTGTAAGGTTTAGACAGAAGATGCCTGAAGTTAAATTTGATGCTATGGCACTCCAAACAGCGTTGCAACATGGGGGGTGGGGAACAGGGATTTCCCCTTGATCTGTGCTGTTCCCTTTGGGTTCCAGTGCTTCCATCAGGGCAGGGAGGGGGAAGGGAGACTAAGGATATCTGAAAATCTTCATTCTCAGCAAGGCCAATTATATACATGCCAATTACCTCAGTTTAAACAACCAATCACACTATAATGGGGAGAACCTTTAGAGCCTGAGGAAGGTGCTTTGATATGCCCCTGCTCAGATATTCCCTCTTAATGCAGAGAATTAAGCAGCAGTTCTTAGCTCCAGTGACTGGAGTCTGGTAGCAATGACAATGGAGCTGGGCGGATTGGGAGATGGATGGGAGTGATATGACAATACAGGAGTTGAAATTTCAACAGTGATGAAGCAGTAGCCAGTAGCAACCTGGCTGCAGGCTTGCTGTATCACCCAACACAAATCCTTGATGGCAGTGTGAAGGAATTGGAATTTTTTGTTATATGTAAGTCTAGTAATTGTCTTTGTGTCCAGGAAATTTCTTACCCTGCACTTTACTGACCAGTCACTTTCCCAGGAATTCTGCAGCTTCCTCTAGCTTTGGGTCTTTCTAAGCCTCAAGTATCATTTTCTCCTTTGAAGCATTATACTGCTGTTTTAGAAGGCCTGATCCTGTAGTGGATGGAGTCCACTGAGAATCCTTCTAATTTTGTGAGCTACTGATCAGGCCCTATATGGTTGAAGTCAGTCTGTTTGTAGGTGAGTGCTGCTACCTGCATAGTAAGGCTCCTCACCCTGGTCTCTGGTTTTAGAAGAGGATTTTTCCCATGCCACATGGCTGCTCCTCTTCTAAACTTCCCTAAAGTTCACTGCGTACAGTCCCTGTTCAGTCTGGGACTGATGTGCTGGTTTTGTCCTCCTTCGTTCAGCAGAGCTGCATCATCTACATCTAGACGTGACACATCAGTGCAATAAGGGCAGACATTTCTCCTGCACATGCAGAAACGAATTCCAGTTTTAAAGCAGCACTTACATGATGTGTCACATTTTGAAAGGATACAAGTCACACCCAGGTAATATAAGTGTCTAACTGTCAGCTGGCAGAGGACTATGCCAGTTTAGGCTAATAGCTGCCGAATAATAGATACACAGATGCTCTTAAATTGGTTTAATTTATGTCTGCTGGCCCTGACAATTGGAAGTAAAGATAAATATACACAAAGCCTTCAAAGCTTGGGGTGTTGTGATGCTAATTGAAAAGTCACCAAAGGAAGCCTGCATGGTGTGTGGGAATCCTAGTGCATGAGATTAGTGGCTAATTAGTGGCTGGGAGCTGGAGGGCACTCCTCCCAGCTAGCTCACGCTGAGAACAGGCAGCTTGGCCCTGGCAGGCAATTCTTGCCCTGATACCGGCAGTGAAGCAAGCGTTGTGGGCAGCAGACAGTGTGGAGATGGGAAGATACAAGTAGTGTCAGCGCTGTGGCAGATTGTCCATACGTGCACAGAAGCAGTGCCAGACATACTGAGTGCTGTCTCTGCGGCTTGCTGTGTCCTGAGCCACAGCAAAGATACAGGCATTTGAGAACTGAGCTCTTTCTTCTTTTTAACAAATGCACAAATCCTGTTATCTTACTTTCTGCTTCTTTCATGCTGTGTTTGCAGCAGATGACAACACACTCTGGAGGCCCTCAGCTTCAAACCTTGCTTTAGAGTCTGAAGTGAATGCATACAGATGGTGGCACCCCCTTCTTTGCATCGTGCTTTAGAATCATGACATTTAAAAAATAGAGGTTTCATCTGTCTGCCAGTGTCTCGGTATTTCCCTCTAAAGCTTTTCCCTGAAGTACAAATGAAGTATAAGAATCAGAGATTTAAAGAATACAGTTCTCTCATATGACTCTCTGAGGGTGGCCTTTAGAAAATTGTAGGAATTGGTATCACTGATGCATCACCGACACCACTGAACTAACCAGGGCATGCTTTGATTAGGCACGCATCTCTTTTTCTCAATTGTTTTGCATCCCTTTGTGAGAATCCCTTGTTTATTTCTTAAGTTAAGAAAGGTTGTTTTGTAACTCTAAAGAGTTACATGTTTTCTTCTTTTTGTTACATTTGTTTTTCCAAATCTGAAATGTGTAAATACAGCTTTAAATTACTGCACAACCTCTTGATTAAACTAACTGGTACCAAAGCTCACGTATGCATCGAGTACCAATACCAGGATGGGTCACTTCTGAACACCACAGAAGCTAGAAAACTTTCTGTGTCACCAGCTCTGTGAATAACACTGTTTTGCTCAAGCTCGCGTCACAAATGGGATAATGTAATAAGCCTGTGGTCACCAGCAGTGGCCTGGGACCATGTGAGTTGTTGGTTGTAGTCTGCTTTTTTGGTGATCAGTGCAAGAGAACTTCTAGTCCAGTTCCCTTAACCCTCATGTCAATCAACCCTCTTCAACAGCTGTTAAAAAAAAAAGCTGAATCACCAGTAAGAGCTAATTACAAAGCAGACATCCTCTATCTAGTAGCTACGTTGTAAAAGTGATGCTATGAGGAGAGGTAAGGTTTGCTGGCAGAGCTAATACATAGTTGTGAAAAGTTAATAGGTTTTCAGACACAGAAGTTCTTCTACAAGTCTGATAGAGAAAACCAAGTTATTCTGGCCCATTCTCAACAACTGTATAGAAAGAACAGACATGACAGCCCTAGACGTGTACAGTCAGCTCTGTCACAGATAACACCAGCTTGCAGGGCAGCCTGGAGAGCCCAGGTGCTCCAGGAATCTTAATAGCCTGTGTGAAGCAACAAATTCCTGAAACCTTGCTCTTCGTTCAGTAAATGTTTGTCAAAACAGGAATGAGAGATACAGGAAAAATCAGCATTTTCTGGCCAAATTATTTCCAACTGGTTCTAGGTGGGTATTAGTAATGCAGCTGTCAGTTTTCACATGATGGTTTTTAAACAGACACCCTCTACTAGTCATCTTTTAAGATATCTTCTCTTTTTATCTTAAAATACCTATGGGTACCATTACTGATGGTTTCAGATACCACTGGACAATAATATTAAGATGATACCGATGGAAGCTGGTCAGTGCAATGACTGACGCAGCATGGGAATCTGGTGACAGTGCTACTACAAGCTGAAAGACACTCCATGCTGGAGCCTGGCAAGGAGCTGGGAGCAGATAAGGCATCTGAATAATCCCACTCTAAGGTGAAAAGGGAGAAGAACCCCAAATCAAATATATTCAGCTGAATAGAGCTTGTGAAGGGACCACTTTTTGCTTGAATAGCTTTTGAGAGGAATCTTAAGAGGACAGACTGGCCTGGCAGGCAGGTTGCCTCTGCCAAGATGCTGCTTCCTTTTGGGAACCACCAGAAAAAAGATTTCCCCTTTTCTTCTGGCCATATTGAAATAGCCCCTTCTCCTTCCCTCCTGCTCCCTGCCAGGCTTGGGGCATCTCTTGCTACTGGGTGAGGAGCAGTGAGGCCAGACCAGCTACGTCTTCACAGCATCCATTTAAAGTGAAGGCTTCGTAATGGTTGTTTGTCCACGGGTTCCTCTTCACCTGGGGAGAAGGCCCTGTCACAAGGGCATGCAGATAATGCAGGTGGGTGTCAGCTGACCACAAACAGTCTGGCCATCTCCCCAGGGAGCAGAGGAGGCTCTGGGAGAGGGACTCATCCATGCCTTGACCTCCAGATGCTGTGCCTGAGCAGTTCCTGTATTGCTGAGTTCTGTGGAGTTCTGACAGGCTATGTGTGCGAGAGAAGAGACAGGAGAATACTGTGAAGGAGCTACAGGGAAGGAACTTCAGAGGAGTTTCCAATTCCTGTAGGAAATGTGCATGGCCCTATGGGTCTGCAGGAGCCCAAAGCTGTGCTCAGCTTCATGAAACCTGTTAGCTCAGATGTAGATACCAGGATTTCTTCTGGTTTCTGAGTCAGTTCCTCATAATTTAGAGAAGGTACTGGACTGAGCTGAAGTTCTGCAAGTATATCTGATCTCATGTCAGCTAAAAACTCCTAAAGATCAGCACAAAGCACTAGCCAGTTCCAAAGAAAAGCACCAAACCTCATTCTGGAGCTTTTGTTGGATTAAAATCAGAAATGCCATTGAGATGTTCAGAGGGCTGTAGCAGCTCTGCTGTGAAGACAGGCTGAGAGAACTGGGGTTGTTCAGCCTGGAGAAGAGCAGGCTCTGGGAGACATTTTAGAGAGGTCTTTCAGTACCTCAGAGTCTACAAGAGAACTGGAGAGGGACTTTTGACAAGGGCATTTAGTGATATGACAAAGGGGAATGGCTTTAAACTGAAAACTGATTTCGGTTAGGTATTAGGAAGAAATTCTTCCCTGGGAGGTGGTGAGGTACCGGAACATGTTGCCCAGAGAAGCTGTGGATGCCCTGTCTCTGGAAGTGTTCAAGGCCAGACTGGATGAGGCTGTGAGCAACCTCATGGAAAGTGGAAAGTGCCCCAAACTAGATAGTCTTTCACCCAGCCAAAACCATTCTGTGATTATATAAAGTAAAAAATTTAAATGCTTCTTCAAATAAGGTATAGAAGCCAGTTTGCCTTGAAAAAGCTCTCTCTAACAACTGCTTTCTCCTGGTAACTTCCAAAATAAAACTCAGCTATTCCAAAATTAAAAATAATAAATTCACCTGTTAAAAATGTTAAAAATTATCTATTCCAAAATAAAATTCAGTGTTTAAGATGTCATCTGAGAGATCTACATAAGTCTGGTTTAGCTGGGGCAAACCTAAGGTGAGAGACAGGTCAAAATCAAGCTTACCATGGAGGCTATCTGCAACCTTCGTGGAGAAAGATTACCATCTTACTGGGCAGATCTTGTTTCTGTTATTACCAATAACAATCTGGTTTATACCATTTACTCTCCCCTCTTTCCTAAGCTATCACTTCTGAGAGCTGGAAGATCCACACAACACCTGAGGTGAAGCTCTGATGAGATTGAGTCACGTTACTGATTCAGAAGTGTCTCAGATCATATCACCCACTGTGAGAATGTGTAGATCCTCTCCCCAGGGTGCTCACTGTCCAAGCCAGAGAGATTGTAAGGAGGAGGGTCATGGTAGGGTAGGGATATCTCTGCTGTTTTGAATGTTGTGATTTACAGCTGCAGTTTTTCAATAAACCCCATTTTTTATTTTATTGCATTTTGATGTTGAAGTATATGAAATCTTACAGATATTTCAGTGAAAACAGCCTGCCTTTCCGTTTATGCTGTGAGGGAATGGCTTTTCTGTGCAATTAACCAGGAGGATCAAACTTTATGATAGAGCAGTTTGGTCTGAGCTGCTTTCCCTCGCTGGCCTGTTCAAAAAACTCTAAGGGGGGCAAAGCCAGCCTTCTTTACAGCCTCCCTGGGTGACAGGAACAGGCTGCTGCTTCTGGCTGTGTGCAGAGACCCTCCTGCTCCACAGGAGCTGATCCTGTTACGCTCTGTGGAGCAAGTCTGAACAGGGTGAAATGAAGAGGAAATGCCAGTTCCAGGCCTCCCAGATGGCTCTGAGCTACTCTGTACACTAACTTTTTCACCCTCAGGAGGTTTAGCATATTAGTTCCTCACCATCCACAAACTGCTTTTGGATCAGCACTGGAAAGCCACCCCACTCAGGTGATTTGGGGGACGTGAGCTCTATCGTGTTTACTGGGCTGCCTCTCTGCTCTCCTGTTTTGGTAATCCTCTGCTCTCCTGCAGGTATTAACACGTACAAGAAAGCTTCATCACAATAAATAATACCACAACTTGCCACTTCTTTTTTCTGTCCCTCAAAGATACCATCATACTTTTAAATCAGTCCTAGTAAAAATCATCAGTGGGGCTGCAGAAAGGTCAAAGGTTTGCTGGTTTAGGATTTCGTGGGAATATAGGCTTGTTTGGACTTGGCCCAAAAGCTTCGTTTACCTGTTTGACAGGTAACAATTAGCGAGTAATAGCTCTGCCGGCTGGAATGTGGCTGCGAGGGCCAGCGGGCGCTGGGTTACCTGGTGGGCAGGTGTGGGTGCAGCGCCCAGATAGGTATGTGCATGCACAGCATTCCTGGGAATCAGTTTTCCCTTAAAGATGCAGCGATGACTGCAGGGCACAAAAGGGCTGGGCTTAGCCCAGGCTCCAAGACACCGGAGCTGTTTGCAAGGTAAAGAAATAAAGTAAATAGTGGAAGAGGAGAGGAGCTGAGGAAAGGGCTGCAAGAAGCAGCTGCCCTTTTTTTTTTCCTTCCCTGAAGAGAGGAGAGTTTTGATTCTTCCCTGAGAATCTTGATAACAGATAATTTAGTGTGATAAGCTGTCACGGGAGATAGAAAGAAGGGAAAAACCAAGCTCACTTGGCACAGGATAGATGTGAAGTGGGGAAACCATGTCTCAACTGGTTTAGAAACGGTTAAACAGCTTACGTGCACTTACCTCAACTCTGCCATTATCGAGAATCCAAGCCTTACCAGTTTATTGAATAAAACCACTTTATCTGTGGCAAATGGCCCCATTTCCATCTCCTGCAGCAGTCAGGGAAGATTCCTGCATCAGCCCCTCCCTCGAGGGAAGCTGGTATAAATTATGTAGACAGTCAGGGACTTTGCAGGTGGTTTTAAGTTGTTTGATTTTTTTTTTTTTTTAACCACTGCAGGTGACCCTTCTCTTTCAGCTCTTTTAGGAACAGAAAGCTTTGCTCATTCTTTTCATATTTTATTCCCATTTGTGAACAGGCTTCTGTGTTTGTGTATTTCCACTTTGGTGTTTCATATTTGACAATTGAGCTATTGTGTGACTTTGGAGAAGTCACATCCTCTTTCCAGGTCTCTGTATTTTCACCTGCAATGTCGGAGTAGTGAGTCCCGTGTTATTAACCACAAAAAATGCAGATAACAAGTACTGCTAGTTTAAAACACATATGCTTTTACAGATACATATAATACAGTAATTCCTTTGAATCTTATTTTACTGTGATTTCAAAGTATTCTATTTTTAATAAAAAACATGTCTTTTTTTACTTATAAACAGCTTCTCTGGCTAAAAGGACTTTGTCCTTGGGGTACCAGTTGATGTCATTTGAGGAAGAAGAAATCAAGTATAATTTGAGACCATTTTCCTTGATCTTACAGGACCCAGCATAATTTTGAGTAATTATGCATTATTTGTACACTGTTATTTAGCAGGACCTTCATTAAGAGGGAGTCTCTTTGCTCAACAGTATATGGGCCAGTAAATGGTCATTAAGCCTGACTACTGGCTGACACAATAGCCAGGTTTGTATTTGTTCTCACAAACTCCACAGGAGCCACAAGAAAGCACTGCAGAAGCACAGAGACATCTCTGCGCTGTGGATCAAACCAAAGCAAAACACAACCCTTTCTCAGAAAGTGCTGAGAAATACATGACAAGCCCTGTCCCTCTGTCCACAACCACTGCATGAGAAGCTGCAATTATCTCTCCTGGGTTGGACCAGAGGCTCATACACTTGCACTGCATACCTCTGAGAGCCCCTGCCCTTTGGGAAGAAGTGAGCAGCATTCTTCCCCTTCCAAGCATCCTTCATTCTGAGTCTCAGAGTCCCTCAGCTGGAGCTTGGATCTGCATCTCTGCATTTCACATCTCTGCATTTCACATCTCTAAGTCAACACTTTGTTTCGTGGATTGGTCTGACCGCCGTTTGAACCCCTGTGTAGTTTTTACCTCCATGTTACACAATCGTGAGCCCCACAAGCTATGAGGTACTTCAAATAATCTTTTTGTTTGTTATAGGCCACATTTTTGACTGTGGCATTTGGCATCCATGGTACTGTGTGAAACAGCACGCAAAATATTCTTTCTGTCTCCCATTTATTGCTGGCCTATCCAGCCTGCAGAGTCCTGCATGTTTTGGTGTGTCCTCCAGCCGCGGTCATTTTGACCTTGTAACATTTCTGATCGCCTGCCCTTTAGGAGAGAACTACATGCAGTGTTCCAGACCTGGGATGATCTACACTGCCTGGTGATGCAACAGTGATTTCTTACATTCCTGATGTTGCCTCAGCCCTGCTGAGATGGGAGCAACCAGAGCATGCCAAGCAATGCTTCCATCAGACTTCATGGTTGTGATTGTGCTGCACAAGCACAAATGCCTTTTGAGTTAAGCAAAGAGCTCTCCCCCCTCCTGCAACTTTCTGCCCACCTTTAGGTTTTGTGTCCCCGTGTGTTCTTGATCACCCCATCACTTGAAGCGAGTAGAAAGAGTTAACCTGATTTCAGCAAGATTGGAAGTCCTGGTAGCATCCCATGTTAATGACAAGAGGAGCTGCACAGAGAACCTGAGCCTTGATTAGTGCTGAGTGATGTGCTCTTCTGGTCCTCAGGAATGGGAAATTTTATGCTTGCAGGGAGACCAGACTTGTTCAGGTAGAAGAGAAATAAGGTTGCAGTACCAGTGCCAACCTGGTGAAAATGTTTTGCCTCACCTTTCACTTTCATAAATGCTTTCTGTGAACACAAGCAATTCAGCCTTTCAGTTTGGTGCTGCTTTCTGCTATATCAGCACTTTAGTCAGAACAGTTGGAAGCATTTAAAGAGTGACATTAATTAAAGGTGACTCAGAAACAAATGGGATATGAAGAACTTGGAAAGAATGGAGGAGCAGCTATTGCACAAAATGCTTTTCTGAAAAAACACCTGGAGGGATGAAGCTATGGAGAGCATGGTTTGGGAAGCAGCCTTCCCATGGCAGCAGTGCAGCCATGGTGATTAAACATACCTTTTGGAAGCACACACTGTTTTGAAGGGGCTTCCAACCATCACCAGGTAAAGCTTACAATGAGTGACTCGTTGCGTGTTAAGAGGCAGGATGACTCCACTTGCTGTTTGGATTCTGTACAAAAGGTTAGCAGTACTTCAGGCTGAACAAGGGGACTCTGAAGAGTATAACAAAGACTCTGTTGTTCACTGGTAGCTACCAATAAAGAGTCCACTAGATAAAGTGGGTCATAAATGGCATCTGAAGTAGTCAGCAATGCACCCCAGCAAAGCAATGTAAGAAAAGGATCAACTCAAAGGAATTCACCACCACAGGTTATTCCCAGGCAGCATCACTGCCTAAGGAGGAGCAGAAAACATGTGGCCTTATTCTCTGTGAAGTGTTTGTGGAGTTTTGGTCACCATAGCACTGAGTCACCAAATACAGAAAGGTCCCTCCCACGATTCATAACTGAACCCACAGTGGCCATTGCTGTTTCTAGCCAACCTTCTGGCTCTGGCCAGTGTGTAATAGCTGAATGGAGCTTTGCTAGGCACCTCCAGGCTGCTCCATCCTCCCAGCATGCTGCAAACAGATTACTACACCCAGCAACTCTTTATGAGCTTTTCTGGGCAGGTGAAAAGAGCAGGTAGTTCTGTGGATTATTTTACACAACCATAGGTCTGACAGGTGTCACCTGCTATTACCAGGGTAAGGATTCAGAAACACTGCGTTATGAGACCTTGGGTTCAGCTCCCCATCTCCAGACTTGATCTCTTTGGGAGGAAGTTTCCTGAAATAGTTATCAGCTTGAGGCTGATAACCTAATATTAAGAAATTTTTAGCCAAATGGTTCTGCTTCAAGTGGCAGTATGAATAGAGAAAAATAAGCTATTTTGTCCAATTTTGTTGTTTTCATTCATATAAACAGTTCTGCCATTCCCATACTTCAGACAGAGATGCTGGAAGTTAGCATGGCATCAGGAGAGGCTGACAGAAAAAAAGTACTGCTTCAGGAGTCTGCTTTGAAAATCCCTTTGAAATTCACATTTGCTCAGCAGTAGTTGTTAATGTCAGCAGCTGGATACATCTGGGCTTCCATCCACACTGAGCACATGCCAGGCTATGTGTGGCCTAAGAGCAGACACCTCTGCCTCTCCAGAGCTCTCCTGCTGGGATAACTACCGTGGAGGCAGCAGTGCCCTGTGAAGACAAACTGCCCAGCAAGGCTTTCTGGTGCTGGGACAGAGTGGACCACAACAAGGAGCACAAGGAGGGAAGAAGGGGGCTGAGAGCTGAGAGTGTGAGCAGATAGGCCGCAACTGGGAACCAGAGCATGGGAAGCACTGGACTGGTTGCATGAGGCTGGAGCAAGGGGTGGAGACCTCTGGGCACAGCAGTAACAGCAGGGCTGATTGAAGACAGATGTGGGCATGGGAAGGACTAGGACTGTTTGAACTGGAGGGAACTGGGAACTAACAGAGGTAGAAGGAAAAGTGGTGGGGTTGGTCTGTGAGGAACAAGGGCTACTGATGGCTGAGTTTTGTGGTGGGGACCACAGTCTGGACAAGACCAATGACTGTGAGTGGCCTCCTGCTTCAGCCACCATGTTTTCTGCCTTCCCCTGGTACTGGATTGCCCAGAGATCTGAACATTACTGACACTAATTGTACTACCAGGAGTTTCATCACTGCAGGAAAGTCACTTCTCAGATGCAAACAGGACCACAGATGGCTGCTGTTTTTAATGGTAGAATCACAGCATTCTAGAACAGCCCAGATTGGAAGGAACCTTGAAAGATCATCTGGTCAAACCTTTCACACAGAAGGGAGCCTAGATGAGCTTATCTAGCACCCCATCCAGTCGCATATTGAAAACCACTAGTGGTGGGGTCTCTACCATGTCCCTGGGAGGCTGCAGAACTAGACACTGTGGGTAGGACAACCAGAAACTGGAGAACTGGATTAACAGTAAGTGGATATCTTAGGGCTGTATTGCTGCAAGACGTGGGAGGTTGTCAGTCAGAGCAAGAGGCCAGGAAGCTTTCCTTGACAGCAGCACGACAACAGGCAAATCACTGTTGTACTGCTGCAGGACGGCATCTCCAGCCAGCAGCAGCAGTGCTGAGGCCACTGTGCAAGGGAGTGCTGAGACCGCAGGGCATGATCTGCCTCATTTTGCCCTAGGATGGTGACCCGGACTCATTCAGCACAGAAAACAAAGACTGCAAGGAGGTACTAATACATCAAGGAAGTAACTACCAGGAAACAAACATGATTTAAATTAAAGGGCAGTGTTGTCACAAGGACAATAGGGTGCGAACAGACTTTGACATATTGCAGGTGGTAAAGAAAGGGTGGCATCTAACCAGGTGAGAAGTGAGTTACTAGAAGAGATCCCACAGGAAGAGCAGTGAGAACAAGGGCCCAAGGGGCTCAGGGATGCAGTTTGGTTGGGAGACACTGCCAGAAGCATCCAGAGCCAGGACTCGGTGGGGATTGTGAGCCCTTCCAGACCACTTGCTTGAGCAACTTCCATTTTGGCATTTCCTAAATTTTGAGTTGTCTCTGATCTTCCAGGGCATTTGAAGAGCATCATACTCTGTCTTCTGCAGCTTTAACTATAATAAGATCTCACACAGGCCTAATTATGTACTACTAGTAGAGGAAAAAAAAAAGAAACAGAAAAGCAAACTATCTGTACTTAACAAGTGAGTTCTGACACAAAGAACTTGTCTTACCCAAGGCTGGTTGGGACAAAGCAAACGGTGTGCTGTTTGACTGCAGCCCAGCTAGTGATGGCAAGCCTTTGTGGAAAATAAACTGCAGCCACCACAGCTCAGGAGATTCTTTCTCTGCCAGAGATAAGAGAAGTTATGAAAGATAAAGAAGAAACATCTCTTGGACAGTTCACTGTAGTATATAGTCTCTCCTTCAGACTGGGGAAAGATGAAGAGGTAGTGCCTTTCCAATGAATGTTTTATGTTGGAAGAATTTAGATTGTAAAGGATTTGTTCCTAAAGTGATACATAATTTATTAAATCTTTTCAGCTCTGTGAAATAAAGAGCAAACACAAATCCTCACACCCAAGCAAACACACAAATAGGTTCTTATGCAACTCCACGCCCTGTGGCTGCTTTTTGCCAGTTTCCTCAATGGCTTAATTTAAACAAAATCCCAGGACTGGTGCACTCTAGAATGCTTCAGTGTGACCTCAGCCTGAGCTTCCTTTTAAGGTGGCAGGTCCCAGGGTTCTCCTTCAAAAGCGTATCTGCTTATTGGCATCCTGTGTTGTCTAGGGGAAGATCATGAGACCCATCTTATTTTCAGGTTGGTTAGGCTATGATAATAGGTGTGCTGCTTGGACTGTTGTTGATGTTTCTTTCTTTGTAAGAAAAAAGGCAAAGTATTTGGAATTAGCACATCATCACACTCGCTTCTTCCCTCCTCTCCCCACTGCAAGGTAGCGTCATTTTCCTCCTTTTGCTTCAGCTTNTTCCCTCCTCTCCCCACTGCAAGGCTTACACAAAGAACACAGCCAAACACAACCTGTGCATTGCTCAAAAATAATATTCAGTCCAATATTTTATAAGTAATTGGTAACTGGTAATTTTTATTATATCATTGTTAAAAATAATAATAATGCTTTCCTTCTATAAGCAGTGTATGTGACACTGTATAAGAGTTTAAACCTGATAACAAATATCACAGATTAATGCCTGTACCTTCCAGATCATCCAAATCAATGAAAGGAAAGCTCAGAAGTATTTCTGGTTCTAAGAACAGCCACTGTATATTCTGCTTTTCCTTCCTATCACCTCTCCAGGCTCTTCCAAGCCTTCTTTGCTGTGGTTTCTCTAGTGGCTGTCATGACGCTTCTTAATCAACAAGTGCAGAAGTCCATGGGAGTATTTCAATATTTATCAGCAAGATTTGGAGTCCTGCCTCTAAGACTGGTGGGGAGACTGCTCTTGGTTAAGGCCCATGCTGCTGAATGGATGCCACAGGAGAAATGCTTCCTCCCATTAGGAGACTTGGTGGTTTTCATGAAACAACAGGTAGCGTCATTTTCCTCCTTTCGCTTCAGCTCTTGACTGTATAGAGGATATTTACTGATTTACATGATCATTTACTGCACAGAAAGGCATGCAGGAAAATTTAGTTCAGTTCTGTCTTTGAATGCAAATACCGGATGCTGCAGAGCCTCAGCCATACAGATTTTTTAATGAAAAGACTCCCTTTGTCCTTGTCACAAACTAATGATAAATTATGTATGCATTTTTAAAAGATCTCACCACTCCACACTTGGAATGTGATATTAAAATGTTAAGCTCAAAATATTAACTTAAAAAGATGTAAAGGTGGAGGTGGCCCAAGAAATCTGTCTCTGTCCCATCCTGTCCCACTCCATTCCATCCTTAATCCTGGGAGATGAGCAAAGGAGCAGCTTGGTCTGCAGGAAGGCATTTGGAACACAAAGGTGGATTTTTTCATGCACGATTAGCAGCAGAACAGTGTTTCTGTCTGGAAAGGGGGTTGCTGTTGGAGGCAGCAGAAAAAAATAATCACCAAGCGCTCTGGGTAATATTCAGGGTTTCTGTCAACACCACCCAAATTACCAGAGCACTTACCAGAGAGGCAAATCTTGGGAAATCACGTCAAGTGTTTAGCAACTGGTGATCTCATAGTTTTTCTTATTTGAGCAGTGCAAATTATTTGGGCTCCTACAAAGCCCGAGCAGACAACTGACATGTCCCAGCCTGTTTCCTTCAATGGCTAAAAGAAGTTACGGCAGCCATTTAAATAAAATCTCCCTCTGTCTGTGCAATTATCTCTGAAAACAGTACAGGGTGTTACGGGCAGCCTTCACAGGTAGGAGATATATTTGAAGTCCTATGCAGCACTTTGGGCTTGGGAAGCAGTTTAATCTGGTCTTGGAATATCGCATCACACTCACTTGAAGACCACTTGCCCTCGATGTCCAGCTTTTGCAGGAGGACAGGTGGTTTTGCACAGGTTAGCCCATGCAGCAGATGACAGACACTTTCAGAAGGAAAATCTGAGTGTGTTTCTTTACAGAGCCTTGTCCTCCAAGCCCTTTTAAGCCTCCTTTTCTGTCAGCCAACAAGCCCCAGTGGCTATGCCACGGCAGGGGTTGCAAAGAACAGTTATGTGACAAGATTTATTAGGAAACAAACCAGGAGCACCTGATGTCACCAGGCACCTCACAAAACACACAATACAGGATTATCAGGTTCAATCTCCACGCCAAAGCCAATGGTAATGCAAGGCTGGTGAACATCTCCATAGTCCACTCCTCCCCTTTCTCAGATGCTGATGTGTAAATCTAGCCTTAGGACCTATGAACTAGAGAACATTTCAATTCCATTTATCCCTATTGTCCTGTGAAAACTCTTATGGTCTTTACAAATGCACTCTGTGGGAAGCTGAATGAGGCATGGACTCAAAAGGAAATTCACCTTTCTACCCCTGAAAAACATCCTGCTAACAACTGAAATAAGCTAAAAAGGTCACTTTCAGAATTTTTTTTTCCCACACACTGGATGGGGGTTTTTTAAATAATGTTTTTATTTCAGTGTGAGAAATGTCCCATTAGATTTTACTTCGTATTCTAGTGATTCAAAAATCCTTAGTGAAATGTCTTGTATTTTCAGACAGGTTTTGCAAATAATTAGGAACTAAATCTTTAAAGCCTTCTTCCTCTCTCCCCAGGAGCATAGCCAGCACTGTGAGATGACCTGGAAGAAAAGACTGCTGTGCAGTAAGTTACAACTTTATGACTGTGTAAAAATAAAAAACCAACTCAAACAATTATTGTTATACCTGACACTTACGTATGAATGCTTAGCAACAATTTGACACCTGTAAAATCCCTTGCCAGCCTCATTTAAGCTCACCCTGTGAAAGAAATGGATACTAGTCACCTTTATTACTTGCAGTGCAGAGACCGAGTATTTTAGAGCCTGTTAAATAAGTTGGGCCATACCCACAAATGACGTAAAACAACCTCCTGTAGTTACTCTGACATACCTGTGGTCACAGAGGGCTCTCTGCAGTCATTGCTCAACTGGTGCTGCCCCAGGGAGCTCTTACATCAGGTACAACCTCCATGAGCTGCAGACACAGCAGTCTCCCATCTCCAACACTGCAGCTTCCCACCCTGTGTCCCTGGCAGAGGTGCTGGAAGAAGGGTTCAAGCTGCTGTGAGCTCTGTTGGCCAGCCAGGCTGGCATTTCAGCCCTGCCTGGGCCTGGGCCCCAGCCCCATCATGCTCTCCTGAAGTCTCTTTTGGAGCCCTTTGGTCCAACCCCACCCATCCCTGTTCCCTCACTGCTGTAGTGTTACGTTCATAAAAATGGCATCTTTGAGTAGATCTAGGTGGAGAAATGAGCATTTTTAGGGGAATGTAAGGACCAATGGCTGTAATGTGTTTCTCCCCACTGGGAAAGGGAGGAGGAGCTGGCTGCTGGCAGCAGGTTGTGTTAGCACAACACTTTGGGATGACTAAATCGCTCAAGGTAAAAGGGTGGTGAAATTTGATTTGAGCTGCTGTCAACTGTGAAAATGCACTTATCACAGACTTCTCCCACTGTCATGGAAAGACTGCATCCAAGCTTCCAACAGCACCCAGTACAGCTCTCGCTCTGTCCCGCTCTCAGATTCCATGAGATGAGAATGACAAGGATATGATGCTCCAGCCACCCTCTCCCCCAGCTGAGCTCGAACCAGAGGCAACTGGGTGCAGTCTGCAGCTGGGTTCTTAACTTCCATGGAGCAATGCAAGTCATGAAATCCACCTCATGAGACATTATGAAAAGCAACTCTCAGCTCTTTCCCACAACTTCTAAGGTTTTATTCTCTGTTCACGGATAACTCTGCCCACATCATCCTCACCCTTGAAAGTGGTGCCTGTCAGTGTCATATTTCCATCTGAGCAGCTCCTAGACTCCAGCTGAGCTCTCCTAAAGATGCCACAAGGAGTGTTTCGTGTGAAAGTGGAATTCCCCCAGCACATTAATGGAGAGGCCACTTCTTGCAGTCAAAAGAGAAGACCAAGAGAGTCTGCCTCTGCAAATCTGTAAATCCCAGTGACTGGAACTTTAGCCTGCAGCAAGCTGAGCAGAGTTGCTTTTAGTTTTCTGTTGAGTGGCAGCGTCAAAGGTTACAGCTCTTGTGGTGCTGGTGCCATCTAGTCATAAATTTAAATAGAGTTTGATTCTGCATCATCCCTCATGGAATTTACAGCTCAGGTCACTCTTTCCCAGAAGTTGAAGGATGAGCAGCTACATGTCTGAACTTGCAGTCATAATTCTGTGGCCAGTTATCAGACATGATACATCAAGTAGCCGCATCTGATTAAAAATGACTGGGTACGCATGCCTCCTCTTTAGCTGCAGTATTCCTCAGTCATGCTGAATGGGTGAACTCATGAATGATGCTCATGTGAATAATCATTTAAAAGAACTAGAGGTTTTTTCCAGCTGGCTCACCCAGATCTGCCTTTACCTTTGTTCGAGAAGGCTCTTTCCCCCTTGTTTCCAGTGTTTGCTCTTTCACGTAGCTTTGCCTGTATTTTAGGTATATGCTGCAAGTGTCACTGCTTTCTCCAGTGCCGCTGGCATTTATCTCCGAATCTTCAGTTCTGGTGTGACTTTCAAATGTCCTTTTTGCCTTGTTTTCATACACTCCTACCTGGTCTTAATGGTCTGGAGCATGCTGAGTTTCTATGTTTAATTGAGTTTGAAAAGCACTAACACAATTCTGGCCTTTGGTCCCCATCCATGTGTCCAGGGCACTGGAGGCTCCTGCACCCACCAGCCTCTTCCACATCTGATTGTCAAATAATGCATCAGTTGTTAGCAGCATTCTGGGAGGGCTGGTGTGTGCTTGCAAGCTTCTCTTGGCAAGGGGACAGGGCATTTGCAGTTGCAGCCAAATCACACAGGCCTCCCAACAATAAAAATATGTTACTTTTTTCACCTCTGGACTGTGACAGAGCTGAGGAGAATGACTGTGGGAGCCAGTGAATATCCCAGTCAGGGAATGAGAGAGTCCCCTAAGGGACAGACCCCAAGAGATCTCCCCAGGTTAGGGTGAGGCCTCCCAGGATGCTTTGTTCTACCATGCCAATGTACCCCAGTTCTGTTTCCCTGACTGGCCTGTTGATTTCCCTGCCCCTTTTTCCCATATATGTCAAGGTCCCGCCTATGTACCGCCCCTGTCCCTGATGCTTTCCCCACCCCCATATATAATCTGGAACTCTCCATTGTTCAGGGTCTTTTGTCCCTGGCTGCTCATCACACAGGGGGCTGAATAAACCTCTGCCGGGGAAATTCCACACAAGGACCCTTCCTGCCTCTTTACCATCATCTTGTCAAGAAGCTGTCCGGAGCGTGCGTGTGTGTGCATGTGTGCAGTGGCTGCCGAGCGACTTTCTGTCGGAGTCGGTTCGGGAGGTCGTAGCACTCACCAGAACAGCCCCCGGATACCGACAGATGACTGTGGGTGCAGAACACTACAAGAAATTGGATGAGTGTCAGCCACCCAACAGCTGTGGGGTTCATCCCCACCCTTTCTCCTGTGAGCACAGCCTGATAGGCCATGGACCATGGCATGCTTTGTGTCAGATGAGAAACTGTTATTTGCATATAGAGATGCACAAAGCCTGCCAGGATTTTAACTCTTCAGACATATTTTTCACACCACTACTGAAACCACTCCTAGCAGCAAAGTGTGAGACTTCTGCAGGTTCCTGTAACGCTGCAGTGATCTCGGGGAGCAGGCTGGCAGCTGATGCCTGACTGTGTCCCGGGCATGCCGGCTGCCTCGCCCCACACAGCACAGCAGGCAGCCCTTGCTCAGAGCCACAGCGTCTGCTTTCCTAGGAAGCACCTCAGCAGCACCTAGTGTGTTAGGGCTTCTTGGTAAATATTTCTGCATTGCTTCACGCCCCAAATAATTGCTTAAGCCCCCTTCCCTCCACTGCTCCCATGCATTTCAAATCCTGCCCCATCCTACTTGCCAATTTTCCTCAGGCTCATTGTGCAGAGCAGGAGGTTGCGTGCTGCAGCATGGCACCCACTCCCTCCTACTCCCAGGGAGACCTCTCCCCTTTCCCAGCTCCCCCTATAAGCAGTGGCCCTGGCACTTGGGCCGCCATGCCCCTGATGGAGCAGCTGACCCTGCAGGGGACAGCAGGGAACCTCACCATATGGACAGAAGCTGTGCTTAACCACCCATACCCAACCCAGAAAGCAGACCCAAGCCTATTTTATCTACAAGTAGTGACAGAGGCATCCCCGATTTCCCATCCAGTGCCTGTCCCTGCGTCCAGTGAGGTCTGCCCCTTCACAGTGCCAAGCTCCCCACAAGCTCCTGCTTCCAGCACCTCCTGCAGCACTGGCTAACACTCAGGGCATCTGATCCTCCCCAGTGGCACCCACCCTGGCCCTGATAACAATTGCCAAACTTCAACTATTTTAAGATTAAATTGTCCTCGGGGTATCTAACTCTAGCCTGCATTTGAGACTTAGCCAGGATTGGTGGAATGGGTTAGCCATTTGCAGGAGGAGCCTTGGGCCAGGCACTGGAGTGCTCACCCTGGGAAGAGCAGATGGTTTTACCACCTTTCTCTTGAGATGCCCTGACACTGGTGCTGCAGCTTGGCATGGGACACGGGTCTTCCTGTGCCTGTGAAAATCCACCAAATCCCAGTCAGGTTACAAGCTGTTTAAAAGCATCCCCATATGTATATAGCAGACCTGAGTTCCTGTGGGGTTTTCTGTCATTAATGGCTGATCTGGCTTCCAGGAACCAGTAGCTGCCAACTGGAGGCTTTTTTGCAGCAGGAACGTTTTGAGAACCACTATCCCATGCACACCCTCTGGTGAGTGATAAATTGCAAGCTCTTGTGGCCACTTTTTCTACAGTTTGGTGGGGTTTTTCTTCTCTCTTTCCTCCCTCTACTCCTTTATTTTTGTGAAACTAATAGGTAGTTAATTACATGTCTGACATCCAGTTGAGTCAGCCAGTGGCTTCACAGCTCAGCAGGGGATGACAGGCAGATAAACAGCCAGACACAGACATACACGCCCACACACGTATGCACACACACGCACACTCACACATGGCTGCATAAGCTGTTTCTCTTAGAAACCTGGATCTACAGCAATGATGGAACTACAGTGGTTTTGGCCAGTGGCGGACATTTGTCAAAGACAGTGACCCTTGGCCAGGATGGAGAGATGTCACTTGAGGGAAATGGGGCTGGCTTTTTCTTTTGCACTAGAAAACCCCAACAACTTGAAAACTGTTCTTCAAAGACTATTTGAGTGACATGCCCATGCCACTGGACCTCTGCCCAGGCCACCCCCAGGCCCTGCACGGGCCCCAGCTGGAAGAGTGCTTTTGGCTTGACCTGAGACTGTGTGAACTCTTATTGCATGTCCGTGCTGGGGCCCCGGTCCTGACACTGCCCAGCTGATGTGTTCTTGTGCCGGCTTTGAAAGCCCTAGCAATACCGCTTTGACACCAGCAGTTATGAGAATAATTTCACTTCTCTCAGTGGGGCACATCTGTACTCAGGTCTGGAGCACCACTTGTGACCCCAGAGGAAGGGCAATCCAGAGCATGGTTGAATTTAGGGAGTTATAAATCGAGCACATAGCTACACACTGGCAATAGATGGGTTATCAGTGCATATTGCACATTTTCACTAGCTTCAGATTGGGTCCTGTGCAAAGTGGATACGTAGGCATCAGTGAAAAGGGACCTCTAATCCATGCAAGTGCAAGAAGCAGGGGAACCCCACCTTTGCAGTCACCTAAATTTTGGGATGTGACACACAAATAAGGAAAATTGATTTTTCTACCATGCTGATAATCTCATGCATAGGAGAAAAGGGTCTGCTGCCTACAGAGGTTGTGCTGCCAAACAGGCTGCTTGCTGCTATGGCATCTAGTCCTCATGCAAAAGACAGCTTGAATCTATTTGGGAAAAGCAAGGCCACACATTCAACGGCCACAGGTATTCAAGGCACAATGCGACATTTACAAGATTCAGGTTTATTCTGATTGTTGCACTCCTGTAGGACTGCTTTCAGGTAATCATCAGGGTTTGACACATGGGAGAGAGCATGGATAGTGACAGAACCTACAGTTTGTAGGTACAAGAGGAGGTGACTTGGTCCTCAGCAGCTGCTTGTCTGCCTACCTGTTCTGGGCTTGTGGCTGTGCATAAACCCCTGCAGACTCCCAGGTTTCTTAGACCAGAGAAATGAAACAGCTGGCAAGAGCAAGCAAGAAAGTGAAGGATGGAAAGCACTTTCAAGGAGTTCTTGATTGGTCTTACAAGAACCATGCAGAAAAGCCTCAGCCAGTTCCACATGCACTGTATGGAGACCATTTGTGGTTTACATCCAGCCAGCAACTAAGCCCCACGCACCTATTCACTCCCCTTCCGTGGGGTAAGGGAGAGATTTGGAAGGGTAAAAGTGGGGAAACTCATGGATTGAGATAACTACAAGTAAAGCAAAAGCCCCACGTGCAAGCAAAGCAAAACAAGGCGTTCAGTCACCACTCCCCAAGGGCAGGCAGGAGTTCAGCCACCCCCAGGAAAACAGGGATCCATCACACAAAATGGTGANTAGCCAGCAACTAAGCCCCACGCACCTATTCACTCCCCTTCCGTGGGGTAAGGGAGAGATTTGGAAGGGTAAAAGTGGGGAAACTCATGGATTGAGATAACTACAAGTAAAGCAAAAGCCCCACGTGCAAGCAAAGCAAAACAAGGCGTTCAGTCACCACTCCCCAAGGGCAGGCAGGAGTTCAGCCACCCCCAGGAAAACAGGGATCCATCACACAAAATGGTGACTGGGGAAGACAAATGGCATTGTTCTGAACATGTCACCCTCTTCCTTCCTTCCTTCATCCCCAGTNGAGAGATTTGGAAGGGTAAAAGTGGGGAAACTCATGGATTGAGATAACTACAAGTAAAGCAAAAGCCCCACGTGCAAGCAAAGCAAAACAAGGCGTTCAGTCACCACTCCCCAAGGGCAGGCAGGAGTTCAGCCACCCCCAGGAAAACAGGGATCCATCACACAAAATGGTGACTGGGGAAGACAAATGGCATTGTTCTGAACATGTCACCCTCTTCCTTCCTTCCTTCATCCCCAGTTTTAAATGCTGAGCATGATGCCATATGGCGTGGGATATCCCTGTGGTCAGTTGGGGTCAGCTCCAGTACCATCTGCCAGAGCAATGGCAAGTGTCCAAAGGTGTCTGTACTGGGCTTGACCAGGAGCTGATCTCAACAAGGTCTGTTGAGAAACAAGTTCAAACACTTTAGGAATTGCTCTCTGTCAGCCTCTAATTGCTGACTCTAGTAATCACCAGCTGATGAGATCTGAAATTTGGATCAAGGAACAGCTTAAGCAAGTGAGTATTGCAACAACAAAAAAAGAGAATTCACACATGAATATTATTTTTCGCAAGAATGAATCTAAGCTCTTACTCCACTAGTGCCATGCAACAGCACTAGTTATTTTCAGAAGTGGGGTTGGAGGTGGTCATACTCCACAGAGGGCTTTGCTCCAGCAAAGCAAGGTGCAAAGGATTCAATTTTAGTCTGAGCCAGGATGACCTACAGAGCCAGGTCTTTGCGCCTGGTCTGTGGTTTGCTATTGCTGACTTCATTCATGGGTACATGCACAGGGAAGTTGTGCAGGCCTGGTAATGTGTTTGCACATTTAGAATGCAGTGGTGCAACACCACTCTTGAGTCACAGCTGAACACACTTGATGGGGGAGACACTGATATATTTCACTATATTTAGATCAGCCTAGATCTTCTAAAAAGCAAAAACAGCAAACAGGAAGGAGGACAGAGAAGGCATTTTCTTTCATAAGGCTGTTAAAGAGTAATGAAATGAAAAGGGAAAAGAAAATATTAACACTTACTTTGCACTCTGGCTGTGTTCATGTGTGTCCACTTTATTTAGAACTGGAAATCTCCTAAATTTGGCAAAGTAATGGAAGACTTAACAGGATGCATGTAGTTCCAGCCTGGCCTGTCTCTGCTGGAAGAACTTGTGGAAATAATGTCTCAGGGTCTGGCTCGAGGACATTCTGGGGAGGTAGAGGTTATATCCTTATTGCTTTCTAGGTAAAAAGGGAGTGATTTAAGGCCTGGACTGGAACGGGCTCTTTTACAGAGAAATAGAAATGTCAATCCCAATTTTGAAGTTCACCCCCAAAGGGGATCTGGAAACAAATTTCTGAAAGAAGCAAAGCAGTATTTTATGGGCATTTCCCACCTTCAAGAATGCTGAATACTTCTCATACCATTAATCAAAAGTAAACTGTGAGAGTAAAGAAAGGAGATTTACTCAGCCAAGCAAGCAGAGGCCAGGGATGCCGTACCTCCAGCGTCACTCTCCACTGGGGCTACAATGGCATGTGCAGAGGGCTCAGAGCAGGACAAACCTGCGGGGTCTCCCTTACATCCTCTGAGCTTCTCCTCTGATGAACCCCTTTCCCTCCCCACCCTGCCACCCAACTCCATCCTCCAGAAGTGGAGTCTGCCTCCAAAATCCTTCCAAGAAAGTCCAATAAACAAAGCTGCCATTCCCGCATTTCTCTCAAGTTGCCAACTATGCCCAGGCATCGAGGAAGGAGTGCTTTCTGCTAGATCCTCAGCTGGATGGGGCTTCATTTAGCACAATCAGGACCTGGAACTGCAAACAGCAATTCTCAGACAGATCGTGGGGCCTTCAGCTTCAGAAGCAATACAAGACATAAGTGTTAATTTGTGGTTAAGGCATATTTATCTGGAACAGCACTGAAGGGTGTCTTGGTCCTTCCTGAAGCACAGCACTGAACTGCCAAAATAAAGAGGCATTAAAAGTTAATAAAAAGGTCTGAAACACGTTCATTAAAATACTTGGAAAACTTCGCAGTTTGGCTTCATACCATAGAATGAGTATGTGAGAACTTGACTGGGCTTGCCTGCCTCCCTAGCAGACTGCCTTGACTTAATACTTATAAAAATATCACCTGGCGCCTGATGCCGTGTTAAAAAGCCCCTACCATGTCAGGTACTGTTGTAATTTGCCCTGAAAATGCATCTGAAGCAAAGGAATGCGTGAGCACAACTTCAGAGCTCAAACAAGGAAAATACTGGTTGTTACATAAATCAGTGGATACAGATGGCATTTTACTTATTTAAACCATCAGCCTAAAGTTTCAGGGGCTGGTAACTTTGCCACCCCACTCTGGTTCATCCCGCCTCTGGATGGACGGATGTTGCAGCTAGTGCTCCCAGAGCAGGCTCTGTGGATACCACATTTTCAGGTGTCCTGGCCATATCTGGAACCATTTCAAGGAAAATCTAGCCCTGTATTTGACCTCATTGTTCTATTTACTCACCACACTAATTAGGTCGGGCAGAGGGAAGGCCAACAAGACAGGCAGGATGGACTATTTGCATAGCTGCAAGCGGCTTCTATCTGATGGAGTGGAGTGGATTGAACTATAGGTGGATGTGGGTCAAGAGGTTGTTTGAGTTTCACATTCACGGATGCCCTCTCCACAGCCAGTGCTTTTGTCAGCCTTTCCACAGCACTCTGCGCTGCTGCTCGGTCATGAACTGAGGGCTGGATTCGAGCTGCCGGCGATCAGGACCTCTGTGGTTCTGTATCCATGCGGCACCCTGGGGACAAACCCTATAGTGCTTCAGTGAAAGTGCCTGCTGTCCATCTCAGCCTACGGCCTGCCTGAAACCCTGAGCTTTGGCAATAAGTTGTCAAAAGATGAAGCCATCATTGATCTAGTATTTAGTTTTAGGGTAAAAATTAAAAGATATATGAAGCACCAGCTTGGAATTCTTTGCCTAGTCCTTGTCCCTCCTACCACAGCCATTTCTCTGGGATGCCAAGCCTCTGGCTAACATTCCACTATCACATTTGGGATTATCCTGCTTCACAGTGTTTATCCTGCTTCCTTCAAAATGCAGTGACTACCTTGGGACCAAGATACAGTACTGAATTTTTCCACCTATCGTAGCATCTATGAGTCCAAGGTGTTGGAGTTGGTGGCCTTTGGTGTTTTCCTTAGATGAGCTCTCAGAGTTCTCAGGTATAATAAAAGCAGCCTTATGGGTTTTTTTAAGGTAGGGCTTATTTTACCAAGGAGGGTAACTAGTTAGCACTTTTCCTTTTGCCTATGCAAAAGTGTATGATTATGCAGCACTTCTCCAGCAGTGGATTGCTGTTCCCAGACATGCTTCCTTTGGGAGCCTGCTGTAGTTTTGAGCTGCATGTCTCCAACCCTGCAAAATCCCAAGGCAGGGCTATGTGGAGGCACAGGACAAGTTCAGAACAGGCAGACTGTGTGGAGGTTACTGGGACCCATGTAGCACCATGTGTAAGGAAGAAAAAAGGATTTTCAGCTTCCTACCCACATTCTTTGCCCAAAATGACTTCTGCTTGAAGAGCATCACAGAGCTGAACAGCCAGCACCTTGCTTAGTTTGGGTGACTGTACCCAAAATCTCAGTGGAGGAATCACACATTAGCATCCCTGCATGGCAACCACAGCTCTTGGGACAGCCCTGTCTGTAAACACCACCACAGTCCTCTGCACCCTGGAGCACAGAGTATCAGATACGACCTGTTCACAAGGACCTCAGTTCCTGGCAAGAGCAGCACCCAGCTTCTCCAGATCCATTCACCTATATTTTTCTTTCACAGGAAGATCACTGAAAGACTTCCTGATAGGAAAACATCACTGCTGAAGGGATGGAAAGGAGCCCACACAGTGGAAGGTATGCACAAGTCTTCCTTCTACAACTTCTCTATTATCAGTAAAGAACAAAGAAAGAGCAGATGTATATCTGATGTGTTTACATGACAGCTGCAGTATTTACTGATGCTTTTAAGGTCATATTTTACTTCAATCAAACATCGAAAAAAAAAGTAGAGAATATCTTGCACTTAGTTAGCTAAACATCTTTTCCTGCCTTTCTATTGGGTAAGACAGATACTCACAATAAACTTTATCTGGGAGATAGTTCAAGGAATTGGCAAGAGAGCCTAAAATCCACTAACTCAAGGTCACTCATCCACTCAAGGAGTCCAGGCTGACTGAGGAATGACCATAAATGATCACATTTGACACTGATTCAAATGGCTTATGTAAAACATGAGTGAGTCTGCACACAGCTCCTGTGGGAGGAGCACTGTATCACACTGACAAGCTACAGAGGCTTCTAAGAAGAGGCCCAGACTCCTCTGGGCACAGAAAGATCATTTTCCACCTAATCCCTGGGAGTTCTAATCAAAGCATGTATAAACACAGGAGTGTGGACAAATCTGTCACCTAAGCCCATAGTGACTGAGCTATAAATCCAAGAAACTCCGGTCTGGAAACACAGCCAGGACACACCCTGGGTACTCCTGCCATCACACCAAGTCCTGGCAGGGGTCATTACCTCTTGGCATCCTAGTAGCTTTCCGGGAGCTATGTGGGCACCATCACTATGGTATCCCAATATGTCCCAGTGACCAGCAAGACAGGGAATTTTCCAAATGAAGACAGCTAAAGTGAATGGCCTGTTTTCTTGATGGTCAATGGTTCAGATAAAAAAATCTTGGGTCTCTTGAATGGAAATTTAATGTTTTATGCACCAAAACACCCTTCCTAGCAAATGTAGTCTAAGGCTTAGTAGTTAAAGCTCCCCACCTGCTTTCTGGAGTGTCAAGAAATCACATGGATGGCCAAGTTGTTCCCAGTCAGCTCTGAGGTCTATGGCCCTGGTCAGTGCAAGAGGCAGGGTAATAACTAAATGGTCCAATTCTGATCCAATAGTTGTCCAACTATGGCTACTTGAAGCTTTCATGGAAAAATTAGGAGAAAAAGAAGACAGTTTCCTTTCGTCCTACAGAAAGGAAAGTCTGAAGCCATTTTGCACTGTTGCATCCCTGTTATCATTCCAGACTGTCCACCATATATAAAAAACTGATGTAATGTGAGCTACAGCAAAGCCTGTTGGGAGGTACTAACACAAAAATAGAAACCTCCTACACTAAATGAAACGAATGCTGTGCATGTGCTAAGACCTGTGTGAGAGAGACTGCTTGTAAATATTCTTTGCAGTCTGTGTAGGAGTTGCGTGGAGGCAGCCTGAAGACCTCCAGCAGCAGAAAAATGAGATAAATGGGCATTTATTTGGCTGAGCATCTGGGGAGAAGGGTTTTAATATGTGCTAGAAGAAAGTGGAGATTGAAGTTATCAAGCTGTGCCATGATGGACTTAAATAATAAAGGCTTGAGCTGCCTTCTACAGCTCCCATCTCATGGAGGAGGGTTTCAGAAAGGTGAGAAATAGTCTCTCACCATATCTTCTCTCTTCGCTTGGCAGCTTTTTAGCTAAAATCTCATAGAAAGATGTCACAAATTTACTGTGCATAGCAAACTTCCATTACCTGGAAATGCTCTTCCCAGCTGAAAGACTCCATATTGGAAAAATAATTTAGCTGTGCCCAGCATGGGCTGTTTTCAGGAGGGAGGGCACATGCGAGCCGTGCTGCGCGCCCCCGATGCACGTGCACGATAAGCAGCGCTGGTTGTGCCTTCTTATCAGAGGCTGCTCTGCACTTCCTCCTACACAGCTCTGCTCCCCGACAGCACTGCGAGCCGCTGCCTCCTCGGGATGAAATTCTTCTGTGCTGCCTCAGGCAGTTTCATTCAATTTTCTACTTTTCTGGAGCTTATACTTCCAACCAGAAAGTTGAAGAGTTACCAAGCAAGAACAGGAGTAGGAAAAAAGTTATTGACCTTCATTTCTCCAAAATTAAGTAAATGTGAGCAATTTTTTATTTTTTATGGAAAGGTGGCTTCTTCCCTTTCTTCTTTTTCCTTCCCACCAATACAAGACCACTCTGTGGTTTCCAATACCTTCCCAGAGCCAGAAAACATGTGCTCTTCTCTATCTTTTTTTAAAGATGAAAATCACTTTTCAAGAATCCAATTAAACAATTTTCTTTTTAAAAATTATACAAAACCCAACACCTAGGATGAAACATTTCAAATTAAAAGCTGCATATTTCACAAGGGATAGCTAACCAAAAATAGAACTATTAAGGAGAAATTTCAGACATCTCTATACCTTTCTCACAAAACTATAGACCAATAGAAGACCCATCCATATTAGAATAAGGATTGTGTATAAGCTATTTAAATCTATTACATGAGTTTATTTTGTTAATTGTAGAAGCCTCATAGCTCCAGCAGATCTGAAAGTTCGTGAACATTAAATATGAGCTCATCTCATGGAGACAAGTGTCTGGTTACATTTCATCTTTCTTTCAGCACAGCATAGAGGGGGCCGGGTGCTCACAGAAGTGTGCCTGGCAGCTGGACCAGAGCAATGAGAATATTCCCATTTATGTGGAAGGCATTGGGAAAACTGATGTCAGCTCTGAAAAAAAAAATCTCTACTTTGTGCATGCTACAAATTGTCCACGTAGAGCTGTAGCCAGTTAAGGTGACACAATTAAATTGCCAGGCATGGGTGCAGCCTAAGAAAACTCCTTATATAAAGCAATGGAGCATTTTTTAGTTGCTGGTGTAATCACTTGCCATAGGAATCTTGAATTTTACAAGCTCACTTGAAATCTAGGTCTTACTAATACCTGCAAGGATACAGTCATGCAGGACTTCCCCTGCAACAACAGCCCCTCCTACCCTGGTCTTTGGACACTGATTTCCATCACTCTTCTGGATGTGATGGGTCATGGGCTGTTCTGGTGTCACAAATGGCATCGCAAAGGAAGCACAGGAATGTCCTCCAGGGCATCACTGTACATGTCCATAATTTAACTTCAACAGTATTGTCATTTATAAAAATCAGTAATTGGCTTTTGCATGCTAATTGTTGCCCAGTGACCAGGTGGTAGGCTGTTAATTGAGTTTACTAATTAGAGAGTTAATTGTTAATTACTCCCCAGTTATAAAATTGTTATGACGTTCCTGTTGTCCCAGTTAAATATCTTCAAGTTCCATTTATTGTATTAAATAAGATACCACCCCTTTTAGTTATTAAAGTCACCAAATCTTAAGTTTACCCCACTAATTTGATAAGACTTTTATAATATTTAGTTGCCCATCTTTAGATTTCCTTTCGAGTAGGGGCACCTTTTTCTCCCTCCTTAAAATGCCTTAAGTTGACTTTAAGTGTCATTTTGCTTTTAATTTGGAGTTCTGCACTAGTAGAACGCAATTTGTTTGTAAGATATATTATTTGACCTTCCCTCCTCCTCCCCTCTTATTGGAAAAGTTATTTTATTGTTTCTTGTTGATTTCCTGATGATTTGGAAAGAATTGTGAATTTATTTAGTATTTTAAAGTTGTGTTCTGCCTCTGTTAACTTGGGTTAAGTTCAGCTTTTTGCAGGGATACCAACCCCTCATAAGTGGCCAAGAACTATTTTTAACCCCAGAACTGCTGATCTGCAACTGGGCTCCGTGGCAACGCTGAATACTAATGAGGCCTTTTCCCGCCATTTACCCCAAATGACATCACCCAGAGGCTGTCTCCCCCCACCTGATGAGACATTGGCGGATGGACTTGACATCACCAGAAGAGCAACCAATCATCGTGTGCCATGGGGGCTGGACTGTGGGTGGTTCTGGGCGTGGCCAAGGGGGTATAAAAGTGGATGCACGAAGCCTGGAGCTTGGTTATTAGCCCGTGACCTAGCAGGGTGTGGAGCGTGCTGCTGTGGTGTCTGGCCTCTAACTCCTTCTAGAGATTGGATTAAGCATTTCTTGTCTTGGAATAGCTAGGACAAACCCAGCGCTGCAGGTTTCGCCCTGGGCAGAGAGCCTTTTTGGCCAAAAGAGTCTCTGATCCCTGGTTCCTGGTTTACTATTACTTTAATTTAAATTTTGCTTTTGTAACCTTTTTTTTTTCTAAATCTTTTTGTTTTATTAATAAATTACTTTTACTTTTAATCAAAACAAGAGTTGTTCCTTATTTCTAACAAGTATCTTCGCTGTGGTCTCTCCAGAAGGGGAAGTGTGATCATCTTTGAAATTATAATGTCCTGTAATGTAGACATGTAAAATCAGGGCATCTACATTTGAACCTAGACACCTAGGTGCTCCAGGCCAGGATGGATGGTGCTTTGAACAACCTATCTAGTGAAAGATGACCCTGCCTATGGCAAGGGAGTTTGAATAGATGATCTTTAAAGGCTCCTTCCAACCCAAATCATTCTGTGATTCTATGATCCTATGATTCCATGATCTCTTCTCCGCTCCTGAACTCATACCTATGCATATAAATACATGTGCATGCACATGTATGTGCAGAAAGATACGGGTATTCACGGGCCAAAATGAGACTTCAGAAGCACAGGTATGAGCATGTGCAAGTATTGGTATGGAAAAATATACAGCATGTTCTTATTTCTTCAAGGCAGTATTACTTCTGGTCTGGCATCCCAGCATCTACTGGGCCATTCTCAGCCTTGCACGTGAACACACACGTATGGGTACATGTACCCAGGAAACAGCACTGGCTGAAGACTGGGTAGGATTTATACATCAGTCAGGAATTGCATCACTTCCTCCTTGCTGTTGTGATACTCCCTGGAACTTTGGTGTTTCAGTAAGGAAGGAATAGTTCTCAAATTTATGCAAGGACAGCTATAAGCTTTCATTGATTGATTGATTGATTGAAATTTCACTCAGTCTGAAATAACATCAACTCACAAAGAACTGGAAGAAGTATGGCAGGTTGGAACCTCTGCCCTGAGCCCCACTATAAGTTATCATAGGTAAATATGTAATACAAACATAAATTAATCAAGCACTATTTAAAACATGTTAGGCTGCTTACCCCACACTGTTAGAAAGCAAGCCTATGAGGCACCACACCTGCTAATCTGGTGTCTGGAGTCATCTGTGGGCAGCTGTCTTTTACCTTTGGTCTCACCTCTGTCCAGACTATGAAATGCCCAGACCCTTTGCTGGGCAGCAGTCACATTCCCCTTCACCTCATCCTGCCAGCTGAAACACATCTGACATTTGACTCTTCTCTCACAACACAGACTTTTCCGTCCCCTGCTCATTTGTGATGCTCTTCTCTGCACCTTCAAAAGATTCCTTGGGATTGCAGGCAGACACAGCTTTCCAGCTGACATTCAGAAGAGCCCTGAACCAGGGCATTAAACCTGCCCTTGCTTTGCTGGTCAGCCTTACGTGTTATACACACTAGAACAATGCTTCCCGTGGCTCAGTCATGCTGTGACTGACTAATGCAGCATGATGCAGCTCAGGCACCAGCTCCAGTGAGACACACTCAGATGTGAGACACACATCTGGCCAGTCATCTCCTTCCCCTGGTAAATGGCTGTATTCATAGCAAGTGGTGGCCAAGAGCTGAACATCTTCATCCTTACAGCAGCCAGCCCAGAGCCCATAGCTACTGCACCACTATTATGTTTCACCTCATTTCTGTTACCAGCCTTGTGTCATCAGTTCATGTTACTGCCTCCTTTTCACTTCTGGTGACACAGCTGGGAATAAAGCATTAAATTAAGGTCCATTCCAAGTCCAGTCCTGGAGGTATTACACCAGTGTTTGTTTCTGGCATGCTTGTTCTCATTCAGTCATAACCCACCATTATCTTCCTGTTTATCAGTGCTTTCCTTATATTAAAATTCATGTTTCTCCAATATAAAAAAGAAATTATTTGGTTTATTTCAGCATCTTAGTGCAGATTGCATTTGCCTTGCCTGAAAAGGTCAGCTATCTTATTAAAAAAGGCATGATGCTAATTTGGCATGATCTACTTTGAGCAAATTCATGTTGTATTTAATCCCATTTTCAGTTATCTCCTGTCTCTTTCCTTCAGCATAGTCTTTATGTCCAGCTGATTCACGGACCTAATGCATGAGCAGGAGGGGAAAAAAGAGAAAAAGCTGGTGCCCAGTTTCCCTCTGTTTCCCCACTCTGCTCTGTATCTGTGACTTTGCAGTCACTGAAGTCCATGCAGGCAGCCAAAAACAGAAGGAACAAAACAAGGAGTAAAGTCATGAGCTCACCCTTGAAGCTCTCCCATGGAGCATGGATTGTGCATCCTTCCTGACATAACCTGTTGCCTCATGAAACTCAGAGCCCAAGGGGCTTAGTCAAATATCTTAGGCAGAGATGAAACATTAGCAATTATTAAAAGACAATTAAAAGGATTATCTTTCTTCACACTCCATAAACTGTTCTCTAGCTGGGCTAGAAGGACATGAACTCCTTGGTTGAAGAGCTCTTGATCAGGTGCACACCATAAATGGAACAACATTCTCTGTGCAGTTTGGCCACCATCCAGAGCGGATACACCTGCAGACGAAGAATTGCTCTTCTGCACCAGGGCCACGGCTGCATCTTCAGCCTCCACAGTGCCTCTCCATTGCAGAGACACACCACTTCTGGGGAACGTAGGGGTATGTGGATACAGTTTGCTTTCCACACACTGCATTTGGAAGTACACAGCATGGCAAAGCTCTTGTGTACACTCCTTGCCAAGCAAGAGTGAGCCTGGCTGGAATAGGTGCTGGGTTTGGTAAGCAAGGAGGCTCTGTATCAACCTACTAAAAGGAGGGTGTCTATCGATTAGGGCATGTAAGTAGGTAAGCTGCAGACACAGAGCAAGGTTTAAGGCTCTGCAGCTCGCTGGGAGTGGCTTTGTGAGAATACACCTGGCAGGTGCACCACATGTGTGGCCAGCAATGCACAGTGGTACGGCTCTGGTGCAGCCCAGGAGGGCCCTCCTTGCCCTGCCCCCCAGGCACACAGGCATTTGTCACAGCAGCAGCACAGGAACCTGCCCAGATGGCAGGTGCCAGTGGTTAGCACACCATCAGTTTCCACCATCTGGAGAAGCCTGGCGTTGGGTGCTTCAGGAAGGGGTGCAGGCCAGACAGGCAAAGCCTGTATGCCCCTCCAGCTGGGTAGCTGTATGGGAGACAGGGACTGTCATGACTTATGCTCCCAACTGACCCAAAAATGAAGAGGTGGGCCCAGCCTGCCAGGTAAACTTGCCCAGAAGACTGGAAAAGGAGAGTAAGGGAGAAGACAACTACAGACTTGCCAAGCATGTCTCAGCCCAGGTTCCTCTGTGCATGCAGCCACTCGGGGAAGCGCTGCCTGTGCAAAGCTTTGTGTGCAGTCAGCCAAGCACTGAGTACTGCCTCAAGCACCTGCCCCTCACTGTGGTGCCATCTTCTCTGCCCATTTGTACATACCCAGCTCTTCCATCAGCTCCTGACACAGCAATTTAGAGAAACAGTGACAGGCCTGCTTCCAGACACCTCCTGGCTGCTGCTGGGGCAAGGTCCACCCCAGGAATCAGAGCCCCAGGAGAAGTGCAGTGGCATCCTTTCACCCCACATGTTGTACATTTCTTAGTCTCAAGCTATGTCTGCGTTCTGCAGATCACAACGCCCAGGAAGGCATCCTCAGGGGCCTACAGCAGAACACAGCATGCCTGGGAAGGCCAGTTTAAGACTGGTGAGTCCTCCAAAACCATTCCACGTGTATTTATACAGCTGCTGATTCCTAAACTGACAGGACTTTCTATGAGTGCAAACCCTTCCAACATTCAGTGAACATCAGCAATAACAGAAACAATGACAGATTATTTGTGTATAATTGGTATGTTGAATGGAATATAATTTATGCGGTTAAAAAAAAAAGAAAAAGTGCAGTGGTAGAAACAATAATGGCATGAAGCTGAGGCAGTGGAGGTTTAGGTTAGATACCAGGAAAAGGTTCTTCACCCAGAGGGTAGCTGGAAGAGGCTCTTCAGGGAAGTCGTCACAGCACCAAGCCTGACTAAGTTCAAGAAGCATTTGGACAACACTCCCAGGCACATGGTGTGATTCTTGGGGTGTCCTGTGCAGGGCCAGGAGTCGGACTTGATGATCCTTGTAGGTGCCTTCCAACTCAGATTCCATGATTCTATGATTCTAAATAAAAAAACAATTCTCACTTCATCTCATTATGAGGTTGAATTTTACAGCTGACTATCACAAAATAGAGTAGAACCTTTTAGTGCTTTTGATACTGTATAATCTATAAAACCCTTTATTTAGAAAGAAAACTTAGAACATATTGAAAAGAGAGCATTTTCCTTCCTGCTGTGAAATTAATGTACTAGCTCCCTCATGGCCAAGTGGTAGAGAAATATAAAAGTGATTTTGCCCAAATACTGATTTCTCTGTTGCACTTTGTTAAGTAGAGCTGATACATCACTCCTGGTGCTCTCTTTGGATAATGTCAAACAATAATGAGGCAGAAAATACAGACTTCAAATAAGGCAGGACAATAATACTATAATAAAACAATTGTCTCTGATAACAACATGTATTGTTAAACAACTGCACTGAAATCCACCTCAGCTTACCAGCTTTTAAATGAAACAATGAACAAACAGTCCCAAAACTGCTGACATTTTGACTACGACTTTTAAAATACATTCATCTTTATAAAGGTTAATCTGAAATATCTTGAGAGCTCTCTCACTTTCTTTCAATTTATTTGAGTCCCTCAGCAACCAGGACATAGTCGCTCCATAAAAACTATGCCTCCTAAGTGCTAGATTTGAAGAGGATCTTGCCTCAGAAGACACTGCATATGGTGGCAAGGGACAGCTCTTGTTTTCCTCGACATTTTCACAGCTTGGCATTTCAGAGAAAAAAGAGCTCATTAAACAGCTAGTTAATATGCTGGGAATGACCTTGCAAAGAGAAAACAGCATGAGAATAAAGTTCTTGTGAAACTCATGTATGCCAGGTTGGATAGACTGGAAAAGGATGGAAATTGGTGGGCATGTCCAAAGTCCCAATCCACCTGCCTCTGACTTTGCCCAAGCAAGCTGTCAAGCTGCCTTCCTGTATAAGAAAGAGTTTTATGGCCAGATCTTACATATCTCTGTGCTTTGCAAGAAGGCTGGTGCCCCATGATGGCCACCCTGGAAGCCAGGCTCCAACTATGGCCTTCATTCTAGTTGGTGGTCCCCAGTCCATGCTGACCACAGCAATAAGAGCTTCCCCCACTACAGAGTTTGGTGGTAAGGAACATACCATGTTTTAATTTAAAAAGATTGAAAAACGGAATCCAGCACATGAAGAAAAAGTCTTTGGAGAAGATATGTCTGTGGTCTGAGACCAATCAGATCCCTCTGTCTTGCTAACACTCTTCAGCTAGAGAACATGCCCTTACCAGAATATATCCTCTCCCTGAGGACTTAATACAGATGAAAACTTCAGGGACCAGATTTTCAGATGGCATAAACTGGCATAATTCCATTAACTGAACCAGCTAGACCCTGATCTCTGGTTGTTGCAAGCTGCATTTGGGATACTTCTTTTCCTACACTTTTCTGGATGACTGTCATCCTCCTGTCTGACCATCATTATATTACGGTAACCACAGAACTGTGTTTTTTTCCCCTAGACATGATCTGACCACAAAACAAAGAGCTGTCAGAAGCCTCAGGAAATCAGCTGGTCCATCATCTGCTCTGCAGCAGATAAACTGCAGTTGCACTGTAGACTTGTTCTGTATCTTCAGATACCACAGCCTGTGGATATTCCCAGGAGTTTTGGTTTTAATGACCGGGCAATTTCATCCATAGCAAAACAAAAAGCAGAGGGAATCTGAACCCTTACAGGTGCAGAGCAGATTTAGAGGCAGCTGCTCGCCAAGATCCCACCTGGATATTGGAGTGGGATTGGTCTGGGAAATAGCAAGGAGCTCAAACTGGACACTGGGATCCACCAGAAGCACTTTTTCATGTTTGCATACGCAATTGTAGCAAACTGGCTCTGGCTGCTGCTGTCAGTGATATTCTGAAAGCTTGGAAGAAATGGAAGATACTCTGTGTGGTTGGGCCAAGGGATTATTTGGGTTCAGCTGATGTGCATGGACTAAGGACTCAACAGTACTCCGAAGCTGTGGATTTTAATGATCATTCTGCTTTCTTCTGCATGCTGTAAGTTGATTGTTACTCCAGCTATCACACAACTGGGTCTTAGCTCTCTCCAGACCAGTTTTTTTATATGTGGCACTAAGTTCCTGATGGATTTATTCAATGATTTATCAAGCACAAAACTAGCCACAAGTAAAAGACTGAGATCTGCAAAAGATCATTTTTTCAAGTAAAACCAATGAAACTGAATTACTGAATGCAGAGTCCTCCAGGGAGAGTGCTTCTGTGCAGAAGAAAGTAATTGCCATTTTTCATTTGTTCTACCAACATTTTCTCTTATGCTCAGCTGTAGTTTGCACACCTAAACCAACAGGAAGACACCAGATCAAGTGTCCTGACTTCGCAGTAACACCCCCACAGCTGAAAAATAGACTCCTGTATGCTGACTGCATTGATGACACAGACAAAGTGGTTCTTGCCAGTAGAACCACTACCATATGATTATTAATTTACTTTAAGTTCAGCAAATCACCCTCCAGTAATTACTAGCTTAATCTAATTTTGCCTGCATTTTAACACCTAATTAAAAAGACATATACCACAATAAGCATAAAAAATCAACCAACCTGCAGCAGCACCAAACACATAAACACGTCCACAAACCTGGATGGGGAATAACACCTGACAGAAGTTCTCAAGAAGATGATGTTATCTGTCATTTCTGTTGGAGCCTCCCGGTAACTTAAATCTGAATAGAGCATGCATGGACTTTCTCCAACACATACAAGGGCACAAGTCATAGCCAAAAAATATCAGTCAGATTTTTCTGGAGCATCCACAGGGAGATGGTATTGTGTGTTTTTAAGTGCTCTAAAGGCTTGGTAGAGATATTTCAGTGGAAGTGCTATCCTTCAGGATTTCTTCAGCCCAAAGCTGGACACAGTTAGTAAAGTACTGAGGCTTGCTGCGGTCCAGGATCTGGGCATTTGTATAAGCATGTCCATGCTTGTGTGTGAAAGGGGAAGGCAAAGCCATAAAACAATAAAATGTGTCAAGACATCAATTATTTTTTCCAGCAATTACACAAAGTCTACACCTTGAATTCAAATTAATCTATAATAGCTCTAGACCTCTGACCCATGTCAGGAAACACAGTCACCAGCTTCCTGATGGGGCAATGTCAGACAGGGGTTTCTGTTCTCCAGGGGGTCAGTCGTAAGCTGAAGATCACAGCTGAACCACCACTATGTGTTACTTGGAAAGCTGCATCCTCCTCGTGTGGTGGTGTAGAAACACAAGAATTACCATAGCAGCTCATAAAAAAGACCAGGACACAACTAGAGGGCCAGGCTCCTCTTCCTGTAAGAGGGGTGATGCAGTGATCCCATGCACTGAGCTGGGATTACAAGGCACAGCCTGAGATCCTGACCCTCTCCTCTTTCCTGCACTTCTTTGACTTCTTGAAGTTCACAGTCTTCTCTTGAAGGAGATACTTGGTTGAGCTGAGCACTACTTTTCCCAAAAGGAAGCCAAAGGAGAAGGCAGAGGTGACTAGCACCCCATTACATGATAATTCAGTGACTGGTGAGCACTTGCCCACAAAGTGGAAGGCTACCTCTCAGTTCCTCCTCCTCAGCATGATCATAACCCAGGCTTTCCTCTGCCCATTTACATATACCCTCAGGCTTTTTCTCTCTTCCTGCTCCAGATCTGCCTTCCCGTCTGGGCCCAGCTCTGCTTTTGCCAGCCCCAGTCCTGGTGGTTAGAGAATACAAATTGTAATGAAAACCGTGGGTCTGAATGCCTTTGGGATGGAAGGAGTATTGGATCCAGGTGCTTCCCAACACTAACCAAGAATGTCAGCCATTATGCTTGAGTGGCAAGTGGAAGTGCCACCAATAAGGGCCACATCCTAACGATGGCAGCTACAGTGCTTTGTGGTGATCTCAGAGATGTGCATAAAGGCAAAACCAGGCTGTAAAATGGTTGATTTCAGGTTTACTCATGCTAAAAGTCTAGATGTTGAGGGAGTTTACATGTGCCTACTTTCTCAGTACATTCCCTTCATTTCCTGCATGCCTAGGGAATATAGGTACTTTACAGAATCACAAATATTCTAAGTTGGAAAGGACCCACATGGATCATCAAGTCCAGTGCTTAAGTGAATGGCCCATACGGGGATCAAACCCATAGCCTTTGTGTTATTAGCACCAGGAGCTAACAGAGTTAGGCTGTGCTGAAGAGAATGCCTTTTGGATTACTTTCTGGAGGTAAAGGCACCTATATTTTACCAAAATCCAATTTCAAGTACTCTGGCTTTCACTGCAAGTTGCTACTAAAACAGATACCCAAGAGTTTCATGTCATAATAGCAACATATAGTCTTGGTTTATTGGGATAGGAATTAGAAATGTCATTAAGTGTAATTTTAAATGAACCCAAACTAAATACGAGAAGACAAATATTGTCATTCTGCCAGGGTGTTTCAAATCATGTGTTACATGCCTGGTTTTAAGCATTGGAGCTTAGGTGTTAAAGGTATATACTGCCTCAGGAGAGTTCAGCAAATCCCTTTTCCTAAAAGATGGTTCATATTACAACCCAATTTAGCCCTGGTGTAATTCTGCTGCTTTCAATCCCAAGAGTTCATTTTGTTTGTTGTGTGTTTTCAAGACGGGAAAAGAAACAATGAAAAATGCCTTTCTGTGTCACAGCACCTCTCATGCTAAAGCCTAGGCACACACACAAGATCTGTGACATATTTGGTGTACGGTGGACCAGGGAACTGTATCTTTCAAGGGATCTCCCAAGATTAAGCCTCAAAATATTCTGTGTGACCTTGGGAAAAGCACTTCATTTTTCTCTGGCTAGGTCTATTGTATAAATTAAACCCTGCCAGGGGGATGTTCCAGGGCATTGGTATTCAATCCTGTATAAACTGTTGACATAATCCTTGGCATCAGTTTCACTGAAGCCAACTGGCAATGTCCCAGACAATTCCCCATACAGCTCAAGAGTCAGCACAACCCAAGGCCATCCCCGGCAGATGTGAAGAAGGCAGCCCCTCCACTTTGGAGGGAAACTCGGGGAACACAGCCTGCCCCATGCCAGCCTCTGTGCTCAACAGTGAGCCTGGGCATGTTTTGTTCATGAGCACAAACACATCTAATCCACCTAAAATGGGGATCATGTGTAATTTCCTTTATAAAGACCTGTGTGATTTAAGCATGTAACTACTGTTACAGTTATTGCATACATATAGCTGGACTCCCCATAAGATTATTTGAAAGCACTTGTAAATGAACTGTCTTTCCCCTCTCTGAGTACCAGGGAACAGTTGCCAGAAAATACATCCTATAGGAAATTCATGCTCACACCTACAGGTAATGCCTGCCAAAAAAAACCAAGGGAGTAGCACGGTGGCCTATGGGGCAAGATTTCTAATTTCCTGCTTTGTAGGTGCAGAGGAAAAGATGTTTATGCAGTGCTCTCCTCCCTGTGAGAGAGCAGGGTGGCCTTGTCCATCTCCAGAGGTCCTTTGCTTTAGCTGATGCTCTCTTTCCCAGTTGGCAATCTTGCCATGGCCATAGGAGCCATGTGTGCTTGTGTGATGGATGTGCTTTCAGCAATGCAAAAGCTTTGTGTAAGCATCCTCTCTTCCAGAGAAGAGCTCAATTGAAGAGCAGTTGGTGATGCTGCAGATCTGCTCTAAAGGCCAGTAAGAAATAACCTGCAATTAATGCAGAGGAATGGAAAGGCAGTAGAAGCAGAGAGAAAGCCCCCACCTCCTTCTTAGAGCCACTGCTTCCTTTCATCCTTGCCAAGTATTCTGGAGCTCTTCACCCTGTTTGAGCCTGTCACTTGAAAACATTTTACTTACAGATCCTACCAGATGCACAAATAATTGCTATCTCCTCCAAGTGCTTTGGACTTCAGTGGGTTAGGAGCTGGGTTCAAAATACAAGTCATATTTCATCCACCATATTCCAGCCCTCAGTGAAAGGCAGTCACTTAAGGAATGGGATGCTGGAGTTCTGTAACAACTCCTACTGGCATTAATTACCAGCCTCCACAGTCAAGGGCTAGCTTTTCGGCCAAATGGACACACAAATGATTGCCAACACTAAGCCTCTTCTGTTTACTCATCCTGAAGCAGCAGGCTCCGTCACTTTCCCACACTCTCCTGCCAAACGGAATTGAACTAGGTACTCCTGATTTAAGTTTGTGCAACTTTATATATAAGTAGCATTTCTAATCAAAAAACATATACATATATATTTGATTAGTAATATAGGATAATATGGTGTGCAATACAATACCGATACTTTTAAACAATCCTGTTTTGGAAATGGGCCATTCTGAGACTTTTGTTCCCAGCAGCATACACACAATTTCCTTCAGAGCTGTCAGCCTTCACCTATATACACTCTGTGTGCAGGTGCATTATAGTCCACAGCTGGAAGTGTTTTGTATTAAATACTTTCTGTGTAAAAAGCAACAAAAATCAAACTGGTGATAATTACTATGGCAGTGCTTTCTCTAAGATTATGGAAGAAACCAATCTTTGACACAGGAAGACACTCAGCTATGTCTTGAGCCAGTAAACAGTTGTCTAAGTGTTCACTAGCCCATTTTACAGAGGGGTCGTGGTTGCAGGAGGCTTTCATCCTAAAATCATGCCCTCTGCATAGATGATCCCGTAGCCTTCATTGTCTGCTGCTCTCTCATCTCAGTTCTGAATGAAGGAATAAAAATATTCTTGCACAGTTCCAAGGATCAACTTCCAAAGAAATCTTACAGCTGCATAGAAGACAGAATGGCTCAGCCAGTGGAGAATTGACGGACTGGCTGTGATAGGACTTACTCCATCACCACACCTCTCTCTCTTCTGATGGCAATATAGAAGTAAATAATGATCCTACAAAAGCCGAGTTTGGCACTAGCTTTGTATAAAAAATGAGGATGCTTCATTGGTCTCAAAAATTTAATTAGATGGATTATTAGCTACTGGGCTACATTTTTAAAGTGTTCTTTTGGCCAAGTGCCCATGTAGACTGTAATGAATTGTCCAAACCCCTCTTTTCCTCACTATTCCCCAAGCTGAGCCTTTGCAAACAGCTGCACTTTTCAGAAAGGCAGAAATACTCTCAAATTTAGCTACATGTTTGGCTACCTCTATCCCAGGACTCCAGCCCTTACTTCTCCCACCTCACAAAAAGAATTGCTTTTGACTGACAAAGCTTGAATTTTGACTCAGCCAAACCACAGCACAGGTACATAAAATCTGTGGCCAGTTGGCACTAGCTCAATCCTGGAGCTGATGGTACCTGCCCTTCAGATTTTCCAAAGGAGAGTAACCCTTGCGTCACACTATTCAATGCCTCTTTTGTTCTAGTTTTAATCCTGTGTCCAGCCATGGGTTTATGTGACTCCCGGATTGCTGTCAGCAGGAAAGATGCCACTCGGTGCCATTTACAAGAGATTCAGCACCTGCAGGCTCACGCTATGAGTCAAATACCACAGCTATGGGAAAGTAAGTTATGCACAGAGCAGGAAAAGCAAGTATGTCGGAGTAATGCCGATTATTCAGAGAAAAGCCAGTGAGATGAAGGCAGCTGTATTGTTAAGAAGATACACGGTAAGAAAGAGAGAATGTAGGTATATAGGCTGAAACCAACTCAATTTTGATTTTTTAAAAAATTACGTGAAACAAAAACGTATGCGATTTATTATAGAAAAGGAGACACTTGGTCCAAGTAATACTATTTTCATGAGGCAAGAAGATGAAGTGGTATCATTTGTTTTTAGTGGGCCAGCTGTGGAAGAGGACGGTCCGGGATGGCTGAATCGGCCCCGGCTGGGCTCTCAGGCGCTCCCGTCCACCCAGGCGCAGCCATTTCCTGCTTCTTCCCGACGCTCAGCTCCCGGGCTCCCGCCCGGCGCGCCGCGGAGCTTCGTGAGGCGGAGCGAGGGCCCCATGTTGCGGCGCCACGGCAGCCCCGGCCCCGGCGGTGGCGCAACGCCGCCATCTCGCGGCTGCGAGCGCGGCGAAATGGCCCCCGCGGCGGGGAGCGGTCTGTGAGGGGCCTGCGGGTCAGGGACTGCGAGGGCTCCGCAGGGAGCGGGAGCGGAGGGGCTGCGAACAACGGAGGGATAAAACCCACAAGGTAAGGAGCGCCAAAGTGCCTCATGAGTAAGAGCCGGGCTGCGGGCCGCGGGCCGCCTGCATCCTTCCATGAGGAGTGCGCCTCTCTCCTGAGGCGAGCAGGGCAGCTTTTTTTTTACATAGAAATTGACATCTTCCCGGAAAATTTAGTAAGGGAAGTGAAAAAAAAAGGGGGGGTGGGGTGGGGAGGAAATTTCAAAACCAAAAAGGCAGATCTACCTCTGATGGGAAGAAAGAAGGACTTGCTCGCTCTCTGCTGGCTCTGTAACAGCCAGATGCACTCTGGTGTTATTTCACAGAATCACGCAGTCAGTTAGACTGGAAAAGGCCTCTGAGATCATCGAGTCAAACCTGTGACTGAACACCACCGTGTCAGCTACACCATGGCACTGAGTACATGTCCAGTCTTTCCTTAAACACCTCCAGAGGCAGTGACCCCACCACCTCCCTGGGCAGCCCATTTCCATGCCTAATCACCCTTTCTATGTAGAAATTCCTCCTAATGTCCAACCTGAACCTCCCCATGCACAGCTTGAGGTGATGTCCTCTTGTCCTGTCGCTGGCTGCCTGGGAGAAGAGGCCAATCCCCACCTGGCTACAACCTCCTTTAAAGGAGTTGTAGAGCACGATAAGGTCCCCCCTGAGCCTCCTCGGAGCTTGCAGATACCATGTAGAGAGAGGGCTGCTCCGCCCCATTTCCCTGCCAAACTTCATTGCTTTGAAATTTCTCATACCATTTGCCTGCCTCTGGCTGAATTTCAGCTTGAGATTTTCCTAAAAATAGTTATGTCAGGACCAGAAACAGTTAGGGGTGAAACACTTCTTCTTGCCCGTGTTAAAATCATGTACAGTCATTTTGTACCATCAAACCCCCCAAATTTGTGCAACCTTGACTGAGTCCCTACTTTGAGGCATGAATCTGGTAAAGAGCCAAAAGAATGTAACTTTAGCCCAAATTATTAAAATGTTAAAAGATGTAGAAAATGTTTTTCTCAGTAGGAAATTTTTAAACTTTGGCAGCTAAAATCCTTGGAGATGTATTAAATTCCAGCATAGGACCATCATGTATAAAGGTGATTTTCCCTTCCAGTGCTGCCTTTGGGTGCTGCAGGCTGCACCTATGTGGTTGGATGGTTCGAGTCCCTCCATTTGGTGGTTTGTGTGCTGAACTGCCCTTACTGATGGTTCACAGAGAGTGGCAGCTCAGTGCCATCAGCTCAGGGACTGTTACACCCTCCGCTCAAGCAGAGGTGGGTGTCATGCCGTAGATGTTTCAGCTGCACACCTGTGACCCACACAGGTGTGGATATGAGGCCATGTGGTGGATTTGTTTTCCAATGTGGTCTCTAAAAACCTGGGCAGTTAAACATTCACAGACATTAACATTAAGGTCACAAAGCCACATAAACCACTCCATAACACGGAGGCTGGCTGTGCAACCACCATTCCAGCCCTCGTGCATGAGCCTTACACGGCGTCCGAACCTCAGACTTCTGGCTTTGGCTGGATGGGGTTCAGTCTGTGGTACCCTCTCTATATCATGGTGATGGAAGCCCTGGCCATGTAAAGATCAGTGCCGTAGCAAGTCCATATGAAATTGGAGAGGGAGTCATGCAGCTTAGTGTTGTTCAGTGTCTTGAGCATGAGGAGCTCAGGTGCAGCCAGACCGCAGTCCTGCCCTCCCATAGCTCACTATGCCACGCTACCTCATGTTCTTCAGGGGCATGAGCAGGACAAGTAGTTTCGTGGTCTCTGAGAGGTCAGATGTTTCTGAACCTAACGTGGGCATTAAGAACCCGGCATTTCTGCTGTTAAAAAGGTGCATCTCCAAAATAAGAGAGCTCACTAATTCATACAAACATGCCTTTTCAGTTTGCAATGAGCTCTGCTACTGAGACCTCCGTGACTTGGAGGAGGACAAGGACATTCAGTTTCCTTGGGAGAAACCAGCTTTCACCCACCACAAGCACACAGCAGTACAATCTTAGAAACGCGGGCCATTGCATCCCGCTTCTCTCCCATTGCGGAGTAAGTCGGGCAGCAGCGGGGACTTCCCTCTCCCGGAGCCGCCGCAGCTCCTTCCTGCGCGGTCAGAGCCCACCCCCTGCTGGGGGCTCGGCTGCGGCTGCCAGCGCGGCCGCATTCCTGCCCTCCGGCCCCGCGCTCCGCAGGCTCAGGGCATTTGTACCCGCATCACACAATTTCCGTCTGGCTGCGCAGCAGGCAGTTCTCTGGAGCCCACAAATACCCGGTTTGTAGTTGACAGCACGCTGCTTTGCTACACACAGCCATGCTCTGCTGTCTCCAGCAAAAACTGGGGAGAGACTCAAGCCATTAATATTGAGGACTTGTGAAAAAATTTATATCAAAAGAATCTTTCCCTTCTACATTTTATTATATGCAGATAATAATGAGTTTGGTTTGTTGGAGTTTTTTTAATATATATTTTTGCTGTAGTTTTGGAGTTCACTCAAGATGTATGAATATCAGACATTACTTCTATAGCCCCAGTAGGGAAGCGGCTTATCTGGAGGGTCAGGGAAATCCCAACCTCTGGTTGCCCTGGTTTCTTTCAGTGAGGAGGGGATGCTGAGGCAATGAAAATTACCAGCTCTTTGTCACTGGAAATCTTACACGTTTGGAAGTGACTAAGCTGTGGTTTCGGGGAGACTGCCTTTTATAGATGAACAAGAAGAAAAGAATGTTCAGTTTGTGTGAAGTTAGAGACCAAAAATCTGAAAATGGTAGCAGAGCTCTGGAAAACCTCTGGAGTGGGTTGTCTGTAAGGGCCAGTAGGGTGGAGAGAAGGTGCGGCAGATAGCAGAAACATTGCTTGTATAGGTTTGACTTCTCGGATTGATTTTTCCCATGAACACAGAAACAATTTTAAACCCTAAAACCCAAGCTTTTAGTAAACTGCAGGTCTTCCTTTATGTATCCAGTTGTGATACACATGAGAATACTGCTTGGATTCCACCAGATTAAGTTGGCTGTGGGAAGGCAGTCCAAGTATGCTTCATAGGGCATGTAGTGAAGGTCTTGATAGTCCTGTATCTAGAACAAACCAGAAAATGCTGTCAATTGACCAGTTTCCTTTCAGACAAATTCATAAAATCATGTTACCATGACGTTCTCATTACAAATCAGTAACATGCTGCAGAGAGATCTCCTGTGAGTTTCCATCTTGCCTACTCAGTAGCACAAGAAATTTCTCTGAGAGTATCTGGTGGGAAGACCATTCCCACTGTAGCCTGAGATTACCTAGACTACAAGGGTTCCACAAGAAACTGCTGCTCCAGGAGGTCCCACAGATCAGCTGTCTAAGCAGAATGAGTCCTTCTGCTTTACTTCTGTTTGCATTGATTTTCAGCAGTGCTCATGTTTCTGCTAAGGCTCACAGGAAGAAGGACCTGCAGGGCTTTAACCATCAGTTGGAACTGATTTTGTGCTGACTCTTGGACCCACAGGATATAATTTCTGGTCAGCTGTAGCCTTTCCTGCATGCCGGCACAGTAAGCGGTGACTCTGCATTTCTGAGAATTGTAGGTTATTTCTAGTAAAATAAACCATTTCTTTCTACTATTCTACTGTTTTACCAAATGAATCAATAAATGATTGGAGCTCCAATGTCAGACACTGCTGTACCTTGCCTAGAAGCCTGAACTGGCAGCAGTGAGAAACTTCTGCCTACAGGACTCACCTCACCTTGTACTTCTGTTCTCACCTTTGGCTTGTCCAAATGTAGTACCCCTGGGGCAGGGGCTGACTTCTGCCTTGTGTTTGTCCCACACCCAAATGATCCTGCTCCTTAAACAACAGGGCTTCTGATTCTTTAACACATTTTCATGATCCTGTGGGAACCTTCAAATCCTACTGGGGTAAGAGGTGCCACATTGCCAAACAGCCTGCAGGCTATGTGGTGGCTAATTTATTGGCACAAAATTATGGGGTGACCCAGGCTGATCTGAGCCATAGCCTGCTACTGCATATCCATCCAGGAGGTATGGGGTGTTTTTTCCAAAGTTTTTGATTTCCTGGTTTGGCAGGATTCAGGTTTTTTGATAAAGTTACAAACTCAGTTGACAGGCTAAACCAAAATAAGGTCAAAGTAGACAGAAATTATAACTGGAACTAAATGTTGGCAACTCTGAAATAAATACCAATTTTTACCTCTGATTTTTTAATAAAAGCAAGACATTGAATTCTACCTCGTTTCCCACCAGGGCAGCTAGCAAGAACCAGAACAGCACATAACTCTGACTAGTTGTGCACATGCATAGGTAGGAGCCAGATACTAAGCAATGTTCATAGGCCAGTGGGATGGAAGGAAGCAGCCTTCAGCTGGGGCTTCAGAGTACTGCTACCGTGTAAATTAGAAGCAGCTCCATTCTGTCTCCACTGTAAGTGATAAACAAGGCATGAAAGCGGTAAGATTGAATTATGTCATTCTTGAGCACAGTATGCTCCTTTTAGTGGGCTGAAATTTGTTCTACTAGCTTTGGAAGCTAGCATGCAGGTATTTTACGATTTTGGCTGACTATGCATTTGTTGACTTCTCAGATGTCATGTGAAGGGCCTGCTCTCTGTCTTCTCTGTCTGTGATGGCCATATAGGCTATGCCTATAAATACAGCCAAGACAAGCACTTTGCTCCGGATGTAAGCTGCCCCGATTGTAACTCCTGCACACTGTTAACAGGCTTCAGTAAGTTTGAAAACCAGCATAAAACACAGATTTCTCTGAACTTAAAACTTTGCTGTTTTTACAGTGTGTTATGTTTCTGAGCAGGAAATCTTGATTAGATGCCAAGTTGGTAGGATATTCAATACCCCCCTATAAAATGTTTATAGTTGGGCGTGTATATCTAAGTGCACCCTTCTGTTGCTAAGTTAACATGATTAAAAGAATCCCCCATCTGAGAATCAATCAGGCAGCTGCAGAGTGCAGAGAAATTCCTTCCAATAAACAGTGTAAGCATGAGAGAACCATTCGTGTCAGGACCTCAGATCCAGAGTTCCTCCCAGTATCTTCAGCATTTCCTGGCATATAGACTTGAGCTTTTATTTAGTTCATTGTTTTAAATGACAGAACTGTGATTAAAAATATGCACATCATTTGCTTTCACAGTATAAACCAGAAGCTTGATCTTACCCTAACAAAGGCAGATCCTCAGTGGTTGTAGTATCACAACAGCAGTAACTAAATGGCAGACATCAGATTATTTTTCATAAATATGTGCTTTTATAATTTTTCAGAAGTATAAAATTTGCATGTACATTTGTAAATTATATATGTGGCTCAGTTGCACAAAACATGTATCTTCTCATACTAGGTAATATATTTACATGACACTATTACAACTATAGGAGTGTAGAAGGTTAGCTTTACAAATACCCTATCCTCATTCATATCTTAAAAAGACTGTGGGATTCTGTTTTGAATTCCACCTCTTGATCTTGCTGTGCCTTAAATCATTCCTCCCCTGCTGGGGGAGGACTTCTGAGTCCTTGCCTGGATTTTTGTTTATTAACGGACATTCAGTCTTCTCTGCTCTCAGATAGTTTATTAAGTCTTATCAGAAAAGTTAGGAGTACAGCAGAGGGATGTGAATGCTGAGGAAAATGCGCAGAATGCCACCGAAATCAAGATAACTCGGCATTTTTAAAGCTAAACAATCCAATCAGTGTTTGAAACGACAGATATTTTCACTTTTCTACCAATATTCAACAAATGTTTTTAAAACGTCCACAGGAACTGCGGATTTTTCTATCCAATCACTTTAAACAATTTTTCTGCATTAAATGGAGTAGTAAGAAGAAGAAGAAGGTTATAGAATAACAACAATCCTCCATTTTGGAGTTTTTGCTTTTTATCTATTTGCTACTTTAACAAACCCAACACCTTTATATTTTCACCCTGTGCAACCTTACATAATATTCTATCATGTAGTTCACACCACAGTGCGCTCATGTTCTTCCCAGAGAGTTGGCAGCTTTCTCCATGGACGAAGGTCAAAACCAGTGCTGTCCAGGGGGGTAAAACTCCTTAAAACAGGCAGGGAAATATTCCCCACACTCTGGACTCCCACAAAGGACATGCCAAAACATCTCCATTATGTAGTTTGCAAGCATGCCAAACTAGTGTATAAAATACACTCCATGGTTAAACGATCTTACTATTCCACAAGCAGGAACCATGTGATCATCCTTATATTAAAATTAGCCTCTTAATACCACTTTTACGTTCAAAAATATTTGCTCATTTATAGAAGCTGAAATAAGTTTTAGAGAGCCTTTTCAAAAGTATACTTGGTTTCCATTTGTTACCCATTATTGCAGAAAGCCTTTTTATAAACTGAATATTTTAGTAAGGAGACTTGACAGAGCAGGCACACGGACATGCCAAGTGAGCGCCTTCCCAAAGCTGCTATGTCCTGTGGGACAGACCGAACCTCCACCAGCCATTGCAACTGCCCAGCTCCAGGTGTTTTTCAGTCTGAGTGCCTTCAGGAGTTCTACCTGTTGTTCAGTGTCTCAAGCCTTGCAGAAGTGTGTTTGACTGAGGAGCAGATCCACAAGTGGCTGTAACCCCTGGCTGCATGGTGGCTGTGTCACTGCCATCCCGCAGCCTGTGTGCTGGTTACAAGAGGTCACTGATGACAGTGCATTTGGTCCTGTCACAGTCTCTTTTTATGTGTCTCAAACCCCCATAGAGCATGGCACATTAAGCAATCAGCTAGGCAAATTGGACCCAGGAGTGCAGTAGAGCATACTGCAGAGAAAGGCAGCAAGCGGCTGGGAAAGCTGCATATGTGACCTTACACAGCACTTGTCCTTTTATGACTGGCTGAGGCCAGCGATGCTCTCAGGAGGACAGCTGCACACTCACTTCTGGGGGGCTGGTGCCAAGCCACTGGAATTCTGCCACTGTAACTAATGAACTCCCTTAGGAACGTCTGAGTTAGGTTTAACATTTTGCAAAATGCCTTTATTCCCAAATGCGCTGGTAAGGATGTCCAGCTGGTCTGGATGCACAAGACTTCACAGGATGCCCACTACACAGCCAAAGGTTAATAAAGCTAAGGTACAAACTTAAAACCACATTTGTTCTTTGAATAGTTCACCAGATAATGTGATTTTCCACCAAATTAGCAGCAGATGAATTATCAAGGTTCTGCTGGCTTTTCTGACATGAAACCTGTGCTGCTTGAGGAAGGGAAGAACTTTCACACAGGGGTGCTAGAGAACATGCAGTTGGGGAGCACTGCTATCTCGCTGTTAGTCAGAAGAATGCCCCTCTTCAGCATAAACTCCAGTTCCGCTAGAACACTCACCCTAACAGTCTCTGCCAAGTTCCCTAAATACTGTCTGTACGAACAATCAGTAAGTAGAGAACTGGGTGCGTTTAGTCTACTGTGTGCTTTTAGAAAGCTCTTATGCTGCAATTAGTACCTGGACAAGGTAAGTTATGACAGTCCATTTCCTTGGCACCCAACAGGCACTAATGCCCATGTGAAAGAGCATTTAGGTAGTTCTGTTCAGCTCCAAGCAAGCAAAAAACACTCTGCAAGCATAGGGTGATGATAAAACAAAAGGGAGTTTTGATGTTGACTTTGACCAGCACAAAAGCAGACCCTTTTCATTAGAGACTCCATGGTGGAATTAAATTGGCCTCCTGGTGCTCCTGCTGCCCCTTGTGGGTAAATTCATGTGTGTTTTAGCCTCTGCCTAAGCCTAAGGCTTTAACTACAGAGTTTTACCTTTATTCTCTGATAGAACTCCTTCCTTAGGTACTTTGCCAGTACCTTCCTTAGAGTTTAATGTACCATCTTCAGCCTCACATTGGCAGGACTCTCTCAGCTCTCTCTCAGAGTTCATCAATAGAGAGGTTTATATATTTGTAAAACATTACAGTGCTTTAATAACTGAAAAAGTTAATAGCAGAAGGCAGTTTTGTATGTAATGCTATCTCTGCACAATCATTGTTTATCTCTTCAGAGGGAACCTGCAGTAGTTGTTGTATTCACACAACAAAGAAATACTTCCTTTCCTGCTCTGGCTACACCAGAAAAGAAAGGGTGGCTGGCTGGAAGAAAGGTGAAGATACAGGAATAACCACAAGTGAAGTGCTCGAGAAGCTAGCAGCATTTCGTGTGCTCAGACTGAGAGCCATACCCATGCTTACTAGAAACACAGAGATTATCTTGGCAGAGAATTATCAGTCTTTCTGCAATCATGAGCAAGCTTTAGAACAATTTTTGAAGGAAAGAATAATTAAGACCTAAAGGTAAGTAAAAAATTATGTCGATAAAATGATTAGGGCAAACTCAGCTGGTATCTCTTGTTGATTGTACCTGGATGCTAAAACTGTCAAGCTAACTTGCTAAGCCAGGTTGATTGGATCACTTGCAATGATTCTTGTCTTGTACTGGACAAATACCCTTAGAACTGGGTATCAAAGTGAATAAGGAGCCAGCACAAGACAACTTGGGCAAGGAGTTTCTGGGTGGGAAGGAAAATAATATTGGCATTCCTCAAGGTGTTGTGCCTGATAATCTTAAAGATTTTCCTTTATTACCATGGCACAGGTGAGAAAGTTCTGAAGTCTTGTCAGCATGAAAGAGGGATGGAATATTAAAAGCACTGCATATCACTGGTGCCTAAAGCAGTGCAAATAAGGTGGCACTTTTTGGGCAGAAAACAGGCCATATATGAAAGTAGGAGCTATTTGGAGGTTAGATGTCAAAAGCAAACAGTTAATTAGGCTTTTTTGTTAGTGATACAGAAAGAAAAGCACTTCTGGAAGTTCAGTCTTACTACTTGAGAAAATTTATCTGGCATGAATCTCCTGTGGGAGGTGTCTCATACACTCAAAAGGTAGCTGTGAAACCTGTTGTTCAGTCAGCTAAAGCTGTGTCAGATTAGCCTGACCTTCAGAAGGGTGTCTGCTCCAAAAAGGCCACCCATAGCTCTGAGAGGGCTGCAGCAAGGAAGGAATGAGGATAGTGGTTGACCATATCATGACAATGATGGGATGGTTGTGAAAAAGGCAAACAGATACTTTATATATTCAAAAAGCTTTTTCTAAAGCAGAGTACTGATTTATTCCCAGGCATATATAACCAGAACTCATCGGCGCGCAGTTCAAGAGACCTGTACTCAAGGAGGAAGAGCTCAAGACTGCACCATGGGTAGAGAAAGCTGCAACCATCAGTGGGAGAATGGAAAATATATATTTATTAACAGTGCCTAAAGGAGATGGGCTTGTTTCGCCTCACAGAGTGAAGGTTGAGGAGACCTCTGTCACCTTGTAAAATGTATCATAGCAAAGGAAGAGTTTTTAAAATTCTTAATATGATGTTGGTGAAGGATCATAGTCTGGTTAAGAATAAATTTGAACTCAAAATACAAAGTTCAGAAACTATCAGAGCTTTTGATATTGGCCAATGACCATTCTCAAAATGTTGTTTGATGTGTTTGTAATCAGGGTTGTTTTGGTTTGGGTTTTTCTCTGAGATAAATATCATAGTGAAGGGTCCTACAGAAACAAGAATTTTGCACTATTATTAAGACCCTTATAATGGGATCTTGCTACCTCCTCTTTATTTCTGGTTCAAGCTTCAATATTGTACCTTCTCCAGCACGTTCTCAGTATCAGTCTATTAAAGAAGTTCTAGTTGTAAAGGTTATTTTCTGAAAATGGATGAGTCTTCCTGAGCTGCTAGTCTTGCCTGAGAAATACTTACCAGCAGCTTACTCCCAGAAACCTCCTATGCCCAAGAGGCAGGATGTCAGGGGAGTTCTGATGCTCAGTATACATAAATAGCAAGGTGACATTAGACAGTAGAAATCTTGGTAGGCAGTAAACTGGTACTTGTCTGTGACAGCATAAATGTAAGGGTAAACATCTAGTCCTTTTAGGTTCTCCTTTACCCTAACAGCCAGGAGTTGATTTACGAATCAGCCTGTGTTGGAAGCTGAATGAGTGAATAATATTTCTGGACTGGTTGCAAACATGCCGACTTGTGGCCATCATTAAGAATCAGCCCCACTAGTCTGGGTTCAGTGTGTAAGAGGTACTTCCTTTTGTGCTGGCATTTCTACAGCATCCTTAGGTAGAAATTTGAAGTGCAAATAAAGTGGAGGGAAGAACAGGAGCATATTAAAATTTTACTTTGAAGAACTGCAACCCAGTTTTTTCATGAGCTTTTAAAGATATTCATTTCAGTGACACAGGTGTTACCTAATGTTTGATTAAAATGTAACATACAGACAGATTAGAGTTGTGAACTCAAAGTGGTTGCCACAGATCAGGACTGTCTTCTGGAAATACAGTCCAGTTGGTCCTCTCTCCTAGTACAGAGTAAGTCAAGGATGTGCAAAGATAAAAAAGATGAAGGCAGACTCTTCTTGAGAACCCTTCCTCTGAAAGGAAGGGTGAACTGGATGAGCTGCAACAGAAAAAATCACTCAGTTCACTGTTGTTTTCCCATCACCCTATTCCCGAGGATCACGGAGACATGGGCAAGTGTGTGTTGCCACCGGTAGGATGAACATCTGCAGGTTGGGTCCTGTAAGAAGGATGCCAAAGTGCTATTTACATACAGTTTTTGGTCTGACTCTATGAAAAGGAGAGGATGTAATACAGTTCTGGACCACAAGGCCATATAATGGCTGGGCTCTCAAGTTTTCCAGTGGTATTCTTGATGGGTCTGTTGTTGATGCAAACATCTCCGTGTACGCATTCGTGGCACAGTGACAGAACTTGTCCTCTGACCAGTAACGAAGGCCTAAAGTAGAGTTTGCAGAATACTTCTTTATCCTCTCTGCACCATCATTTTCTGTACAGAAATGTAAAACCTTCGTCCTGTTACATGTGAGATTCATAGAAACTCTCAGACACGCTCCTTCTCCACCTCATGCAACTCAGGCTCAGCTCTTACTCATGCAAGAAGGAGTGCCGGTGAAAAGTGTTGTCTGTCATCTTTAGATTTCTCTTTGTATGGCTTAATAAGTGCTGTGGTAGTGCAGGTTGCTCAGAATTGCTGTTGGGGGCATTGTGAGAATGCAGTGAACTTTCGCAGCTTTCGTAGAAAGTAGGACAGGAGCAAAGAGGCAGCAAGAAGCAGCTCTGCAAGGCAGTAAAGAGGTGTGAGACTCCTCTGCGGGGGCTCTTCCTCACTGACTCATCTGAGAGCTGTACTCCCACTTTTCATTTGAAAATGAACCTTTACCCCTCCCTCGACTGTAGTTGTCCCTAACAGTGTTGGCATCACCTTTACACCTCTTTCTCTCACAAGCCTGTGTGGGTGGTGTTAGCTTTGCACATGAAAACACTGGCTAGTGCTCAGCCTTGCTCTTTTGTTCTGGTAGTGGTCACCATTGGGTATCTTTTATACTGTCAAAAATGTTTCCACCATGGCAAACCTAGGGATGGAGACTGCTGCGAGGTGAGATGCTCCTCCTAGCACACAGTGGATAACACCAGCCAGCAGAGACATGGGGGGAAGGTCTCTGCTCTGGAGTTCTAGCAACTGCCTTGCTTTTTAAACACCCGTGAGACAGTCTCGCATTACGTGTGAAATGAATCCATCAAAAACGATGACAGGGGAACATGGATCAAACTGCCAGATGGAAGAAAGGCATACTTACAAGACTCCTTGTTAATCATACCGAATGTTTCAGAGGGGAGCACAGTGACTCACAGAAGGGAGCTGCTCTTCTATCCTCCATGCAGGTGTACTGATGGTGACAGCATACTGCCACCGCATGTGGGTGGTGGCTCTTTGAAACATGAAAGGAAAGAGTAAAAAGACCTGGATATTTGAATTACACCCTTAAGTTAATTCAGTCCTTCAAGCTTTCCATTGTCTTCCTCAGGAGTGAAACAAACATTCTGGTTCTACAGCTGAATGTGATGTCCAAGTCACAACTTGACAAGTCTGGCACTACCCAGAGTCAATAGCCTGAGTCCTAAATCCTGACTGCAGGCACATCCCTTGCAGGGAGTAGCCTTTCAGGGATGTGACAGATGTGACCTCACAGCCACCTTCCAGCCATGGGCTCCTGCTGCCATGAGATCCACATAAAACACCAACTTGTACAGAAAATCATGCTATGAAAAGCCAATGTCCGTAAAGGAGACGGAGGAGTCCTGCAACTTTATTCAAATAAAGGGAGAGAGTCCCCTGGGGCATATGCCCATGGGGTTTTCTCTCTCAAGGGTTTGGAGGGCACAGCCTCCTTTTATCCCAAACTCCTGGCTGCATGTTGCCCTCTTCCTTTCCCCATTGGCTGAGGTACTAGGAAAGGTACAGCCTTCCTGAACCAGCGACCACATATTCCCCCCTTGAACCCGTCATTTCCCCCCAAAGTTCAGAAACTCCGGCTTGCATGGACCCATACGTCTATTTCAGGAGTCAAACTGTCCAGGTTCTGTAACAAACCTGTGGCTTGAAGTTGGTAGAGACATTGAGACCCATTTCAAAGACATTAACACCCATACCCTCACCAAACATGGAATTGTTTGTAAAGACATTAGCACACATCTTTCCTATCAAACTCATGTAAACCTGTAATCTCTTGGAAAGTTCCTGAATGGTGCTTAGCCTTTATGGATTGAATCCTTTACAAAGACTAGAAGCAGTGAGTCAAGGCTTTTCTAGAATCACAAAATCCTGCTTCTTAACCCAAGGCCATTTGCTGTTAGAATGGGCACACAGGGAGCAGGAAACAAAACTCGGCCTGTCGCTCCTGCACAAACAGGATGCAGCAGCAACACACCCAGAAAGGTTTAACAACATCTCACCTGAAAAATGAGTCAACAGATCGGCATTTTGAGGAGTGAGTAGAAATTTCCTGTTCCCAGGACAACAGCACTAAGCAAGACTGAAAAGTGATGTTTTCTGTTATTGTGGAAATGCAGTCTAGGCTGCAACATCCAGGATGGAGTCAGGCTGATTTCAGCATTACAGTCAGAGCTGACTTAATCAATGATCATTTATTATCCTTCTCAGTTGCTGTTGTCACAGCTGCTGCTTCATCTTAGCAGGCACATCACAGCCCAGTCCATCTTAGGCCAGTATGGCTCCCTCAAGGATGAGTCTCTTTCAGACATACCCACTGCAAAAATACCCATGGTGTCACTTGCAAAGACCAAGATCAGGGTTGCAATATCCAGCATGAAAAATACACAGGAATTCAGTGGTAATTGGAGAGCTTTTTCTGTCCACAAGTGTTTCACAAGTGGTTTTGGAGTTTTTTTCCAAACTGTAAAAGTAGAAGGCATGATGCTGAAGAAAGACATGCTTGTTTTAGGCACTGGAGAAATTGTGCAGCAACAATTAGCCTTTATGCAAAGATTAATCCTTAAATAGTGAGGTATGGGTCTCTTTTAACACTGCTTGACTTTTCCACAGGAGGTTTTGTATTTATAAGTGATTGTTCCTGCTCACACAGAAAACTTCTGTCTCTTCATCTGCTTCCCTGGAGACTTCTGAACTTGTCATCAACCTGATATCCCAGTCAGAGGAATACTTCCCCACTGTGCAATGAAAATTTATCAGCTTGTCCTTCAGCATGTCTCAACAACTCAGAGATTATTAACTCATCTTTCAAGTGATTAATACTTCTGGGTGTTTGAGAGGCATAACTCTGGTACTTGTGAGGTGCTGAGAGGCCACAGAAAAGAAGACAGAAAGGGAATGCAAAGCATGACAGTTTGGATTGAGGGGCAGACTAACCCTGCTCTATTTCGAGTCCTGTACCCACTCCACCTGGGTCCCATTTTAACTGGCCTCTGTAGCCCCACAACACAAACAGCGAACAGCCCCTTTTAATCTCCTTCCTTTGTATGACAATCCAGATCTTTGAATTCTCAAGGGAGTACATCTGAGAAGAAGTCATTTCACTTAGAGCTGCCTAATTATAGCCACGTTGACAGCCACAGTTGTAACTCCTCTGCTAAGAGATTTTTAGTATTCATCAGTAGGCACCTCATTGGTCGCTGCAGAGTACCTGTCAGTCATGATAATTACTAATTTGTTTTAACTTGCCTCAGAAGCATTCCTAGAATTTATGGCTGTGCTGTGAGTTGATACAGGCCTTGCTATTCCAGCTTTGCCTTCTACTATGACAGAGGTATGGCAGAAGTGCAACATATACTGTCATCATGGCCTGTCTGTAAGTGATGCACTAAGAAAATGCATGACCCCAATGCATACATGTTTACACCATGTACAACACCCAGAAGCACCTTGCTATGAAATCACTCCTAGGATTGCTTTTGTGGCTCTGCCTGCATTTTGAGTGTACACACTGATAGGTGTGTGTTTATAATTTTCCAGAAAAGCTGGTCTGTCTGTCCTTGCACGTATGACTGAGGCAGCTAATAGGGCTGCTGCATTCAAATAGAGTCAGGTCAAGCAAAGAAGAGCAAGGCAGGATAAAGGATAAAGGCTATTTCACAGCCAGGCAGACATGGGTCCGGTGCTTTTGTCCAAAAGTTCTCATATCTTGCTCCTAAACTGACCCTGACAGCCCTGCAGAAAGCAAAGTTGCTTCAGAAAGACTGTCATGCCCCCTATTACAGCAGGGGATGTCCACAACACTGCTTTACTGGAATGCATTGGTGCCAGTAAAGAGCACCCAGATCATGTAAAACACAAGGCAAGAGCAGCATAAATACAGAAATCTGTGCTCTAATAAAAGGCTAATGTTCTAACCAGAAAGTTGGAAATTAAGCAAAATATCCCTTCCCTCCCACCACATACTGCATGGCAAGCCTGGACCATGCTTCACCCCAGCCTGCACACCAGGACTTCTCCACAGCATGTCCCTGCCATTGCCCAACAAGCCACCCCAGCAACTCTGATGCCTCTGAACCGCTCCCCCACAAGCCTCCCCCTCCACTTCCCACCCAGCTTTCTGCCTACCACGGATATTGGGTGGCTTTCTAAGTCATGATGAGCATGTAAGAAGCTTTCCAGCTTGGCCCAGTAGAGCTCCTCCCCCATTTTATCTCTAATTTCTGCACCCCTATAGTGCTGAGCCATGGCTGTCAGCCTGGAAAATGCAGTCTCTGTGAACTTCCCTGAATGCCCCATGCATGACAGAAGAAGGGGATTTACATGCAACACCTCACCTCTGCTGTGCTACTGCTCTCAGGAGAGTCCCACAAGGATGTATCATAAATTGCTCTAAGTGTGCCGGAGTTGTGATTTTTTCAGCTCGGGTGCCTGTTACCCGTGTCCATCCTGACTGGAGGCGGTTTCCTTGCATACCCTGCTCCAGGTCCTGAGCTTTTGGAAGTGCCCTGGGCATCTCTGTTTAGTCGCAGCAATTCCAACAAGAAGATCATGACATGGTTCCCGAGGTTGGGCAGGGAGGGGTCCCTGGCAGGGAGAGCAGGGTTACTAAGCATGTGGGCTGCCCCAGTGCAGTGATTCTGCCCAGATCAAGATTTCCCTCTGCCAGCACCAGTCCTCTGCAGGAACACCTGGGCCATAATCCCCACAGAGACCAGTCCCAAAGTCTGAAGCATGGTAGCCATTAAGAATTTCTGAGTTTAGAAGAGATTCACTCACTGTTTCATATTACAGATACGCTATTAATTATTTTGAGTGGGTACTGAAGCAGTAAGACTCTGTGTTCCCTGCAGGAGAAGGCTGCTTCAGCAGCACTGCTCTGGCTTTTGATGCTATTGTTTTAACTCAAAGACCCATCATACAATCAGTTCTGCTACTGGTCCTTGAATCCAAATAATTTCCTTTCTATCAAATAGAAAGTTTAATTTGATGAACAGACAGATGTTTCAAACTGTGACCTTTCCCAAGGTGAAGTACTCAGTGGATGTATTATTTACTGGTTTTCAATTTTTCCACAGGCAGACATGTCTATTCCGTCAGGAAGGTTAAACAAGAAGATGTTTAAAAATTCATTTAAGTGCAAATGCAGTCCTTACTAGTGTAGTAATTCTTTCTCTTAACTACACATTTAAGAGCAAGATGTGCTTATACAGGAGGATAAATGATAGCTTGTCTCAGGCAGGACTGACAGCTTGTAGATATCCAGTGCTGGCCGCAGGTGCAGCGTAAATGGTTTTCAGCCCTTTCCTTGGACTCGCTTGCCATCCATCTGCTCTCTGAAATTGGACCGTCCTTTAAGTGTGGAGTACCTTGGTTTGTCTCAGCATCTAAGCTCAGGTTCTTTGAAGGGGACAGCACTGAGGTGCTCAGAGCACCAGCCATGCCAGCTGACCTTGCAGGGCTCTCGTTAGGTGGGCCAGGGCCTTGTGCAGGGGTGCAAGTGGAGGAAAGGCTCTTCATTTTGGAAACATTGCTCTTCTCTCCCTCTGGGGTAGGAGCAGAGGTCACCTTGGAGGTCACTTGCAGGCTTGTCTCTTCTGGCTCCTAAGGATCTTGATAACTGAGTGTGGCTAATTCACAAGATTCTCTTTTCTTCCAGACCAGTGTAGCTTAAATTTTTCCAGATTGGTTAAATAATATTTCCAACAGATGCAAGCAAAAACCCCACTAGTGGATTATGGCAAAGTAGAACAATTTGCTGAGAAATTAGTTCATTTGATTGGAAGTAGTACATTATATGCTGTAGTGAATCCTTTAGAACTTGAAAAATGTGCATGAATAATGTAAATAAGAGCAACATTTTGTACGCATCTTTCTGGGAAAATCAGTCCTGACAGCTTGTTGGATTTGCCTCTTCTGGCTATTTGTGATGGTGACTGAGAAACTCTTCCTGATTGAGTGTTCAGTCAAGTAAAAAGGAAGAATAAAACCAGCATAGGCTCTTGTATGTTCTATTATAAAAACTGACAGTGCCTGGCCCTAACACAATGTGTTATTCTCCCATGCCAAACTGGGGCTGGGCTCCTATACAGACTTTTTTCCCGAGCTCTGGCTGCCGACACCATCCTCCGATTTACACTGTGTAACACAGAATCATTAACATATGCCAAGCAACTTTAAATTCCTTCATAATCAGGAGTAATCAGTAACACAGGATAAAAATAGTAAGTAAAAACTGCAGCCCAAGTGATAAAAATAGCCTGACTGAAGCAGTGAAGATGGAAGACAGCAGAGCTTGTGGCAGCAAGACGAGGACCTCAGAATCCTCCTCTTCCTCTGCCTCCCACATGCGCATTTATAGTCTCAGCGCAAGGTGCCATTAATACCCTATGGACCATGAAACGGGGGGTTCTGCACCAAGGAAAGGATTTTTCTGTAAGCTCTCTAGACCTTGGAAGAAAGGGCACGCTTGATGGTGTTTGCATAGCAGGCATCACAGCTCAACTCCCCCTCTCACTTTTGGTCCCCAGCAGAGTCCCTGCATCAGCAGCCAGGCTCTGAGTTTGATCAGTCCAGCACATCTTTTTCACACCCGCACCACCTCCCTATCCCTTGGCAAGAGCCACCCTGGTGCACACTAGCAGGTGGGCAATCCCAGTTGCTGCGCCGGGGAGCAGTGAACCCCTCCAGGTGCCTGCAGCACAGCACCCAGCACGACAGGGTCAGCACTCGCAGTCCTGGCGCAGCACTCCTCTCCCTCGAAGCCCTCTCAGATGAATCAGCAGCACTCTGAGCATGAAGCACTGTCCCCTGGCACTCCCAGAGCCCACTGCACAGCCCTCATCTTGCTGCTGGAGAAATGTGGTGGCACTGCCACATCCTGCTCTTTGGGCGCATCAGTCTTTGGGAGCTGCACTGGTTGCAGAGGGCATATCCCCGAGGGCACAGGAAGGAGTGCCCGGCTCTGTGTCTGGACTGCAAATGAAACATGGTTAGCAGGGTGTGGAAGATGTAGGGACTTCCAGTCCTTTCCAGTTCTTTCCCACATTCTTAGAATGGGTGTGTAGAAAATGAAGAAATTAAGCAGCTTGCTCTGCTATTTTTCCTCTCCTGTGACCCAGGCGACAGTGAGTAAGTGTAGTGCCCGTGATATACTCTTATTACCATAGTAACTCAGCCAGGAGCTGATGATTGCACAAGTATATGCCAAAAGGGAAGGACTGCCTAAGGAATAAATCAGCTCTCTGCTAAATGGGTGCATTGTCCCTATCTGCACTTGATATGCCTTAGAAGGCAATGGGATTCCTCTGGCACACAGTGAGAGCAAATTACACCCTAGGTCTAAGTCTGTGCTTGCAAAGCAATCTTCCCAAAGGATCTAACATTTTACACCTAAACAAAAAATTACCCACCCCTTATTAGAAGAGGATGTTTTTCAGCAAGGGTCTGCACTGCCCTCTGCATTTCTCCCATTTCCTTTGAAGCAAGGACATGGGGTGCAGCTCCAGCTATGCCACCTGTGAGAGCACAGGCATGTCCACAGTTCTCCATAACAGCAGCTGCTCCATGCAAAGAGGGGGCCAGCATTAATGTTTCAGCTTAGTGAGAGCGGCTGGAGCCTCCAGGCATGGGATGCCCTTGGCAACACAGTGTCTAATATCCAAAATCTCTGCTTTAGCTCTGGTGCTCTGGGATGAGAAGGCCTTAGAACAGACTGTGGTGATGAGACAGTCCCTTGCTCTGGGCTATACCATCTACCTGAAAACCTCACAACAGCAGCTGGTGTTTCATGCTCTTGCCATCACAGTGCTCCATGGGGTCTGAAATCACTGTCGCACCCTTCAGGCAAGTAAGGACTGAAATACAAAGAAGTCAGACAGGTAGCAAGGCCATCAAAGGGACATGTAGCAGGGCAAGGATTTGAAAGCTCATGTCTCAGGTGAATATTGTGTGAGTCCATAAGTGATCTCAGGGTCACACATCCTTTTCTAAAACAATTAAGATCAAAGAGGGCTACTCCAATTACATGGAGTTTTCTTCATATTTTCTTCTTAGTTTTGCCTTTTGGGTAGTAGTCTTTATACCAGCATTAAAACTGCTGGTCTAACATTCACCATTGTTATTCAGGGCCATAAAATTTTGCTTAGTATCCAAGGAGTGAGAGGGACACAGAGGAGCAGGATTAGACCATTTTGGCAGTCATGGACACCACAACTCTGTGAAGGCAACATTAGATAGTGATCACCCTTCAAACTCCATCCTTCCCAACAGCCCAGGACACCTCCTTTGATAAGACAGAAAAAAACGTGTCCATCACTGACATGACATTATGGTGGGAAGTAGCAAAGTCCTGCCACACAATCCTGCCTATTTGGATAAAAATGTTTCTGGAATATTTTCATAACCTTTCCACCAAGTGCTGTTAACAGGTACAAGGATAAGGCTCAATTATGCAAGGTTTCCACTTGAAGTTTCTGGTCAGCAATAGCTCAAGCTCCTCTCTACCCCTACCTAGAAACCTGCAAAAGGAAAACCTTCTCTTGAGTCCTGAAGCTGTACCAAAACCAAAAATATATATATTGCGGAGGAGAGGAGAACTGGTGTGTTCATTTGGGAACACACGGAACATAACTCATGTATATGAGCTATATATATTTATATATATATGTGTGTGTATATATCTACCTATTTGTGCATATAAATCCTGAGAGATATCTCCCCTGCTGCTGTGGATAACTAACCTCTGTCCTCTCAGGGCACAAGGTGGCAAGGCTACCTGGGCTCCTGTCCCCATCTCACATTTTTCTCTGTCTTTGACCCATAAAGGCACCTGCTGACATTAACAACCCATTTGAGCAGAATAACCAAAATGCTTCACTAGGAGGCCAGAAGCAAGTATAATAGCATCCTGTCACTGGGTCTTCCTGAGCTTTACCAGCAGAGAGCAACAGTTGATCGTGCTGCTGGCCCATTGTTTCAGGGCTGATACTGGAGCCAGGGACATGCCACAGGGCCAGGCTGGGTCTCAGCACACACAGGACAGACAGAGACTTCCTGGATGGCCTCTCCTGCTTCCAGCCACTCATGAAAACCAGAGCCCAAAGGCATTGCAGTCACTGGGACCCTGAAGGGCTCTGCCAGGGCAGAGGCTTGTTTCAGCAGGGCTGCTTGGGGGAACCCACAAAATGTTCCCCAAAGCATGGACTATGGCTGCAGCAGGCACATGACTGATAGTCACACCAAGAAGGAAGATGTGCTTGGCCAGAGCCAAGACTGCCATCCCAGTGCTGCCACTGCAATCAGACAGTGTAGTACATATGCTGAAAAATAAGAGTATACTGGAAGATGGGCCTTTCATTTCCCTGTACCTGAGCTGCAAGGCGGACATTTCTACTTGAAAGGGAACTGAATAAATGAACTGCTGCTTCGGTTACAGGAAAAATTAATAGTGTTGTCATAAATGTCTCCACAAATCTCAGTGACAGTTGCAGGGGACTTTTAGCATTTGATCTTCCTTGTCTCACACCTGTGTTTCTGGGTAGCTCACAGCACTTGTATGCCAAAGCCTGAGAGTGTTCACCACCCAAAACGTTCCAAGCAGAGTACGTAAGTTCCAGATTAATTGAACTCAGATGAACAAAGGCACAAACCTTTTGACTGAGTGAACACATCACAGAAATAAAGAGAGAAATAGCATCAGTCTGGTCTGCGCTCAGGTCAGAGGAGCTCCTGAGGAAGATCCCTGTTTCATTTACCTCCCTCTTTAACAGACACAACCCTCTTGCCTTCCTCCTGGACTTAACTGGTTTTTTTTCTTACATTTCCTGAATCTTGAAGGAATTCACCTCCACTACACAGCAAGGAGGGTTTGTTTCATACAGATCACCAACAAAATCAGAGCCTGCACAACTTACACAGTTCCTGCCTGGATGAGAAACACCATCTCTGAGTGCTTATTGCACATGTGTGAAACTCAGTGGCGAGCCATGGATCTACAACAGTCAGGAGGTGATGGCAGGGGAGAGCAGACACTCCTGATAGCCACTGCTGTCTTTCACAGCAAAATCTGAGGGGAAAATAGGCAAGTAAGTAAAGTATAGTAAATGTGACAGTGAAGAGGACCCTTGTCCTCTGGCAGTACAGCTCCCATGATGGGGCATCCAGTCAAAACCAGACTTGGACAACTTCCTTTGAAAGCTAATGCATTATTTTACCTACTCTTCTCTTGAGATACTAATGCAAAAGTACTTGGGGGAATGTCTTTAATTATGAGGCTTATGTATAAAAGTCTTGTTGCAAGGAAGAGCCTTCTTGCAAGGCTGACTGGCCAGCTCATACCTCCATTCCTACTGGGGTCAGACACCAATAGGCACTGAGTGTGTCCAGACCCCCAGAGCACCTGCCCCTTTCTCTTTGCTGAAATCTCTTTACAACAGGACAAACCAAAAGGTGATACATGCCAGTCCCAAGCTTGTTTCTAAAATACTAATGGAAACAGAAAACGGGGTCAGAGACAATGTTAGAGCTTTGTATGTGACAGCTGCACTTAAGGAATCATACTGGAAGGAGTCCAGGGCAGAGGAAAGATGAAAAGGAGAAGAAAGTTGAGATAAAAGTCAGTGGAGCGGCTGGAGTGTGTGCTAATGCTGGGGGAGACTCTGCAGCTAATGATGAGATGACAGTGTGCAAAGAGATTTGAAAGTGGAAGCCAAACTGGGAAGTCAGATGAAAAGCTGGAAAAGGCAGGTGCTGAAGTGTGTGTGATCATGGAAAACAGTGTGGAGAGAGAATGAAAGTGGGAACAGCAGAACAGAAAGGTTTTCTGAAAGGAGAAGAGACATCTGTCGTCTGCTCTACCAGGCTCAAAGGAAAGCAAAAGGAGTCAGTGGCATCTCAGCCCTCTCTGCAGCAGGTGGCTTGCAGGCTCCCTCCCCACCAAAGCTCTGGGGAGTCACAGTTAAATGCAGTGAAGTGGAATAAGATAGGCTGGAGCATTGCAGTGTGGCAGTGTGTGAAGTCTGGAAGGTAGTTTCTAAATCCACCTGGAATTTGTTCCTCTGATCTTCAAGGAAAATTGTGTTCACAGACTTGCTAAGACACAAAAATTGAAAAAGCTCAAGTTTACTATATGGTGGCAAAACATTGAATTCTGTAGCAGCAGGGGAAGGAGCTGTGGGTTGCCAAAGCCCTGAGATAGGTCGAGTGTAAGCCTCCAGCCCTGGACCTTGCACCCTTGGGGCTCTAGGGGTCCCAGGAGCCCTTCTGTCAGGGTAGTGCTCTTAGGAATCATCTTTCTTCTCAAGTGTGAGGACTTTGCGATCTCTCCACAGCTGTCTGCAGGCTGTTTTCTGAGGAACAGACGGCGGTGAGACATTGTGTGTACTTTGTTTTCAGCAAGGCCATCTTAGGTGTGTGGAACTGGCTATTTAAGCACCCACACCCTGTCTTTGCTCTGATTGTCAGCCCAGTTGGTTATGCTCCACTCTGCTCCAGCCCCACGTGAGAGGGAAACCCAGCCCTTGAGGTCTCTCCTTGCACAGGGGTAACGAAGATGTCTCCCTCCAGCCCATGCACTGGATCTGCAAAGGGCCTGTTTCCATTAAAACCAACAGCAACCTGCTTTTGGGACAGACTCTGAGCTTCCTTATTCCCATCTCAAATGACAATGGGAGCAGGGGAGGTGTGAGCCAAAGATAACTGAGGAGCCAAATGCTTGCATCCCCAGCTCTTCTTTCAGGCTCTGTAGCTCTGCAAGCCTGGGTCACTGTGGTGGGTTAACCCTGACTGGACACCAGGTACCCACCAAAGTCACTCTATCACTCCTGTCTTCAGAGGGACAGAGGAGAGAAAATACAATGAAAAGTTTGTTGGTTGAGGTAAGGACAGGGAGAGATCATTCAGCAGTTATTGTCATGTGCAAAACAGACTCAATTTGGAGAAATTAACTGAATTTATTGCCAATCATATCAGAGTAGTATGAGAATTAAACCCAATCTTAAAAACACATTCCCCCCACCCCTCCCATCTTCCTGGGCTTAACTTTATTCCTGACTCTCTACCGTCTGCCAGCAGCGCAGGGGGACAGCACAGGGGAACAGGGAATGGAGGTTGTGGTCAACTCATCACACATTTTTTTCTACCACTGCTTCCTCCTCAGGGAGAGGACTTCATTCCCTGCTCCAGTATGGGGTCCTTCCCATGAGAAACAGTTTTCCATTAGTGTTAGCCCCTCCCATGGGTTGTAGTTCTTCACAAACTGCTCCAGCATGGGTCCCTCCCACAGGGTGCAGTTCTTCAGGCACAGCCTGCTCCAGTGCAAGTCCCCTGTGGGGTCGCAAGTTCTGACAGCAAACCTGCTCTAGCATGGGCTCCTTTCCCTACAGGTTCACAGGTCCATCAGGAGCCTGCCTTAGCATAGGCTTGACACAGGGTCTGAGCCTCCTTCAGGCACCCTGCTCTGGTGTGGGATCCTCCACAGGCTGCACGTGGATATCTGCTCCACCATGGGATGCCTCACCATGGCCTTCAGCATGGGCTGCAGGGGAATCTCTGCTCCAGTTCTTGGAGCACCTCCTTCCCCCCTCCTTCACTGACCTTGGTGTCTGCAGAGTTATGGCTATCACCTAATCTCATTCTGGTCTTCCCTGGCCACAACTGTTTCTGCGCAATAACATTTTTCTCTTATTAAATACATCATCTCAGGAGTGCTACCACCAACACTGATGGGCTCAGTTTTCCCAGGGGTGCTGATGAGTTCAGCCTTGGCTCGCCACTGGTCTGCGTAGAAACCGCCTGGCATTCACACTATAGGACACAGAGGAAGCTTCTAGCAGCTTCTCACAGAAGCCAACCCCTATAGCCCCCCACACCACCTGTCCCCCCCAAAAACCCCGCCACATAAACTCAATACGTTCACTTCCCAGATCAGGAGTCCAGGACACCCAGTGGTGGCTTTACCACCATCCAGGAGTGTAAAGAAGAGTGAATGGAGGTTCATCCCTTAAGGCCAAATGTCTCATAGTGGCCAAACCCACAGAGAGGTGGGTTTGAACATGTCCCATCACAGCCCATGAGTTAGCCTCTAGTGTAACATTCCACGCTGGTGGCCATGAGGAATCCCAGGCACTCACCAATTCAGGTCTTCCCATCTCAGCTTGGGATGCTGTTGCCCACTGTCTGTGAGACATCAAGAACTCAAAGATTCCTGCCTTATCTGTGTACTGGCACCCTTCACTGATGCTCCAAAACTTCCCAAATACATATATGTTGCGATAACGAGCGACGCAGAGTCCCCAGGCAGGTGCAAAGGAGAGCCTCTTTATTGCAAAAACCCGGCCTTTTTAAGCAGTTAGCCGGTTATCTGTTTACATAGTTTTAAAGCACAACAAACAGAATTCAACCAACCACCATACACCACGATGTGAGCACGTGACAGTCACGCAGCATGTTTTTCTACCCTTAATTCAGCCGTGTCTCTTTCCCACAGTCCTTTTCTACTTAGCCGAAGTAACAGGCCTGAGCCATGATTTTACAAAGGCAATGAGGCATTCATGCAACACATATATATATATAAAAGCAGCCCAAATCCAAGGTTTCAGCAGTATGAGTGATGGGAACCTGACAGTATGTTTAAGCTCCCTCCTGAGTGAATCATACACATACAACTGCTCTGAAAGATCCAGTAGCTAAGTTCCCAACATGAATATACTTCATTAGTTGCATTTACTTTTGTTTCTGTTAGGAAAATGTTTCTATTTGTCTCATCACACAACACCCACAAAGCAGACAAATAGCTTTTGCCAGCTTCTGTTAAGTTGTTTCACACCAGTAAAGACTAGTTATGCTGGTCTCAGGAAGTCGACCTACATCCTTTTGGCTGTTATTATCTCATCAAACAGGCCAACCTTGTGCTAGCTAGTTCTTGCCCTGTCTTGTTTCAATCAGCTGGCATAGTGGCTCTTTTTTCAAGGATTCACATTTCATTTGCATAAGAACATTAATGGAGTAATTTCAGAAATAAACGCCCAGCTTAACCCTGCTGTACCCTTAGGAAAAGTCCTCTTCACTGTGAAGGCTTTTTGGCATTTCCCCACTCTTCCACTGGCTAACAAAGGCACACATGTGAGAGAGGTCAAGCTCCTCCTTGTGCCACTTTCAGAAACAGTGGTTTTCACGATAAGAAAACACATCCAACATTTCCTATTTGGCTTAGGCTAAAGTCACAATTTGTCTTCTCCAGAGGGAGCAAAGAAATATAAGACCAGAGTAGGCAGGCCAGAGAATCTTACAGCTGGCAAGCTTCTGAACTTTACATTCAAGGATGGTATGATTAGCACACATGGCTGGGGCAGTACCACATTCTGAGCCCTGTTTTGCACATTTCACCTGATGGGTATTTAGGAAAAAACCACAATAGTCCCAAGAGTGGAAAATCCCAAAACTCCCTGCACAGGGCACAGAGCCCAACTGCTGGGGTTTAGAACCAAACGCCCTCTGTTTCTTGCTTTGTTCCCTGCAATTTCTGCATCCATGGCCACACTGTAGTGTGTTCCCAGTTTCAGCAAGGAAAGATTAGAAAATCTTTCTTTATCCTTGAAATAGCCTGCACCTCACTGGTTACTGGGAGGAGGTGGTAGATGTGTGCTCAGGCCCCTCCAGCTGAGCAGATATTCCAAGTGCCAGATGTCACTCTCCAGGGGGAGGGAAGCTGGTGCCTGTTTTATCCCATCCTTCACACTCACTTTCTCTTTTGCTATGAGCTGTAAAGAAAGCTTGTGCTTTGTCAAGGTTAATGAGATATTTATTCTACATTTGATCTCTCCATTTAAAGCTTAATTACTGCCCTAGAAGGCTCCAGTCCTTGGAAATCAGCATCTGTGAGTAACAGAAAGATGGAGCCCTCACCAATTTCACACTACATGAAAGGAGCACCATGTCAGATCATGTTATGAGGTACCTCCATTATCTGTGAGTCAGTCAATTGTACGTTTTCCTCAAGCACATGCTACCCCCCACTGTCATCATCCTCCTTCCTTGATGCTCCCTTTCAAGATGCTCTCCTCCCTCCCTCTTTGATGCCTGTTTGAGGACACCCAGCTGGGGTGCATGGTCTCCAAGACTGGGAAATCCTTCAGCCCCTCAGGGAAGGGTTTCCTTGCCATGAAGGTACTCCCCTATTTGGTTGACAATCCCTCTCCAGAGATACTCTCAAGCTGTCTTCATGATGTGCTACCTGTCTGTCCTCTGGAGGGGTGCATGCCTCCCTGGGGATGCCTTCCCTGGGATATAGCTATGGGCCTTGAAAGGCAAGAGGAGAAGACACAGAAACCCAAGAGAAGCAAAAAGGGTCACTCCATGCAGAGCCTATGCACACTCTTCTGCAGAGGCTTCTGGCTGCACCAGCCTGGTGCAAGGAAAGCTGGTCCCTGCTGCTGCTGCTCCTGCTGGTGCCAATATCCCACACCAAGGCCTTGTAATGAGATGTCAATGTCATCTCTGACATCTCCATCCAACCTGGGTAACATGGCAGAGCCAAGTCCCCTGGTGTTGCACTGAGGGAAGGGGGCATTTGAGCAAGAAAAGCAGTGGAGGGCTCTGCCTGCAACACCCCAACACCACCCCAGGTCCCACTGAGCAGCGATGCCCAGGCAGCAACTTGCAGAGGAGCCAACAAACCCTATCAGGCCCCCATCCCGCACCCAAGCATTCCTTTGCTTGCCTTCATTTTCAGAAGGCTAACATGCCAGCAGTCCATCAGCACCCAGGGGCAGCTCAGCTTCTGGGCTGAGAAGTTTTGGGTGTCTCTGGTGTCCATCACAGTGTGGATGCTGCTACAGCTTGTCTTCATTGTCACAAAGGAGCTGGGTGTGAGCGGCATGGCGTGGCACCTGGAGTGCGAGGAGCACCAGGGCTGGCACAGCACAGCAGGAGGCACAGGCATGGATTTGACATTGTCATCAAGCCCCAGAAGGACCAGTACCAGATCACAGTGAATGTACAGATGGCACTGTGGACTGAGAGCTGCTGACACCTTCATTGTATGGCTGAGGCCCTCGGTGGTAGATGTCACCCTTCATCGCATGCACATTACTGGCTCCATGGAACCCAGAACCAGGACACTGATGCAGTTACTGGTGAGGACCTCCAGAGGTTAGGGACCTCCAGGGGTTGGGGACATCTCTGGGGACAGGGACCTCTAGGAGTGGTTGAGAACCATGGGAGGTTAGGGAGATCCATGGTTTGGGAATGTCCAGAAACACAGAGGATATGCAGGGATGGGGTCAGGAGTGGGTGATGCCCCTGCACCATAGTGACCTTATACCCAACACCATGTGCCTCTGCTCCCCCCTGCACATGGCTGCAGGTGTTGGGAGCCCCTCTGTGGGGGTGTGTTGGGGGAACTACAACCAAAAAACCACATCAGGTCAGAAGTTTCTGCCAGGCAGGATGCAAAGCAACACAGGCCAAACCTCCAAACTGCGTCAGCACAGCACGTTACGCTGAGCTGCACTAATAAGTAGCCTAAAGAGAAAAACCGGATCAACATGGATGAGTTCTCTCTGAATCAAGTCTCCCTGCAGAGACCTGCTTGTGCATCAGCCCTTTCTGCAGGCATTGCACCAGCTTCCAGCTCTAGCTCTAGGTCATTGTGTTGGTCTCGCACGCTGAAATCAGGTGCACCTGGCAGGCACCTTCATAGGGGTCAAGGAGAGCTGTTGGGTCACTCAGGCTCTTAGAACCGAGATGTGCTGGGCAGGAAGCTGAATGCTCTTTTGGAAACACTTCTGTTCTAGGCCCCACAACTTCCTGAGGAGGCAGGGTAAATGGGTCAGCAGGAGGTGCGAGCAGTGACTCCTCAAGTGTCAGCATGGAACGTTTTCACTGGGATGTGTTTCTGAAGTCAAGATTATGTGTGTTCTCTGAGCTTTATATAGTCACTTCTGTAAAGAGAGGAACAGTCATATGTCGAATGTCTTAAAAGATTTTAACAAGCTCTTCACCAGAAAGTTATTCTGAACAATTATGTTTTCAGTATGGCCCATGAATACATAAATATAAATGATATTATAATCAAAATACTGGGGCTTGCTCAACAAGTCTGATTCACGGCTCTTTGCAAAACACTCTGAAGATAAGGGAGCAGTTACGACTCATCAAACATACATAAATTTAACTATGGGCAAGAGAAAACATTTTTAAATGTAGCTGCATGCCTCTTAAAGACTTGCTACATTTAAGAGGTCAGTGTCCTTCCAAGGCCAACTGCAGTTATTCACAAAGAAAAAACACTCAGCCTCTGTATTTCAGTTTGAGATAGCTTGATGAAATCAAATCCACAGAATGTGTCCAACTTGCCTTTTCAAAGCTTAATTTTTAACATTTGCTTTAATATAACATAGTTGTTCTATTGGTCGTTTAGCCCAAATTGATTTAAAATTTCTTGGTTACCTACAGAACAAATAAAGAGAACAGCAACCCGCCCTTTCCCAGTACTGCAGGAAGGGAAGAGCTCTTTGGCTCTCTGTATCGACTTCTTGTCTCCCCAGTGCAGGACTATGCAGTGCTGCATGGTTGTGTTCAGTCTTATCAGGGAAACATCAGTTTATGACACTCCACAGTCTCCAGCTGAAAACTGCTCCACTCTTGGAAAAAACCTCGTTTAATGCTTGCCCTAAACTATCTTTTGTTGTATTATACTATCAGCAACATTTATTTGAGCCATTTCAAGTATCCCAGAACAAGACACTATTGCTCTTTTTTCAGGCCTCATGTTTAAAAATAATTACCCAAATTTTAAAACAAACAAACAATAACAAAACAACAAAAAATCATCCAGTAATAATAGAGGCAAGTCTCTCATCTTCCATTGCAATAATAAGGTTAAACAATTCAAGATGTCATCACTGTTCTGAGAGGTATTCTTGCTTACGACAGTTCTGACGCAGGGAAGGGAAACTCCTTTTGGAAGTGTCCGAACATGCCCAGCAGTGGCAATGCATCATGTTCCCTGTTATCATGGGATCTTTCATTAAATATGAAAGGAAAACAAGGTATGTTTTGCTGGAAAAGGCATGTTGCTTGTACTGTAGCCACAGCCCGCGAGGTGGCAGAAGGAAGCGAGTGTCACCGCAGGCTCAGCCAGCTCAGCCTGCACTTCTTTTGATCACTGCTGTTTTGAATTTTGAAAAGGAAGGCAAAAGAAAAAAACAATTGAAGAACAGAAGCATGTTTAACTCTCATGTACAAACTTTCCTGGAGAAGAGGATAAGCTACTAAGAGGATTGTTTTATACATTAAAGACAGAGAGAAGTGCAGAAAACAAAGTGCACATTTTTAGCACCGTTTTAGCACTATGTATTTCAAAATGATAAGACAAATAATAGCAATGGCTAAGAATTATTTTACAGCTCTTAGTGAAGTGATGACTGCCAAGAACATGCCTTCAGACAGCTCTGTTGCAATATAAATTTGCAACAAAATTATCAAATCAGCCCTCTACTAAGCCCACCTGTGCTGCATGTTTACTGATTTGCTTATTGACCAGACCTATATCCAGCGGTAATTAGTTAAAAAAACAAAACACTGAGAGCTTGTTCAGCTCTTCAATCTAACACATTTTGAAATCCTGAAGGAATGCAATACATTAATTTATTTAGAAATCAGCAATTAACTTCTCAAGCTCCAAGAAACCTGGGTCCTAATGAAGCTTCCGAGGGAATCCCACCACGCACCTTACCCACATGAGACTGCAGCTCTCTCCTCCATAGAGAAGACATGGTGGTAGCATTACTGAGTAGCACTCCCGATAGCCATGTACTTGGGGGATTTGCTTCCTGGCAGAGCTGTGCCTCAGGTAGGAGGTCCTATATATTTTTCTTAAGTCCCTTTCCAGCATGTCCTGCATCTGTTGGAATTACCTGCTGAAGGAAGCTCACGCAAACACCTGGTTTCATCCTATATTGCAAAGGAGGTTTAAATCACAGCTGCAAGATACTGCTCTCCCCAGCGTGATAGTTCAGCAATATGGCTTCACTATTAGTTTCTTGGGAAAAGACCATAGAAAACAGAACAACAGTCTGTTTAACACCCCCAGTTAGCAAGGGCAGGGAGGCCAACATGAGCTTATCACATCTCAGAGAGCAGAGAACCCCACAAAAGAACTTACGTGTGTCTGCATCCTGTGCAACCCTGTGCATGCCCCAAAGGGAAGGCTATGATGAGAGCTTATGCTGTTGCATCCAACCACAAAGCATAAAGCCTCAGAAAACCAGTTTTGCTCAGCCTGTCTCTCGCCCCTGTATGCAATGCTGCTGGCCTGAGATCATGTGTTGTATTTCCCAGATAAAAGTGAGTGAGGTCACCTTAGACTGTCTTTATAGTAGATCTTAATTAGATTGCCCATGGACTATGTCCTTTCCTTGCCACGTCTGCTCTGACAAAGTAGGCTTGCTGGCCATTACCTGAGGAGTTTTGCTGGCTGGCTGAGCTGCCTGTGCTCTGGACTCCCTGGAAGCAGGTCCCACAGCACTCAGTGCTCAATGGCTCACCCTGCAATGCTAGCCCTCCTTGCACAACCTGCAGAAAGCACTTTAGGAAGGGGTCCCCTTTGCTATGACAGTATTTCTGCTCCATGTTCCCTTCATTAACTTAATTCTCTATAAAGCTCCCTCACCAGCAGGCTGACACCACCTCCTCAGGAACCTGCAGTGCTTCTTGCAGATCCAGCACAAGTGTGAAGCACCCATCACTGGGAAATGTTCCTGCTCTGGTGCTCTTTGTGTACCAACTTAGGTTCTTCTACCTTAGGAAACTCTGTAGTCCTTTTCAGTGGGGCCAGCCTTTGTGCTTTTCTGTCACTACAAAGTTCAGTATACTTATAGCACCACTATGTAATTAACATTGCTGTCACTTGCTGACAATCTTCATTTGTTTTTCTTATGCTGCAGTTTTGGGCTAATGCAGATATCACCAGCAAAAGGATGACTGTAAAGTCATTTGCACCTGAGAGTTTCTTTGGATGTAGAGCCAGTGCTCTTAGTTATAATAAAACTCTTAGCTTTAAAAAGTTAAAAAGCAGTTGAGCAGCATGGTTAAGAAATCTGTTTTCCCATGGATTTATAGCTGGATTCTCTGCTGTCCAGCAAGACACAAACTACCCCCCAAAAATTTGCATAGGTGGGATGCAATGTCTCTTCCATGCATACTTTATGCTGTCTGAGAGCAAAACTCACAGTGCAGCTGTCAGGACCTGGGGAGGATGCTCTGTGCATGGATGGCTGCTTCTGCTGATTAACTGCTCCCTCAGATCCTGACTGAAATCAGCCAGTGAGTCCAAAATTCCTAGTGGGACAGACTGAATGGCTGTATAAGCCTCTTCTCCATGGGAAAATGTTCCAGAAGAATACATGGTCAGACCAACTGTGCATATCAGTAACTGTGCTCTGAGTAAGTCAATTTACCTCAACCAGTCTGGTCCTGTTAACAAAATGTAACTACTAATATAGGAGACATGCCAGCAAAACCTAAGCATCTCTGATAACACTGTGTATGGAACAGAAAGTTTAAGATAAAGTCAATGGAAAGAATGTAAAGCTGAGTGAGATCTAAGGCTGAAGCGGAGTCCTGGCATGGCTGGGACCCCTGTACTCAGCTGAGCTTTTCCATTTCTGTGGCAGAACGACCCCCTGTGCTTGTAAAGGCTTCCCCTTAGAGGAGAGACTGCTGGGGACTGATTGCAGGGTGCTACACTCCTCCTGAAGAGAAATCCCTTAAAAATGCAGTCATCATCTTAATTGCTGCTTCTGTCTGTTGGCAACAGAGAAAAGAAATGAGAGCTACTTCTGAGTTAGTAAGCTTGCACAGACTGGGTCAACATACTGCAGAAGCAATGGATGTTGTGCTAGAAATAAATTGGACTCTATAGCTTGAATAGATGCCAAGGAGCAAGTCTGATCTCCAAAACTGCAGCTAGCAGACCATGAAGAGAAATTGGCAGAAAAACAGTGATCGGCCGTCGAGAACCACAACACGTCCTGCAGATGAGGAGCTCAGGGCTGGGTACCACATTCTCATACAATGTGCAAGCTGCAAATGAACAACTGCACCTCTCTGAAATTCACTTGTGGGCCTTCTGGAAAGAATTAAACACAGGCAACAGCACTCAAACCAGTAGAGGTGGGCTGGATTTCTGCCAGTATTTATCATACATAAGAATTCATTTAATAGAGAGCAGAACCAGAGAGGAGGTCAAGTACACCTGTTGTCTGAGCGTTTGCCATGCTCCTAATGCTAATGGACCTGTGCACGTCAGTGCCCATGAGCAATGTAGCCCACAGTATTATGCAGGATTATCTTTTAGAATGCCTTGCAAGCAAACCAAAGTTCACAAATTCTTAGTCCCACTTTCCTTATAGGTTAAGGAATAATGTTATTCCTAGCTGACATTATCTGTCATGATACTACTTCTGTCCTTATCCAGACTAGGGCTGGCTAAGGCTCTGCTGTGACAAGAGCCACTGGATTGCTGTGAGCCCCCTTCAAAATCAGTGCCTGAAGGGCAGCACTGGAGACATTATTGGAGAGCAGCTACCCCAACGGGGTCGGGGTTTAACTTCTCTAGGCTCTGCTATGTCTGTGGTAGAGACTTAGATAGCAGTCTGGAACATGTTTGCTAACACTAGACTTATCTGGTCTGGACTCAGCCCTTTCTTTGAAGAATGGGTATTGGATACTTTCTGAGGATTACTGGTTTTGTGCTGGATATCACTGCTGCGGTCTTTCTGTCACAGCACAGTGGAACAGCTGTTTCCCCCTTAGTCTAAGGAACAGGATCTTGAGATCCTTCCTAGAGGCCATCTGACACTTGGTCAGAAGTGCCATCACTAGACTGTGCTAGGGCAAGTAACCTTAATTCTCTAATCTGCTGTCTCTCCTCTCACAAGCAGCATAAGAGCTGCAGGCACTCAGGAGCAACCAGGCTTCCTACCATGTGATCGAGTTGATTCATCATTTCTGCTCCAGTAAATCCCACCTAAAACTCTTCAGGATGTACTAAGGTTAGATGAGAGACAACATGCAAGTATGCCTGCTGGTTTAATATCTCCTTGCCATCATGCTTTGTCCTAGCATTTTGCACTGGGAAGGTTGTTGGCTGAAGTGGTCAAAGGTTTCCACAGCCACAGTGCCTTTGCCCAGGGCAGGATGCTGATGTGTCAGGGTCTCTGTGTGTTGTGCAACACATCCCAGAGAAACTGCAGCCACCTCTAACATCACCACTGAGATTTAAGAATGTAGCTGTCCCATCATGAGACAGCTGAGAGCAGGGGATCCAGCAAGTGAGGTCAGTGTATTCCACAGGATCATAAAAAGGCAGAGGTGCATAGTGAGCCTGCCATGAGCCTGCCAGCTGTGTCCTTCACCAGTTTTTCAGCATTGTCATATAATTCTCCCCAACAGCCCTGAAGAAATTCACAGAGACTTGACTGGAGTCTTTTCTCTTGCCTGGGCTGTTCTAAGCACAAGGGTGGTTCCTCCCATCTCCTCTTCTTTCCCAAGACAAACATTTCTGCCTTCTTTGAAGGTGGGTGTGGTAAAAAGCCACCTCCAGTGCTGAGACAGCAAAGCCACACATTCTTTCCCGTATCATCACTTTTTCCCAAGCACCTCGCCCTCCGCAGCGCCTCTCTGAGCAATGAGAGCCACAGGCTCTCGGGCTGTGTAGAGCACTAAGGTCGTTTCCTGACCCAGGGTGAGGTCCAATTGGTGGAATTACGAGTTGCAGTGCCTGTGAGGAGCATTAGCAAGGCTCTGTGCTGGCAAGGGGCTGCATGATTAGAGTGATGAGGAAAAAGGGATTCAAGCTTCAGAGTAGCTATGTCAGCTTTAGTCCTCCCACTGGTGTGTTTTACATGCACAGCTGCATTTGGGTACTGATGGAGGCTTCCAAGTCAACAGTGGTGTCAGGGCATTCACAGGGACTCGTGAACATCAGGCTTTGCAGTGTTGGTTGTGGAAACTGTGCCTAGCATATGGGAAGGGACATCCAGAGAAAGATCTGGGGAACACCCTCAGGACTTCAGGGCACCCAGTAAGGCAGTCAGGACAGTAAGACCTGGACCTGGTCACCCTGGGGGGCAGGTTGTCTGCAGCACAATCTTGAGAAGTCAAAAGAGAAATACAGGTGTCCGGTTTATAGGCTGATGGAAACTAATGGAAACCATTGGAACAGACTGGGAGCTGACTGTACGAAATCTCAAAAAATAATTGTTAATGGGGAGCCATCCTCGCTGCCAGTCTTTTTTGGTAGTGTTAGTCCCACAAGGACCTGTTCTTACAAAGTACTACTCAATACTAGTTTAAGCTCTTTCGTTTATCAAACAGAAAAGTAAAAAAAGGATCTGATCCTGATTTTAAATATCTGTGGAAAAGATTCCTCTCACCAAGGAACTCTTTACAGTAACAGAGAAAAATATAAAAGCAATAAGCCTGGGAGATCATTTCCAGGCTAAATTTATTTTGCTTAAAGGTGCACATTTTAAAATAGGGAACAGGTGAAGTGTGCAAAGGCTCATGTTGTGCAGGCAGCCTTTGGTTTGGGCTTTGAACAGATGGAGCTGTTACCATGAATGCTGGGACCTAGGGGATAGTACCAGGAAAACCCTGGGACAACTGGTTTGGAGAAGGGTACCCTGGAGATGTGGGAGTAGGAAGGCTGAGGTGCAGCATGTTAAGGGATTGCAGTCTCAGTTTGGGGATGGAGAGAATGCAGCTTGCAGGTATTTAAGCTGCTCCTGTCTATGCTTAGACAGGATCAGGCCTTGTTATTCTGACCTGGTCTTCTTGCCCATGGAAGCATTGCAAAATACACTTTCCCACTAGGACAAACAGGCAGCACCTGTTTGTCTCCAGGACCAGGCATTTCCAGTTCACTTCTTTATAACTTTTTAGCCAGGTTGCAAGAGCAGAGTTTTTCAAATTAGCTTTGCACACCAGTAGTCAGATTAAAATGAGTATTTTTTTTTTTTTTTAATCAGGTAGTTTAAATGAGAGCTTTATGTTTTTCTAGCCTAGGAAATACTAATGTGCAAAGTCTGTACCTAATGTTACCTCACAACCAGCTCTTGGGACTCTTCTTTAAGTGCCATTCTGTCTTGCCTGATTAGAGATGTGCACTGAGTGTTTTCACAGAAGCATTAATTCATCCTCCTTGGTTTTCTCCTCCAGTTTCCAAGCAAAAGCCAGGCTAAAGGACAGAGTGAAAAAACAGTCCTCTGCCTGTGCTGCTCAGACACCACCAGCCATATAGCAGGAAAAGGGTTTTCTATTCCTCCATCCCACGGCAGTCTGTCCTAAGAGTAAACCTATGAGCATCTACTGAGACATGACTTCCTATATCCACAGTAACTCAGCTGCAGAAGTTCTGGCAATTAGCACAGACATTCTGTCTTGCAGCCCCATAAGTAAAGTCTTTTACCTCTACATAGCTGCCATCTTTTGGCATTGCTGGCTCCTTCCAGGAATGTGTTTTCTGTTCTGCTCCGCATCCCACAGCACATTCCTCTGGTGCAGCAGTCTGCAATCTTTTGCATGAAGAAACAGGATCCAGTGGCCTGGTGCAAACCAAATAATTCTCCTGATTTCTCTTGCCAGGTCCTGTTTACCCACCAGTGTTTGTTAGCTAGACCTTAGTATGTTCCAAGCGCTGTCAGCAGCTGGCAGGAAACACTGGCAATCAGAGCAATCCCCACAGCTCAGTTTGCAGCAGGCTCTTTGGATTCCTGCCTGTAAGTCATGCAGTGACTCCAGAGTGAGTGTAATGGGACATCCGAAAAGGAGAAAGTTGAAATCCAGCAGATGTTTCTCACTGATCTCTTCCTGAAGCAGCAGACTGCTGGGACTGAGCCAGCACTGCTAACCTGGGAGAACCAGCAGTGCGTGTGTGGCACTTTCGGATGTCCAAGGCTGCTTCCCTTCCATGGAGAATATCCTACAACTGCAGAGCCCTTTCCTGTGTACCCTCTGTGCTTTTTCTCTGATGTGTAATTCTGAGACGCACCTTTGGCCTTTTGTTTCCTTATCCAGCAAGATTTTACATGCTGTTTGGAACACATGAAGAGCTTCCCACCCTGCCCTTACCAGTTCTAGAGTGGCAATGAAATCTGCACGTGAATGACTGAAAAACAGATAGAGAGGGTGGCTCTGGATGAGAAGTAATTGCCCCTTCCGCAAGGTACAATAAGCAGCTACCAAAATATTTCTAGTACGAGGCTGGAGTATTGCAGATGGGCTGAAAAAGGAAGCAGAGATAATGAACACTTTGAGCCACCTCAACACAGAAGCATGTGCAGGATGTGCAGCCACTCAGAAGCATAGGCTGAGGGATGCATTCCTCTCCTTGAGGCTAGAGACCAGTTGTCACCAATGTTGGCATGTTTGTGAGAGGTTTTAATCACAATTGCTGCAGGTTTTAACAGGCACATGATACAGTGTGTGGATTTTCTTTATGCCTCATACATGTATTTATATTGGTGGAGAGGAGGGAAACCTTGGTATTCTGAATGAATTAAAAATGTAGAGATGTATTTGTTTTCATGATAAGGCAAGGACTTGAACACATACGAGATTCAAAAGCATGAATGGAGGGCACATGGAAAAAAAAGGAATGATTAATCGGAGTGCATTTAAAAATAGTAATTGTACGTAATGCTGAGCAAAGCTAAAATCTATTTTAAACTGTTTATACAGAACGGAAGCGTATGTTCTCAAGGTCTCCGGTTTGTCTATGTGGGTTGGTCAAAAAAGTTGTGACATGCTGAGAAAGGCATTTGTGCCTTGTTGTTTTTAGCAAAACTCACTTCCAACAAAATAGATTTAAAAGAGGAGAGACTGCAAAATACTTAAAGGTCACAAGGCAATCTTGGCCCATGTTCTCCAGGAGGTTCATATGCCTTGAAATTTTTGAGGAACTGCATCTCCATGCTTCTGACTGCCTCCGTCTGTCATTCTTCATGAGCCTTTTCCTCAAGCCCTAACATTTTTGTCTCTCGGAGGATGTGGGCAGGTCCTTATTGAATCCTCCCTTGTACATTTTTTGCCTTTCCAGTGGAGAGGAATGCTCACTGAAGCAGCTCTGTCCATTCTTGCTGGAAAGGGTCAGGACCTATGGGAAGAAAAAAGAAGCAAACCACCAAACCCAGAGAAAGGACAATTAGCTGTAGTCTCTGTGCCACCAAAATCTACCATTGACTTTGGGACGCTTCTTTGGGTTTGTCCTAATTTAAGGTTTGGTGGCAAAAGTATTTCTGCAGGCTGCCTAGTTGCACAAGAGCCTAAGCCCATGGTAGAGGTGAGGTAGAAGCAAGAGTTATATCAATTTCTGGAAAAGGTTTACAAATGTGTGGCCACATGGTACACTGCCAGCTCACTGAGGGTGTGGAAGAAGAGGGTACTGTCCTGCTAGGAAGGACAATGTCCCTCTTGTTTATGTGCTTCTGGAGTCTACTGAAGGGACCAGGAGTACAGTGAGGAGCACAGGGAGGCTGGCAATGTGGTGGACATCACAGGAAGTTGTCCTTGTTCTGGAGGATACCATCCATCAGGTGTCCCTGAAACAAAGAAGCTGTTCAGAAAGGCAGCAGGCAAACCAGGAAAAGATGCATTGCCCTTAATGGGGCCGGTTCTTTAAAGCTAACGTGGAATTGGAAGGGTACCACAAGCCCGAGGTGCCCTGCCAATGGAGCTGCATTGCTGTGCCAGCTTCTTTCCAAAACAGAGCTTAGTCTTCGGCTTTCCTTCTCACTTTGTTCACTTTCCTTTTTTCTTACCTTTGTTTTCCATTTTTAAACCTTGTGGATGAGCATACCGTGCAGTACAGAACACCTAGTTCTACAGTGGCATGCAAAAGGCGGCATACGATCACGTGCCTTAAAATATTTATTTCTGCAGTATGTTTGTATTGTGACTTGGTATCATCTCATGCCAGTGCAGTGCTAAGAATCTATTGAATCCGTGAGCCAAATATGCGATTTAATATCTCACTCCTTTTTTGTATTTGCCACAACAGCAATACTGTTCAAGCCCACGAGGTGCCCACACCCCAGCTCTGGAAAAGTAGCACACAGCAATCGGGGTCAACCGAGGGACAGGAGTTAATGCTGTGTCAGGGATGCGTGAACTAGATGTATGAAAGCTGGAGCTGTGGCTGTGAAAAACGCCTTTACAGGGAAAAGAACAGCATGCTAACGCGTGGGGGAGGGAGGAGGTGAAAGTCCACAAGGCAGAGAAAGGGTAAATGAGCAAAACACTACCTTGTGTTTTGCTCATTTACCCAAGTTGGATAGGCAGTGCTGCATGATGTTTTCTATCAAACAGCCCTACCAGGATTCCAGCCTGGATGGGGTTCTGCCTGCACCCATGTCATCCTGCCTGTGATATTCAGCGATGCTGACTCTGATCTACCATTGCATCAGCCTTGAAAATTCTTTCAAAGGCTATTGGGTTCAAAGCCAATCTCTGCTATTCTGTGTTTGTGTCAACATAGGTCTGCATCCACAAAATCTAGCGAGAAGACTGCTGTCACTTGCAGGCCCAGGGCATCTCCTTCCCTTTCCTTCACTTCTTTAGACATGACAAGGGGTCATGGTGGGGCATCAAATAAAACCTCTCCATAGGCAGGCACATGGTACCAGCATGCTCCTCCCTGCAAGCGAGTGGCCAAGGGCAGCCCTTGGCCACAAGCCAACATTTAGCCAGCTGAGATGATGTTTGATGTGACACTGGGTCAATAGTGAGCACAGGAGCAAATGAACAGGAAAAATACACCACAGTAAGTGCAGCAGGGAATGGCAGTGGGAGGACCTGGCAGATGCACAGGGGCTGATTCAGAAGGGAGATGCAGCCCCACCTATGCTGTTGTGAGCAAACTTGCCCTGCACGTCACGACAACTGCTTTCAAAATGGGTTTAATAACACATGTCAAAATGCCACCTGGTTCCCAGCAGGGAACTGTGGTGGGGACACCAGTCATGCCAGGGTGAGACAGCTCAAACGGACCTGTGACAAAATCCAAGTGTCAACAAGTTGCTGTTGAGCAGAACAGGTATTTTGACCTAATGGCAGAAATTGCACCTCTTTGCGGGCACAGAAAATGATGGGGGGCTGGAATCCAAGGGGATGAGAAATAAGCATGAGAATAACAAACAATCACAACTGTTTAAAAAAAACCCAGCAAACTAAGAAACAATTCTGCCTCACAGCACTGCTCCTTCTAGTTTCATTTGCTGCTTCCCTCCTCAGTAGACTGTAATTTTGGGGTTTATTTGATCACACTGTTCACCACATTCAAGCTTGAGCTTAAATTGAAGTCTTGTTTCTCATCAATTGCCTCATCATGAGAAGATAATTATTTTTTTTTTTTAATTTGGACTATTTTTAGGGGCTACATAAAAGCTAAAAAGCCTTATCCATATCCCCAAGGAGCAGTGTTTTCTATGCATACGATGCTGCTAAAGATTTCAGTGAATTGCAATCACTGAAACATTTTTGTTAGGCTTGGCTTGGGGTAATAAACACCTTGCATTTGGTTTACCCTTAACCACCGAGAGATGTTCTTGTTTTTCCCTCAATTTTAATGCAGAGTACTTGGTAATATCTGTGGGGAATGGGAGATGTTTTTAAATCAGAAAACAACAGTTAAACAAGAAGCACACAGAAAAGTGCTGCAGTGTATTTCTAGTAATTTTAAGATGCAGTCTAGTCTAGTAATTTTAAGATCTCAGTCTAAAGTTTGCGTTTATTTTACATTTTAACTTCTATTTATACTTTTGTTCATACACTCTGGCTTGCTTCACCTCATGTGGGAGCAACACAAAGGAGAGGAAGTCCACAACCCAGATAAACTGCAATTACCACAGGTTCATTTTGTCAGAGCTATGCAAAGCATCCAGGGCCCAGGCTCGCCTTGCCTCTCTAAAAGCTCACCGTATCTACCCCATGCCTCTCTGCGAACCTGCACACATGCATGGAAATATCTCCTTTGGTGAGACAAGTAACTGTCATGAAGTGAATAAATTTTGAAAAATTATCTACAGTGAATGGTAAGTTTTCCTTATTATCTTAGTAGTAGAAGTCTCAGTTATGGACACTTATATTCTTCTTTCACCATGGTTTTTTTTTTTTTTTCCTAACAGTCTCTTTGGAATGATCTAAATTGCAAAGCTGTGATTTGGGCAATACAGGGACCAATGCTGTGACCAGAATCTCCAGCACATAGGGATAGAAGACAGGGCAGACAGAGAAACAGCCATAGTCCCCTGTCCTGCAAGATCTATCCCCTGTTCTCCTAAAAGCAGAAAAAAGGTTCCAAAACCAGCCAGAGGTCAGCATGTGTTTGGGAGATCCACTTTATTAGAAGTTCTTGTCCAGCCAGATGTATAGCAATGCCATAGTATGGGAACATGACCCTTGAAAAACCCTCTCCAGTTCCATACATGAGGCCAGCAGTCCTCAAAAATAGCATCAGCCAGGACAGAAGCTACTTTTTCACTTGTCAATCTCCTCCCTGATGAAAGCAAAACTTCATTCTGAAAGCCACCTGCTTGCAAGCACAGGACACAAAATGCCTTCCTCTCCACACCACCCCACAAGCACATGCATGTATGAACTTTGAGTGGTTTTTTTATAGTTGCCTATTTCCATAAAGTTCAGAACCTACTGACAAGATCATTTAAATGCAGCATGGATTGCACTGTCCTGGTATAAGCATTCTCAATGCTGTCAGTTTAATGTGGAAGACATGGTGTCAAACAGGAATGTTTGGAAGATTTTTTTTTTTCAAGGAGAATATTAGGAAATTAATTCTTTATCACATGCTTATGTTTGACTATCTTAGATGTCGCAACATCCAGCCCAACTTGCAGTGACTTAAATGTCAGAAATCTGCTATACAGCTCCCTCATAAGTGCCATTGTGCTCTAGGCAAGACACATGATAACGGCCTAAAACCTTCACTGTACTTCTTTAGGGATTTTTTGTCGTTGTTGCATTTTCCTCTCTTGGATCAGAACATTGAAATCATTCAGCCTAAGTTCTGCAAAACATCAAGCCAACATCTCCTAGTTCCTCTGGTAGGCATAATGTTTGCCCTTTTGCCCCACACACAGAACTGTTCAAGATGCCAGGTTTTGAAGCTAGAACTATTACTCAGTGAGTGGCAGAATATCATCTCTAAGCAGAGATGCTGCCTGTATTTCTCCTTTTCCTAACAGCTGTATAATCTGAGAAGGTACAAACATTCAGCCTTCTTTTGGCTGAATCCTGGGAAGATGACCATAGAAAATAAAGAGCTCCTTTACGCTTCGTTACAGGGCCTGCCTACCTCTATAATCATGCAAGCCAGTACCTTTCAAATCACATATGCACTGGATACAGCCTGTAAACTTCCTCTTCGATCTTTGCTAAATGTGTCCAAACCAGATCTAGTGCCCTTTAAACTTGAATAACGTTCTGCTTCTCATCGCAGGCCGTTTCCTTCTACTTTCAACTCACTTAAGCCTTCAAGCCTACACATGGCCCTTCTGTGTGAACTGCAGCCAGAACAGGATCTCATCCTCTCGGCCATCCCCGCCTGGCCTCCTCTCCAGCGCCTTCCAGCCAGCCTCTCCTGAGCCATTTATCTGGATCCCACCGAGCAGGAACAGCACTATTTTTAGGCCGCGCCTGTACGCTAAGCACAGAGGAATGTGGCTGGGAGTGGGCCCGCCGGGAAGCGGCGACGGCCCGAGGGCAGCGCTGCCGCATCCCGCGGCCGCTGCGGCACCGCCAGCCGGGGCTCGGCACGTGGAGCTCCCCGCGACTCCACCAGGGCTGCGGTCCCGGCAACCGCGCGGGGCAAGGCTGCCTGTCCTGGCTGATCCCGGTGCGCCCCAGGACCGGACCCCGCCCAGCGCGGGACTCCAGCGCGCCCCTACCCGGAGCCAGCGCAGCGGGGTCCCGAGGATACCAAAGCCGGGCTTGGCAGTCCCAGCCACCCAGTCCGGCTGTTCGCGGTAGAACCGCGCAGGACCCTCCCCCGTCGGGACCCGAACCTGTGGCCTGGAAAGCGCCGCGACCTGCCGGCCCCGCAGCTGGCGGGCCCCTGTGCCCCCCCACGCCGGCGTTATGTAACGGC
>VXAZ01008429.1:114794-193517 GCA_013399875.1 Gymnorhina tibicen | reverse complement strand
GGGCAGCGGGGCGCGCTCCGCTCGCGGACCGCCGCTCCCTGGCTGCGGCCTTCGTCCGTCCGTCTTTTCGTGGTCACTTATCTCCCGCGAGGCACGTGGTGGGGCTGCAGCCGCCTCTACCCCGCCGGGCCCGCCCGAGGGCTGCGACCGCCCCCGGTCCCTGCGGGTTGCAGGCCGGGCCCGGGCCGGGGGCTCCCTCGCGGAGCGGCCGCCCGAGCCCTTCGGCCCCGGCCGGGGAGGCCGCGGTGCCTCGAGCTGCTGTGTGTCTCTGGAAGTGACAGCGGAAGCAGCTGTCGGTGTCCAGTTTTAGGACTTGAAACTCCGCTCGGGTTCTGGTTTACTTACAAGGAAATGACCCCGTGTGAGGCATGGCTGTGCTGCGGATTTCAGCCTCGCTTCCCGACAGTGCCCGTGCTGCTACTGCTGTTACGATTTGGCAGCAAAAAATCCTGTTACGGTTTGGCAGGAGATTTTTTTCGTGTGTTCTGTTTCCTACGTAATCGCGCGTTCTTTATTTGGAGACAGCAGGCTGGTCTGCTGGACTCTGTGAGGGTGTGCCTGATAGGGAAAACAATACTTACCTGCGTTGTGCAACTGAAATTACTGATTTGGCCTTGTAGATGAACCCATCATTCTTTTAAAAGAGTTTTGGGGTTTTTTTGTCATTTTCTTAGAATAATAATAGTCTAAACCTTAATTTTCTCTGTTTCAGAAACACTCTGTGCTTCAGCTGTATTAATGTAACTTGTAGTATTTAAACTCTCGGATTTTTGGTCTCGGTCATTGTATGGTGGTTGATATTTTTGAGCAAATGTTTGTGGTCATGTTTTCTTGTCTGTGACTTAACTAAAACCAGCAGTTGCCAAGTACATAAAGGCTTAGCGTGGTTGGCTGTTGTAATGTAGTACTTATCAAGGCACTAAAATACAAAGTAATATGCAAACACTTTGTGAAAAGAATTCTTTTTTGTTACATATGAGTATTTTCTGTCAGGAACCCTCTGACTTCTGGATGACTGCTGTAATGCTGGTAATGTAGAAGTGAAATAAAACCTACTGTTCCTTCTAGTGTATGCAAAGTTATTGGCAATATATCTTCTTGGGTTTTTTTAAAATTTAAGTGGGAATCCAGTGTTCTGTTTGAGCCATGCTGTGTATAAACAATGTGAGGCCCTGGCTGGGGTGTTCCGGAGTAGTTGTAGTATCCACTGAAACATAGACTGGCACTTTTAGTCTTACTAACATTCAGTGTTGTATTTTATGGAAACTGTTGGATGTCACATGTATTTCTGTCTGCTTGTTAATGGAATTTGTGTTGTGTTCAATTTTATTAGCTGTATGGACTTCTGAATTCTCTTTTAGAGAAACTGGTGGGGGAAGAGGAGGGAACACTGAAGATGTAGTGTGATACTTCTGCAGAGGGTTACATGGTGGTGGTTGATGCCATGAAAGAACCTGGCTGTGGCCTGAGAGGTGCCTCTCAATCCACAAGACCTGTTCTGGCTCTCAGGGCCGTAGTTTTGCTCACACATTAGGCACATGTCCAAAAATTCCCACAATACCAGTGAATTTTCACGTGTTGTTGATGTTTCATAGAAACTTCATTTTCATAACCATTTTTAAGGGCTTTTCGCACGTATTTGCTAGAGGTCAGTCACTGTTTGGATAGGCCTTTCTCTCACAATGGGAGGCCGCCTGTCCTGATGGGAAGGATTGCATGACAGGCCTGGTGTAGCCATGCAGCGTCTGTCTGTCCCACAAGTACCAAACATGGGGCAAGTGCCCAGGTTACCCAGAGGGGTGGTGACCAAGCAGCTGCCCTCCTGGGAACACGAGACTTTACAAGTTGTCCTGAGAACAATGGACTTCACTGGCTGTCCTGTGCTTGGGCAGTCAGTGCTGTGCTTCTGAGAGGGCTGCACAACTGAACCGTGTGTGGGCCATGAGGGACTGAGAGAGAGACAATAGCAGAAATTGGGCTGCTGGGTTATATAACCACACACTGAATCCCACTCTGTTGGTGTGCCCAAATCCTGTCTGGTGTCGGCTCTGGAGGTGGGGTGCAGACTGAATTGGGTGTCCTGGTGGGCTGCGTGCAGGTGGAGTGCGCTGCTGTGAAATTCAATGTCTTGACACTCCCTGAATTGTGTCACACTTTTGTCATTTTTATCTTCTGGTGGACCTTGTAATGGCATATGGCAATAGCATTTGCTTCCTTTGTGCTCCTGTGTTATATGGAGTAATGGCTTCTGATGGGGTGGTCTTTTTTTCTTTTCAAGAAATTATATGCACGTAAATGTGGCTGAAAATAAAAATACAATAGCCACCTGTAAAAAGCACCTACAACAGAAGATAATAATACACTTTGGGTAATACTTTGAATTGCCTTTCTTGAAACTTGTTTCAAATTCCAGAGATAAAGGTTGAGTCTTAAGCTTTAATTAAAAAAAACCACAAACAACAAAACCTCTGAATTTTTTGGTACCTTTTTGAAATAGAGAATAAGTTTCTATTAACTGTAAAGGAAACTCTTAATTATTCTGACTATTGAAAACACTTTTCAAAAGTAGAGCTTGAATCTTAGTAGAGGAAAACACCTTAGAATGGCCTAATAATTCTGGTGTGTATTTTAAGAATAATACTGAACCTAGAGGCTTTACATAGCGAAGAGCTCGAACAGATGTCTGTTGTGTTTGAGTTATGGGAGTTGTAGGCCTTGTGGACAGAGAGCATGACTGCATTGTGCTCATGGTTACGGCTCCTCAGTCAGATAGCAGCAGTAGTTTCTCATGTTTGTAGACTAAATGTCTTCTTTTTGTTTGTAGATATGGCTCGTGGACAGCAGAAGATTCAGTCGCAGCAGAAAAATGCCAAAAAGCAAGCTGAGCAAAAAAAGAAACAAGGACATGATCAGAAGGCTGCAGCCAAGGCTGCCTTGATATATACCTGCACTGTCTGTAGGGTAAGAGAAACTGAAGTCAAAATAATATTGTAGGGAGAGGACTGTCTTCCTGACTAGAACAGGATTTTTAGAAGATTTTATAGTGGAAACTAAAATACTTAAGTGGTTTTCTAGCTTGTTGCTATAAGAAGCGTTTGCATCTATTATGTGACTTGCCTACAGATCACTCAGATGTACTGGTAACTGAGATAGAAAATCGGAGAGGTCATGTATAGGTCTGGTTTGGGTAGTTATTTTGCCTTTTGTATTACAGTGGTCTGCATGTGCTGTTAGCGTGAGGTAGAAAATGTAAAAAGTGTGCCGTTGATTCCTCCACGTGGTTTAGTCTCAACATGGAAACATATTTTCTTTGTGATGGAATTGGCGGCTCTTGGAATCAGTGGTTATCAATGTTGCTGTAGAGAGGAAAATCGGTGGTGCCAAAAGGTCTAATGCAAGCTTGATACACAGTAACTTTTGCTAGAACAACTTACTTGACAAGAAAACAGAAATGTGAGTACTAATCAGATTATACTTTTCCTTTTGGCTGGTTTTCCTGAATGCTTCTTTTGGAGCTGAAGGATAAACTTGCCATTTTCACTTCAGTGGTCAGTCCAGAATAAATCTGCCACTTTAAATGTCTTAAATAAGATTCCAGATTAAGGCTTGCTTACTTAAGTACTTGTAACCAGCTCCTCTTGTGAAATCAGGCTGCAGTATCAATCACTTTAGGCAGTTGATGCCTGCAACTGTGTCGTAGCAAAGGTCTGAGGTTGTGCCAAGTAGAGAATCGGTTCATGCCATATTACTTCTTGGCCTATTGGTAAACTAAAGAAATAGCTTTCATAAAGATTGGATTCTGAAAAGGATAAATGTTTATCTTTTAAGACGTTGAAAAAGAAAATTATAAGGAGGTAGGTTTTCCACAAACCAGCTTGTGAAGTAAGTTGTGGGGGAGATACCTAGCCAGAATAACACCATTGATGGACATGTGAAAGCAAGCGTGATAGTAGTGCTTAAAAGCACCTCTGAAAATAGGTGGTTAAATACTCCATCTTACTCTGCAGCTACATTAGTGGTGCTTCTGGCACCAGAGCAGTGTCATCAAGGAGGCAGTTGGCTTCCGGGAAAAGAAAATAAAATACAGCAGGGATTAGGTTTTGTAGTATTATTTAACTCTTGTGCTGTGCATAAAGTTTAATGTCTCTCTTTAATCAGACTCAAATGCCGGATCCCAAGACCTTCAAACAGCACTTTGAAAGCAAGCATCCTAAGACTCCACTTCCTCCAGAACTGGCTGATGTTCAGGCATAAAGTTGTCTACAGGTCATTACCTTAATTTTTAATTGATTGTCTGAGAAAGGTGTATTATAAATTGGTTTTTTTACCACCAACAACTGGGACTTAAAACTTGCTTCCGTTCTTTTAATATGAGGACTATTGTAGGTTAAAGTTATACCCCTGAAGTGTTAAAAGTAGAAGAAAGAAGCAAGCTAGTTCTTACACCGGTGAAATGGCTGTGGCATTTCACTGTGCCCAGAGGTTGTTTTAAAGGGGATTAATGTTATTTCAAATGGTCATTCTTACTGTTGTAGGAATACTTTATTATTTAGTTCTTGCTTTGAAGTGTTAGTTTTGCTTTTAACAAAATACATAAGTACAATCTGTCTGTTGCTACAAAACATGTAATGGAAACAGTCATTTAGTATATTTCCAACAATTGAGCCTTTTTGTTCCTGAAGCTATGCAAGTGAATGCAGAAAAATCTGAATTTCTGTGTTAACTGTAGGAGAGATTTCCTGGTAGCCAGTTGTTAGGCTCTAACTGAAAGTGGTTGTAATAAAAGGCTGAAATGAAGTAAAAAGCAGTAGTATGGTATTTCATTCATGAAAAGGTAACCAGCATTGTGTAATGGTTCAGCTTAACTGAGTTGTTCTTGTTTTTTATAGGTGAAGTCATGACACCTATTGACTCTTCTACTGTCAGACCTTACATAACAAACCTGCAGCTGCTTTTCTAAAACTGTTGATCAGCAAAAATGAAGGGGCTACAGAAACATTCATATTTTTATGCTGTTCCCTCTTGGGCTTCATGCAAAGACAATTCTGTGTAAATGTACAGTTGTGCCCTATTTGGAAATCCTAAAAAATCAGTCCATACTTGTTATAAAAATTTTTTACAATTGTAATTATATTGATGTTCATATTGTGTAAAATAACTCACTTAATAAAGTAGTACTTTGATTTTACAATATCACAGATTAACTCCTTGTAGAAATTCTGTTTCACCTTCCTGCATTATCTGCCTTATAAAATAATGAAAAAGACAAAAGTGGAATTTTCCCCATCCTGCCAAAACATGAGCAGTATCATTCCACTGCAAGTAATGTACATTACAGTAAATTAATCTTAAAGTGGAGAGGGAAGCTGCTCAGATTTACTGTTCAATGTGCTGCCTGCTTGAGCCCAGCCACTAGTGGTCAAGCTGATGGCTCAAGGTGCAACACACCCCTGAGCAGCTGCATGAGAATCATGAGACTTCCTCCTACGTTTTTGTCCTATGTACTGGAGTCTTAAGTACTGCAAGCCATTTCGAATGGGATTCCTTTACTGTGAGGGATCATGTTGCTGAAGTCATGCACTGGAGGAACTCTGGTTGTGCTTGTTATCCTTTCTATTTAGGTAGATGGCTGAGGAAGCTTGAGAGGTGGCAGGATTGAAATGCTGGCTTGAAAAATGCTTGCCAAATACTAGCTTAAAGCAACTCTGCCCTTAGTTGAAAACTGGATTTGAAAATATTTTTAATGATATTTTGAGCAGTCAGTCACACGTTCCCCCTCAAATGTGTCTGGTTATTTCTCTCTTGAAGGAATACATAAAATACCCAGCCATTAATAACCTTCCTTCACAACCAGCTTAAAATAAGCCTGTTGGAAAAGAGCCAAAGTAACTAAAATTATATGGCTACTTAAAGAAATCGGATGTGATTAAAGTTGCATTGACAAGAAAAAGCTGGATAATAACTCTGGCCAAGAACATTTGAGCAGATAAACATAATTACCCCTAAAGCGTTCTGGGCTATGTTCTAATCCCAGATGTACAGCACAAAAGTAGTGGAGAAACATCTGAATCGTGCTAGAAGGTCTACTATACAAAATCCCATCTTTGGCATTTTGGAGGGGGCTTATTTAAGAGCTTTAGTTTTGACCCTGCAGTAAGAAGCAGTACTAGAATTGCTGTGATTTGCAGAGTTTACAATGGATGTAAAAATTCTGGCAGTCCAAGTAACCCTTGCTATGCAGCAGGACTATACATCTGACCTTCAAATGGCTTCCTAAAATCTAGGACCATAGTCTCAAAGACTCATTCACTTAAAAGAATGCACTTGGTATTTTATTATATAAAGTCAAAACCTTTGTCTTCGTCCACTCATTTGCTCTTTATTGAACTACTTCTGTGAGACTAGCTTCCTGTCCTCTTTGCTGTGACAGTATCTCTGTAAATACTTATTTTGGCATAAAGTTTCTCTGTATTATAGTCACTCTGGGATAACCTGTATACCACTTAACTTTTATAGATAATGTTATTCTCCTCAGCGTAATCCACTACTGCACTTGTACACCTGACATCAGAATGTAACAATTCATTTATTTTTCTTTAATGTTATCAATACATACATCCTGACAAACTGGCTCCACAAGGCAAGAAATCTTTCAACCTTTGTGCTGTATGGGGGAGAGGTACTTCAATGTTCTAATGCTGTAGTTTGTCTAAAAATACGCTGAGTAGAAATGGAAAAGATGTTTCTTGCTCTGATTGGTAATTGATAATCTGGTTTTACTCTGGAAAATGTTTGGGGATGTATCCCTAAATCTTGGGCCTGAGGTGAAGTAAATGTTCTATTCCTTCAATTCGAATTGTGTAGCATTAAATAAAAGACTTGTTTCATAAACAATCTCTGTTAATGAGCACTGAAGAGCTGGAAAGCTGCATCATTAGTGGGATGGTTACCCTCAGTTAGAATTGTATTTTCAAAACTCTTAGGATGCTCAAGTTGAAAATACCCTATGAAATAATGGGGTTTATGTGTCGGAAGGCAAGGATGGATGACCCTCGGTTCAGTAAGCTCCCCAGCCACAATAACTGTCATCTCCATTATAGAAGTAAATGAAAGATATGACTGAATTGTTACAAAAGCTGTACTAAATGTGGCAATAGTCCTCAGTTAGAACACTTGCAATACTCGTTGTACCTAAAAGATCAGAGGAGGGACTAGTTCTCCATCATCTCTTCCTGATCTGAAAGATAGCACACCCTGGTACCTGGCTAAAGACACAGTTGTGCATTGTAATGTGTCTGATTAAAAAGAATTAAAAATGTAAAACATAAAATGTCATATTTCCTACCTGCTTTTAAAATCTAGTATTGCTGCACCTAGAAAATTATTTTCCTGGCTGCAGCCAGCCATGTAACTTAAAGCTGTCTAACTGTGCCAGAAAGAAAAATAGACATGTAAGATTTCCTGTATTCCCTTGAGAAAGATTCATTTTTGTGCAGGGTCAGCATTCCAGTGAAGGGCTCTTACTGTGTCAGTATGGACATCAGCTGTCATGGATATTTGTGGAGCAACTTTAAGAGGGATTTTGGATTTTCAGAAGCCCACATCTTCTGGGAATGTCTTTAAGCAGCATCTGAAATTGTATTTTAAACAAGGCTTAAAGTATTCTGAAAAAAAGTCTCACTTTAGAACAGAGAGTAAAAAGTTAACAGATGTGGTTATGATGAGGCCACCTTGGGGACTACTGAGTAATCAAGAACAGTTTTGCAATTTTTGTTACTCAGAATTACTTAGGCTTATTTCTGTATCTCTGCTTTACCTATCTGAGGGCCTCTGGTTTCTTGCTATCAAAAAGTTGTGTGAAAAATCCAAGATAGAAGTTGAAGACAGTTGCTATGTAGCCTTAGGGAAATAGTTTATACAGTGCTCTTGAAACATCCCTGGAGACCATGCCTTTTGGTTATTTGCTGAAAACACTTCAGCTCAAGTAAGTAAAGCTAATGACCGTGGGCTGTTTGCAAACCACGTAGTAATGAAGGAATTTGTGGCATTTCTGTAAACTATATTGAGCTATTTTCCCATCTTGATAAGAGCTAATAGGTAGTACGTCTTTTATCATCAAGTACTGATAGGCTTTCACATTTTCACAGAAACAAGTTGAGAATTACTGGGCTTTACTAGAAGTGTGATCTTCCAGGGCCTGACAAGTAAATTTGATTAGTCCTATAGGATCCACAAGCGAAGTAAAGGTCAGTTTGTGTTTCTGTCTACCCAACCACCTTCTGCTGTGTGTAATTTGGGGGCCTTTGATTTACCTGTTTAGAACCTTATAGGTTTTGCAGTGGACTTTGAATTCAGCTCCAAAACTCACTTTGCGCTGGTACTCAGTATGTGATTTCACATGTTCTGTAGCATCATCAGCGATTTTGCTCTAGTCCAGACAGTGGGAGGGTGTCAAGTGCTGTCTCTGGAATTCTTCTGTTCGTTTTTAAAATTATTTTGAAATCTTTTAATACATTGTCTATTGTGTTACAGGTTTTGTATAGATAAGGCACAATGGAGACTCACTGAGGGAGTTGCATTATCTTGGTAGCTTTCAAAAAAAAGTAGATTAGGTTGCATTTATGTTTTATAATTCTCTTACGTAGCTTTTCACACTGGGCTTCTTGGGAAAGGAGGAATCTATAGTTGTCCCAACATAGTTATCTAACTGTTCAAGCTGTGTCTCAGCTTTTTCAGGAGAGCTTTCCTTTGAGAAATACTGTCCATTAAATATATAAAGCTAAGGTCCATGCAGCACTTCAGTGGCATGGCAAACGTATTTTTGTGTTCCTTCTTTGTAGCTGTGACAAAATCACAGTGTGCAAAGCGTGACTGAAAGCTGGAGGTCTTTCAGAGGACTATGGATTAAGGGAAATCTCAGGAATTTATCTAGTCCATCTCCTTACTTTGAGATTGGATAAAATCTGCCAAGATGAACTACCAAGTGTTTCTCTAACTCTTAAAAGCTTCCAATGAAAGGGATCCCATGACCTTGTAAGCAGCATGTATCACTGCTGAACTGTACAAGTGGAGAGTTATCACAGTAAGAGTTTATTCCTGCCAGTTAAGTCAATTGCTTACTGTTCTTGTTGGCAATAGATGTGATGAATAGTGCCTTCATTTGAACATTGCTACTGTGTTCTCCTAGTCTTCAAAGTAAACCCAGTTAATTGAATCACTCTTCATAGGTCACATTTTCTAAGTCTGGCAGTTGTTGGTGCTCTGGATCCTCTACAGTTTGTGCTCTTAAATCATATGGTCCAAAATATGACCCAAAGTGCTGGCTGAGGCTAGCACAGAGTAGCTGGAACAGCTACGGTCTGGCACTTCCATACACTGGAATTATATTAGCCTTTCTGCAACAACATCCCAGATTCATTTTGGTACCACTATAATTCCCACTTTGTGCCTCCATTAGTGTCCATATACCTGCCTCTAAGGGATCTCAGACCAAACTGTACAGTTCATCCAAGTGTGGTACCATGGGGGATATTGCAGATATCCTCTTTCACTTTTTAGTCTGTATTGTTCATGAGCACACTGATGGGAAAGATTGCAGGCAAAGCCTTGCAGGACCTTGCTTGAGTATCTTGCTAAACTCCAGTAAGCCTTCGGTAATTGCTTCTTGAGAGCACTTTGTACTGCTGTGATTCTCTTTGTGGTCGGTATGGATTGGAGCCCTGTACCTGTGAAGACTTTGCAGCCTGACAATGTCAAAGGCATTTACAACAACAGGGGGATTTGGGATCCTGTGTCCCTGTGGCTACCACGCCAGTTTTCACAAAGAAAGAAATGAAGGGTAGTGAGGTATGGCATACTTTGTTCCTGACAAATCCATATTGTCTGGCTGTTGCTTGGTTACTTTGTCATACACATTTACCAAGGGAATTTTATAAAAATTATCCTAGCCCTTTTCCAGGTTCGGGTTGACTGACAAGGGTCCCTTTATTTTTAAATTCCATGTGCTTGTCCTACTACTCTCTTGGGCTCTTTCCCGTGCTCTGTGAGTTCTCAGAGAGCAACACGCATTGTCCCTAGTGACATGGCTGATTGCTGGAGCATCCTAGGGTAAGAGTTATTAGCTGTTGCCAACTTGAATTCCATCAAAGTCCTCTGACTACTTTAGCTTATTCTTTCAACTTCTTAACATGGTTTGTTAAATTTGAGTGAAGTAAAAAATGCTGTTTATTACTTATTTGTAAATCTTACCTTTCATTTTCTTTCCTTCTTCATTAGGTAATGGACCTATACTTAACTTTATATTTCCTTAGATATTTGTAGTCTTTCTATCTGCCTTTTAGAACCTCAGCTGTGTTTTTGGACTTTGCTAATGAAGGTATTGCTGAGTTGACTTTTGAGTCATCTAAAACCCAGTCATTTGTCTGTCTCTCAGGATCCACTCCTGTATTTGCAACCATTGTGGTGAACTCTTTGAATTTTTTTTTTTTTTTTTGCATCGTTTCCCGCTGTTGAGCTATCAGAAGCTTTATATACTCCATCCTGATCTGTTCAAGGCCCCAAACATGCAAGAGCATTCTCATTAAAGTTTGAGCTCTGCTGAGTGTTTATTTACCTACAGGCTGTCAGTGAGAAGGACCAGGCTGGCCTGATAAATCTGAATGTGCAATAGTTGTTAACTCTGGGTATAAAACTGCAGAGCACTAGTTAGATTAAATGCTTGAGTGACTTTTCACCAGACATCATTCTGACCATTTCTTCCTCTGGTTTTCAAGACTGCCCCTATACTTTAATCATTGCTGCCTATCTTTTCCATATGGATGCCAATGTAATCCAACCCCTCACAAGAGTACATCACATCTGTCTCTTTACCCTTAGTTTACCGATAAAAGGGTAATACGCAAGCTGCCTCTGTGTCTTTTTCAGTGCTTTGCAAAATTAAAGTGTGCCTGGACAGCAAATCCATGTTAATTGGTCAGCATACTTGCAGACCATCAGGATAGGCCTTAATTTTTAATTTCTTATTCCTGATATGCCTTCAAATTTCAGTAGCCATTTTTAGTAGTTTTTACTTTCTTTTGGTACACATTTTCTTTAGCTGTTGATAATCACTGCATATTTTTCTATAAAATTGTTGCTTTATCTGTTTATTTCCTGTGAACATTTGTGGATCCTTTGAACAGGGAAAAGGAAGTATCTCCAACCAGAAGAATAATAAAAGAATGATGTCTTCTTAAAAAAAACCCACAAAAAGTCTAAAATGTTTGTGTGCGTCCTCATGGTATTCAGAATTATTCATGTGGTCATTACTCACTTTTGTTACAGTAATGCATAATGCAACTGTATTTTCTGTTGTTGGAGACACAACTCAGATTTTATATCATAATGGGCTGTGTGTAGTAAGGGAACTGATCAGGATGTCAATGAAGCTCCTTTTTCTTTCCACAGAGAAACAGAGGGAAAAATAATTTTTCTTTGCGACTGGTTTTCTCTTGCTGCATTTTTACTTAGAAAGTAAATTTAGATTCGTCATGGTTTTATAAAAAATTGCTTAACACTAAGATAGATTTTCTAAGGGACATCTGCTGCTATTAGCTCTTACCAGATCAGCCCTAGAAGAGAATATTCCTCTTATTGAGGTCTAAGAAATAGTGTTTATTAAGGACCATGTTAAGTAAGGTTAAGAAATGGTAAACAGCTGCTTTTTGCTGCTGCAGTAAATCATTCAAAGAATTTGCTGTTATGCATCTGAAAACAAGAGCTGTTACGCAGCTGAAAGAATGTGACACTGTTTGCACCATAAGCACCAATAGCGAAGGAGGACAGCTTCTCAGCTTCTGGGCTGACTTCTAAATGGACAAAGCCTGCCTGTATTTTTCTCAAACAATAATTGAATTCTGTATCACTGAAGTCACTAGGAACTTAATTTTGTCATGTGCTGAATACTCACATGTGCAGAAAGCTGCTAGCTTGAACACCTTTGTAAAATGTACGTCACATATAATACTGAAATCAGCGTAACAGTGTCTGTATATTAGAAGACAATTTATGCATGGCTGGAAGATGCAGTACTCTGTCCTAGAAAACATACACAGTGCTGTAGACAGACTTTACAAATTGTAATTTGTGAAGTCAAAAGATGTTTTTGGGCTGTAGTCACTGTCAGTCCTTAGAATTTCTCCTGTTCCTGTATCATGAACCTTTTGATTGGAAACTCTGTGGGCAGTATGACTCTGTGGACCTCAGAGAGGTTAGTGCCCTATGGACAGAGATTTGGATACCACTCTCTTAGACACTTCTGAAATTAATTGCCTCTCTTGCTTGCTCTGCGACTCCAGCCAGTTTTTCAGGACCCAAACATCCACTTGCCCACTGGTGGTGGGTGAATGGGTAGGAGCACAATAATATAACAGTAAAATTGTCCAGTGTTAATATTAAGTGCTAATACTACCTTGACTGTGCTATCTGGGTTTAGTCAGTGGTGGCCAGACTTCAGCTTTCACTCCTTACAAAGGGACAGAAGCAACCTGGCATCTGCAGAGGTGCTCCTGAGACTGCACTCCTGCCCACCAGCCTGCTACCCTCTCAACATGGTCTCATGGAGCTCAGTGTCTGTAACTGATCATGTGGAACTGCCCTAGGCCCAAACTGTTAACCCTTGGTTAAGGACAGCCATATTTGCAGAAAGGGACATATCTTAAAGGCAATCCTGTTGTCCCTATTTGTGAAAATGGCTGGGTAGAGGAAAGGCTCTCTGTCATTATGGGGGAGGGTGGGGGATTAGAGCTGCAAAATAACCTCCTGCAGTGCCGGACATCAGAGAAACACTTGAGAAATGCCCAAACTACAGGACAAATTTTCTTTGGTGCTTGCATTTTTTTAGTCAGGGAGGTGAATTCACACTGAAGCACCTGGTACGGAATCCCTTTCCCAAGTACGGGCAAGTGAGGAGTTAGCCTCTGGAAGAGTCTGGCAAACTGAGGTCCCTATGTGGGGAAGCTTGTGTTTGGGAGCAGGGAAGCAGCAGGGAGTCTTCACTTCTGCAGGAGCTCAGCAAAGACAAACACCTTTCCTTGACAGCTGCCCTGCTTGAGGAAAGAAAGAGAGGCAGTGGCAGGATCCCAGTTAGAAACTGTAAGAAAGTTCACTGTGCATTTGCTTACATGAAAAGTTTGCTTTTGAGCGCTTGAGGCTGACTCAGAATTGATTGATTGCTAGTGATGGTTAGGGTCCATTTAGAGGCAATAAACTTACAATGTCTTGATGAAAATGTGCTTTATATGGCACCCATGACAGGTATTCTGCAAGTACTGACACACCAGCCCTCTAACCGATTGGGTAATGAATGTGCTAAGTGCTTGAGTGTTAGGGGGTTTTTTCTACTCCATCCCTCCTTGTTGTGTGTATGTCTATACCAGACCTCCTTGTGCTGCATTGATCCTTACCCAGATACTCATCTCTTCAAGTACAATTGAACAGGATTGTATATAATTGGTGTCTCAGGAAGGGAAAAACTGGATGGGAACTTAAACAAAACTGATGCTGAGACTTCATTGTCAGCAGAGAAGTTGATGAACTGCTTTCGACCAGAATTTGACTCCAACAGATGACATGCTGTAGAGCTGGCAGGGAGAGAACAGAAGTCCTTCCATTTCCAGGAAGTTCTGTGGGAGAAAATGAACAGGAAAGCCCAACAAAAGCAGTCCCCATTCAAGAGAAGACTAGAACAGAGAAATGGGAACATTGAGAAGTCCCACCAAAAAACCAATATTGTCACATATGAACTCGACAGCCAAAAAGTGCTGCTTTCTAGAGTTTTCTTTGCAAGAGGTCCTGGCTCTCGGGCAGGTAGAAGCTTTGCTAAGATAGCTCATTGCCATTGCTGCTAAAACTGATTATGAGAGAAAGTGTTGAAATGTTATTCCTCCAGAAGGTTAGTCGTCCAGTTTCTTAAAAAAAGTAAAGCTGTTACTGTCCCCTTGGAGAGTGAATGGAAGCAGATTATAATGAAACAGATGGTGCAGAATTTAACTTAAAATCAAGATTCTTACTGAGAATCTTACCGGTCTGTCTCAAGCCACTCTTCAGGCAAATTGGTATGCAGAGACATTAAACCATTAATCCCAGTGGTCACTCTTGGGTCAGTTTCTTAGTTACAAGATTTCAGACTGCAGGACACATTGCTTATTTTTTGAGAAAGGCATCTCTTGTTTTTCTTAAGCTATAGTAAATACCATCTATTTTAAAAAGCGGATCCCAATCTGTGGATTCATATTGTGTAGAAACAGCCCTTCTTTTAATTTAGCAAGACCTATCAAAACCAACATTATTTATAAACCTTTTTTGTCTTCCAACCACTGCCATTTTCTAGTTTCTCCATTCTTATGGCAGTCTTTTCCTTATCCTCATTTCCAGCCAGCTTTCTAGGAGAGCTGTACTAAGTCCTTCTGCTCCAAAAGCATGAGTGAGCTACCATTTTTATTCCCAATAACTCCTCAATCTTCTTCTTTACTGTGGAATAAATCACAGCCACTCTCTCTGGCATTTCCAAATGAACATCTAACCAAAAGCCGTAGCTCTGTACCCCTGAAAGAAAGCTCTTAACCTCTTGCCCGCAACTCTTCTACCCCTTAGTCTTTTTTGCATTGCTACAACTATCATGTCCCTTTGGATTGCCCATGAGCCCTTGGTTTGGTTTGGGTCTCCATCTATATCACCTCTGTATGAGTTTGAAGTCTTGCTGATTCTTCTGCCTTCCTTAGTCAATGCTTTTTTCCAGGTCCTTGACATCTCCTCTGTGCAGCATCCCTCCCTCTAATGTCCAGCCTTCACAAGACACTGCCTGGCCCTGCTCATTTACACACGCTTGGACAGTGTCAGTGCAAAGAGCTGCCCAAAAGATCTTTGTCCTCATCTGTTGTTTCCTGTATTCTCCTTTCCTCACTCTCAACCTCACTTCCTTCCTTCAAAACCCTGCTCTGCCAGGAAGCATCCCAGAAGCTGGTAGCAGGTGTCAGGCTGTTCCTGTTATCCTCCCAGTTTCTCTCCTGTTTCCCAGCATCTTCCCAGCTGTCTTTGCAGCATCCACCAGTGGGGTCTCAAACAGCACGCAGCACAGCTGTCTCCAGCTCTGTGGCCAGACTTCCCAAATGCACACTGGTCACAGACACACCGCCCTGTTTCTCAGGTCACATTGACAAGTCTTTCCCCTGCAGAACAGGTACAGAAGTTGTTGCAGCTGATAGATGCTGAAACAACTCTTTCTCTGCCTCTCTGTGTTCCTTGCTGGATAAACAGTTCATGAGCAGCAGAGGGGCTCTCTTGCTCCTTCTTCACTGAGTTAGTCGTTTACTCCACAAGGTCTTTGCTTTTCAGACTATGTATTTTTTTAATTCTGATTTACTGCCTTGGCCCTTAGCATTCAAATTCATCTATCTTTTTTAAGACTACATTTCCCTCTGCCATGCCACCTTCTCCTTTCAGCCCTTCATCACACATGACCTTATTTAGTGACAGGGAACTGGCAAGTCAGAGACATAAGGGCAAGGCGTGGGACCAAATGGGGCAGAGAGCAGGGCTGCACATCCACAGCCACCCCCACACGATGCTCTCTGTTCACTGCTTGCTGTGCAGTCGTCAGTATAGCAGTGGATAGATAGGTTTTTTACTGCCATATGAATGTGCAGCTGGTAAAGAGTTAACCCAGAGAGGAGGGTTTGAGAGCAGCCCAAACCTGCTCTCCCTACATTTAAAACCACCATGAACCTAAGCAGCCCTTGTTCTGAAGTGAGCAACCAGACAGCTCCTTAAAAACCTTGGGTGTGTTTCACGCTATGTATTTAACATAATTAGTTCCCAGGTCAAGGCTTACCACTCTGGTTTTACCCCCAGTGAACCCTGAACTGACAAGACCTCTTTGCAGATCAGCTGTGCAGACTTTCCAGCATCTCCTGCCCAACCTGCTTACTTCTTCCTCTTTCTTGTGCTTCATCATCTCATTTATTTTTCATTTAGTGTCCTTCTGTCTGGAGGCACCTGTCTTGTGTGAGAGGAAATTAATCCCCAGCCCACTGCCCCCCTCCTCAGCACAGTGTGCAGTGCACAACTGAGAGTGGGCAGTATGAAATCCACATGAGGGATCCCACCTACACAGTTCAAGTGCTGAATAAATCTTAGGAGCAGGACTTGCTGGGTCCAGTCCTTACATTTTGGACATCAAGGCAAGAACTGTTCTTTTGTTTTGCAGCCATTACTTTTACCTTTAGCATCCTCTTAGGATCATTAATATGCCTTAGTCCTCTCTAACTGTTATCCAAAGTGCTGCTTGCATGTGTGTTCTGCTGTATCCTGTATTTTCCAAAGCATCATTACTTTCTGGGCACAAGCAGCCAGTTGCTGGATTTGCTCAACTTGACAGTGGCTCTGCATAAATACAATTCATGTATGTCTTGATATGGGCCTATGAATTGATAAAAACATGCTTTGGATGCTGATTCAACTTAAGTTGTAGGATTAGCTCAAAATTTTTAATTGCCTTTGTAGGTGCTATCTCTTCCTGCACATACATTTTCCCTTAAAAAAATTAATCCCAGCTGTTTATAATCACAATTTATAAAGCTATATTTTCAGTCTTAATCTCTTGCCATTTCAGACAGATCTGCAGGAGTAATTCTTCAAGCAGCTAGCAGGGTATTCCCTTCCATGGTGATTTAAATTAGCCAAACAATAACCCCTTCAGTAATTAAAACACCCAAAAAAATCAGAACAAAAAGCTTCCCATTTAAGTCTGTGTTAAACCAATTCATTGGAGTGACACAATTAAAATCTTGGGGCCAAATCCTGCTTGTCCTCTTCATGTAAGTGCTCCTTTTGAGAGCAAAGAGATGAGTGAGAACAGCATTTAGTCCATACATTAATAATGTATATCCTTTCACTGACAGAGAAGGGGCTGGCAGAACAAATGAAAGCACCCTGGGGTAAGAGGAAGAAAGCCTCAGTTTGTTGCTGCAAACTGCACAGGAATAAAAGTACGTTTTGTTCCACTATTAAATAAGGAGATTGGGGATATAATACTGTCTCTTCTGCACCACTTCCATTTTCTCCTCTTGGCAAAGAGGATAAAACTGTCCACAGCTGTAATTGTTCCATCCAGGGCTCACATGCCTGGGAGAATTAATCGTGATCTGCAAAATCTACTCCTCTTAGCTGCCGAGCAGCACACTCGTGTACAGCCAACGCCTACTGACCCGTGCGTCCGAGTCACCAAGGACTGCGTCCTGCGTGTCCCAGCACTGCACCCCGTGAAGCTGCCGGCTTCACGCCTGGGGTTGCTCGTGGTGGACATCCAGAGCCTCCTTTTATCACCTGGCTTTGTCTTGGTCAGAAAGGCATTGCCGTCTTTCTTTTAATTAAGGTGGTTGGAAATGGATCCATGGAGACAAGAGCCGCAATCCTACGTGAGCAGCCCCAACCCTGTGGCTGCAGCGAGGGCAGGATGCACTGGGTGGGTGCCTCCAGTTGGTGGCACAGGGCTCCTGCTGCCCACAAGCAGCTAGAGCCAGCCTTCATGGTTTCATCTGTCTCAAGGGGTTTAATGTTAATTTGAGTTGGATTTACTGATTGGCTTTGTTTGCAGGTTTTTGTTGGTTTTTTTTTTTTGTAAGAGGAATTCTAGATAGACATTAATACAAGAGAAACAAAGCAAATTCCAGGAACAAATTACCTCAAATTTTGCACAGTGTAATAACACTGCACTTCTACCATCTTTACAGACATTCAGTAGTGATTGTTATAGTTTGAATTAATTCATAATATTCTTGTCTAGCTTTTGCCAAAGCAATGCTTCCCTATTTGTTACTGGGCTGTTTCTCTGGATGATTCTTGTATTCATTTTGTACCTGATATTTTTCATGCCTCCAGAGCAAAGCCAGAAAACTGCTGCATCAGTGCTGAAGGTAGCCAGGGAGGATGAGTCAGCTTCTCACTTCAAATCATAAAATTAAGACTCAGTAACCAATGAAGACCTGTTAATCAGGGTAAGCACCTTGCCATTTCCTTAGTTTTGAGCACGTAATTTCTACTGAGATATAATTATTGCAACAAAACATATTAAAAGAAGCATGTTTGGATGCTTCACCACCCCAAGACAGGATGACGACCTTGCACCTGGGCACCCCTTCAGCAGAGCAGCTGAGCAGACCCCTGTGCAGCTGCATTTCTTCCCCAGCTTGCCCCACACATGGTCATTGCTGGGACACGTGCCCAAGGCCAGCTCATGGGAATGCCTGCAGCTGTCAAGCCTTGTGGATGGACTGGGGTCTCCACAACCAGGCAAGCCTGGTGTTGAGACCCAAGAGCACAAGGGAGGACAGCAGTGTGTTCAAGACAGGAGTGTTGACTGCCCTATGTGACATGGGATGTCCTTGGAGTGAGGTGGGCACTGTGAGGGTTGTGAAAAATAATAGCCCTGCTGGTTAGGCATGAATATGTAACATCATAAATTCTTTATAACACATAAAAAGAACTACTAGGAAACAAAAAAATGTGTAATCATCATGTGCACCAGTTTCCAACCTATCATTTGAAAGCTTTCTTCTTCAGTGGCTGAAAAGCAAAGTGCTTGGATTGAGATCTTCCTTTGGTCAACGGGAGAAGACACATCCCTGAAAGGCACAGCTTCATACCCAAGGTAGGGCTCAGAATGGGGGAAGATGTCTCCTCAAGGAACTTCACTCCTGAATGGATTTTGACAATTAGTTTAGAAGAGACTTCTAGAAAGTCAATGTGCGTGAGAGCAGTCCTGCTCCTGAAGTCTCAATGGCTTTAGAGCATGACCCAAGCTCCTGGGTTTTATGGATAAGCAGATACACTTTATTTTAAAAGTGTTATTAAAAAAGTATTTCTCTTGCTGAAGTTTTTTTTAAGACTTTTTTAATCCTACTCAGCTGTCTGGCTGAAGCTTCTCCAAAGCCAGGCAAGCTGCTGTTGAGCAGAAGCAGGGGATATTGCAGTTCTGCAATCCCAGTGGCAGGCTGAAACCCAGGACAGATGGCACCAACCAGCCACTGATGACCAAAGTGTGCTCAGGCCATCTCAGGCCAGGGCTGCCTGTTGCTGGGCACGTGAAATGGTGTCAGGCCATGCAGCCCTGAGGTTTGGGGAGCCTGAGGCTGGCTGGCAGGAGATGGGGAATGGCAAAGAAAGCAGAGAGGGGACAAACCAGCAGGGAAAACTGGGACGGTAGGTGAGGATACGGGGTGATTGACCTAGAGGACAGCAAGGAAATGGGGACAGGTTGAATGACTAGAGACTGACGTGAGTGGGGAGTTGAAGGAAGGGGGGTGTTGCTGAGTTGGGAGCAGGTCTTGTCACCCCCTGGGGATGTCCCCTCCCAAGCACAACATGGAGCCCAGGAGTCTTCTGCTTCACTAGCAAGCCCTAGTGAAACTGGGTGCCAGGACCATAGACTGGGCACTCTGTGCAGTGGCCCTGACCAGCACTGGAGGGCTTGCTGAGTTCGTTGTTTGGTGGTGGAGGGGTTAATTCCACATACGAAACCCTGTGGGAAGGTAGCAACGCCAGACACCCACAGCTGGGAAATACCACCTACACAAGCCTAAATTCAGCCTCTGGAAACCAGTTACTGTGATACTGTCTCTAACGGCAGCCCCGCAGGCATCCGTCCCTGCAACGCGGGGCCGGGCATTCTCCCTCTGCTCCCATGGCAAGAGGAGATGCAATCCCCCCGCAAGGACACATGTTATATAGCTCAAGGAGAGAGACAACCCCATTCTTCTTGCTTCATTAGAACCTGACACAAACCTGAAGTCATGAAACTATCAGGGGTTAAAATGAATTCAAGTTGGATTTACTGCTTTACTTCGTTTCCCCCATGACACCCTCAGGTGCTGGTCCATCAACAGGGGAATGCACAAGCCCTCCATAGATGCTGGTGCTCATCCCTGTCCTGTTCACTGGCTCAGCAGCAGAGCTCCTGCCAGTTTAGGTGATGGATGGTACCTAAGTTAGTTTTATGCCCATGGGGGATTTCAACCAGGGGAATTCCCCTGAGCTGAAGACCCCATTTGCTAGTACCCATGTTACTATATAAAAACCAGGAAGGGCATGACCAGCAGATCACCAGTTTCTTCTCCAGCAGGCCTTTAGGTAGCTGACCACTAGCAGTTGATCCTCAGGAGCTGTGTGTAAAACAATTTTTTTCCAGCGAAGGGCTGGTGTTAGTTTGTGATGAGCTCCTTGCATTTTGCTCCAAGGCAGAAAAAGTGGCAAACTTGGCCATTAGGTGTGACAAACTGCTGGAGTGTTTGAAAAATCGAACAAGAAGCTCCTAGAGAGTTGTCAGATGCTTGAAAATGAGACTTTAGGTTTTATTTGGATATTTGAAGTTATGACTCGGTTCATAATTTCTGTGTAGCAGCCCCACTGCCTTGGGCTCGCAAAGTTCAGATGCTCTGTCTGACAGTTAGAGGCAGCAAATAAGTGATTTTGTGTCCTGGTCACCAGCACACCAACACCAAAATGCTAATGGTGGGACTGAGGGCTGATGCCTGCTTCCACACTTCAGGACCTAGATGGGTGCTGCCAGGTTTTCTGAGCCCAAGGTTCAGAGGTGTAAATCTAACTGACGGTCCCAGGGGCTGTAAACGAGGTGTGGCCTGTGTGACACGGTGCTTTTGGGGTGAGCCAGGGCCAGCACAGCCTGGCCAGGCACAACTCTGAAATCATGTATCCCATGACACCATCACCCACCCAGCACCAACCACTGCTCATGTGTGGCAGAGAGCTTGAACCTGGAGCTGGTGGATGCCTCCAGACTAAAGAGGACATGCTCCTCTCACTGGGCGCACAGGGCTGGGCAGGAGAGGTGGATAGACCAGCTGGTCCTTCCAAACCAAAAGGAGAGTTTTGGCATCCTCTGGGAGATAGTCCAGAAATTATGGCTTGACACCCCTTTCATTATAACTCTGCTCTTTTACGTAGCCAAAGGTGCAAGGGAGGCAACACTCTCCAAGGGCTCCTGTGGGCTGCACTGCTCCCCATCCACCTGAGATCTCCTGTGGGAGCTGGCTGCTTGCTGTGCTTCAGAAGGGGTGGAGGTTGTGCTCCCTACACAGTGAAGGGGAGCAGAGGGATGCTGTACTCACAGCTGATTCACCAGCTAGCTCAGCTGGGTTAATTTATTCCTCGTTTAATGTTAGATTTTAGGAATGCTGGATGTATTAGACTCTCAGAAAATTAATCATCAGGGTCACGCAAGACCTTTGTGCTCTTAACTACTAATGAAAGCTAAATAAATAAGAGTTTCTTTCTTGAACATTACAACTCTAAGATTTGCCCAAATTCCCTGAATGTTGTCATGATGTGGTCAGTGCCACTGCACTTGCTGGTTATACTGGCATCCTTTTTTCATCCTTTCTTCTTCCCAGCTCACTCCTCTGCTGAGAAAACCCTCGTGGCCCCACTCCCTTGAGAAAACTTGTCTTTATGCCCATAACCTGCTCAAGCTTTTTTCTCTCTCCTCTTTTCCTCACACAGCTCCTGGGCCAGGGATTCTTTCCAAGCTGCCCCAGACCTCTCCAGTACTATACTACCTTTCTTCCTTTCCCTCAGTGTCCTGGGTGCCCAGGAAATTCCCTTAATTAGGGCATGCACAAATCCCTCCTTCTTTCTGAAAACCATGAAGGACCTCACCAACATAGCTAAAGCACAGAGCCAAATCCACAGGGCAAACCAACCAGTGTGCTGCCAACCAGAGTCTGCAGTAAGGCAGGACTTTCCCTCCTTTCACATCCTCCTTTTGCCTCAGAGCTCATTTCACATGGCCCCAAGACAGGCTGCACAACAACATAGCTCTGTGAACCATCACAGGATGCGCATACCAGCATCTCGGAAGAACATGCAGCATTCTGGCTGGCATCCCACAGTATTCCCAATATTTGCATGGAGCTGGGTCTCCTGCACTGTGTGGTGTGCTGGAAGGCAGTGGGGTTCAGAGCATCAGCATCAAATAGGGTTATGATTAAAACATTCCTGTTTTATGGCAAAACCTCTGCTGAATGCTACAATTTGCATCATGATGGACATGGACCAGATGCTGCAAACAGGGCTTAAGCTACATACATATTTCAGAATCAAGGCAGTGAAGCAGAGGAGGCTGAAAGTATCCCTTTATCCTTTGCCTTCATGGGAGAGCTTTCACATGGTAGCATGCTCTGGAGCTTGTGGAGCTCTTGTGCTGGAGCATCAGGTCAGGACCCCAGGATGCCAGTCTCCCTGTCCTGATGGAGAAACCTCACCACAGATGCTCCTCTTCATGCAGAAAGAACAAAAACCCACTGAGATCCACTTTCTTTTGGTGTTCCTGGGTCATGGTGAACCTGGTGTGGTACTGACAGAGCAACCAGTAATACATAGTGCTGTATGAATAGCTACAAAAAAAACCAAGAAAAAGTCTGGTTGGCTAGATTTGTCCAAAGTGACACAGTCAGTGTCAGTCCTGCCTTGCAGCAGCCTGATAAGCAGTAAGGTATTCCAAGACATTGCCAGCTCTGTTTTCTGTGGTTTCCATTTGTCAGTCCCTCCTGTAATTGTCACATCTTCAGTCTGGGGCTCTGCCTGTGGCTGGGGCCCATCCTTCTGCATGACCAGTTCCTCAGAGAGCAGCTCCTCTGGCTTGATGGGGCCAGGAGGTGCTTGCAGGAGGTCCCATCCTGCTGGCAGCTCCTAAGGACAGTCTTGGGTCTGTTGCTGGCCTTCTGGAACACAAAGCAAAGCTCAGGGGAATGTGCAGTATATCTTTCCTTGGTACACATATTCCTGGGGAAATTCCTGGGCAGCAGAAGTTCAGCACACACTCCCTTAACCTGGAGAAGGAAACGCAGCTTCGGGCAAAGGGCAGCATTGGCTCGTCGCAGTCACAGGCTCTGATGAGCAGGCGAGGAGAGTGGCAGCAGGCTGCTGCATAAGCAGGTGCTGAGGCAGAGCGTCTCTCACCTCTGCAGCGGGGGAATGGGCTGTGATCCAGCCATTCCCTCAGCCAGCTGAGCCCCTGGGTTGCTCAGAGCACAGTGGCCTCAGCCCAAAAGCCCCCCAGATTGCTGTGGAGAGGCAGCGTGAGCCCACGTTTGCACCAGGCAGTGACCAGCGGCAAGTTCCAGAAAGGCAGCTCCGCTCTCTTTGCATCCTGCCCTCAGAGAAGCTGAAAACACTTCTGCATTGTGTTTGACTCGGCAATCGAGCTCGGGCATCACTTCTGAAGGCTGCCAAGCTGATAACAGCAGCAGAACCCAAATAACCCATGTTTGCTAGAGCTGAGCTCCCACCCCAAGTGCTGCAGAGATGCTCACTGTTCTGACTCACGCGGTTTATCACAGGGTCTCTCCTCAATCGCTGTATTTCTGCAGAGCAAGTATCTACTCCCTTCACTCTCCCATATCTTTTTACCTACCATATCTAATACATACTATTCTAACAAGATTATTTTCATATTGCCAGAGGTCTCTGGTTTAAGAAGGCCTGTATATCTAGCCTTGGTCTACAGTAGCAGTTCTTCCTAACCTCACTCACTGGAACTGTTTGTATAGCATAGCCAGGGTTCAGCAATATCAAGGCCTGTACAAATTTGTTTTGCCATTGAGTTCTCATAGCAGTAATTAGTTTAAAGAAACCAAGGGGTTATGAAGTGGTCCCATGAGAGCAGAGGTAACTTGGCTTAGGCTATTGCCATGACCTCTTGCAACAACTCCCCAGAATATCTCTGCCAGCAAGGTGCAAGGCTAGGAAACAGGGACTCCTCCAGACTGGCTTACCTGTCAAGTGTCACCGCCCCCCTTGCTGGCCATGACAGTATCTCTGATCAGAAGATGCTTCTTCCCCACAAGAGAGCTGAGTGATATGCAGGCCATGGTGCTGGGACAGCTGTGTCTCTTGGAAACCAACAGTTTTATAACCCGTATTCAGTAAGTGCCTTTACATAAGAAGGTGAGGTTGGTCACTTGGGGTCAGGCCAGCTGGGTGTGGGAGCTGCCTGCAGCAGAGCCCATATGCTGACAGGAGCAGGGCACGCCCAGGAGGCACTTGTCCCAGTACTCCTTCAATTTCCAGCCATTTTCAGGAGAATAAAACAAGCCACAGTTGGCTGGCAGTCTTTTTTTTTTTTTCCTCGTGCAAATTTCCCCTGAGCTGCGCTGTTGTTATTGTGCAAAAAATAGAGCAAGATATGTATTAACTCTCAGAGGAAGGGAACTGGAAAAGCAAGCAGGAGCAGGGCACCATCATTAACTCCTTTGGCTGAAAGTGGGGCACTCGCCTGCAGCAGCAGCAGCCTCTGCCTGGGCTGGGGGGCGACATGTGGGGGCCACTCACCCATCACCTGTGGGCAGTGGGTGGGTGAGAGGGGTTGAGGGTCATATTGAGATGTCAAGCCAAAGCCCTGCTGCAATCCCGAACCATGAGGGACCCTAAAGGACCGTGGCCTGGCTGACAATCCCACTGGGTGCCAGAAAGGGCAAGTCCTGGGTCTTAGGTAGAGATAGGCAGGGATGGGTATCTAAAACCGTGCTATCACCCTGGTTCTGGAGCACGTGGTGTTTCCATCAAGTGCTCGAATAACCTTTTCTTGCAGCTAGCTGAGCAAGAATAAGGGGATTTCCATGTGAAGTGGCCTCTGTTTTGTGCAGCCCCTCTGTGTGAGCGCCCATGGTGAGGCAGCACCGAGGGTCCCCCACTCCCGGGCAGGCTGAGCTGCGGCAGCCATTAACCGGCAACGGTGCTGCTGGCAGAGCACGCTCTGGTCTGTGCAGCGTGGGGCATGTCTGCTGTTCCCTGAGACACCTCCAGCACCCAGTGGCCACCTGCCTGTTCCCTTGTCCCCCCATAAAGCACAAGCCAAGGCTGAAACAAGGCCAGAGACTCAGCTGACTCCGAGTTCCCTGTCTCCGTTAGGTATTACCAGTATCCTAAGGGCCTCTTCTGTCTCTGTTTCACCTTGAGATTCAAGGGCATGGTACTGTTGGAGAGCTGCAGCCAGCACCTAAGTCAGCTCAGCTCAGAATGTGGAAATCAATATGGGTCAAATTTTGTTCAGGTCCATTAGCAATTGCTCTGTTGGATGCCATGATAAAAATAAGGATGTGCACTCAGCTGGTGAATCCCTGCTTTGTATTGTGCTGGTCTTCTGGGATCAAAGTTATGGTGGCTGCCTTTGCTCTTTAGCCTAATAATGGCAAAATGTTTAGCATATTTTATATATTCAGGCCTCAGCTTTAGACTTGGGTGACAGACAGTACTTCCCAGAGAAGCAGCAGCCTTTGAGCAGCCCAGCATGATGCATCACTGCAGTCCAAGAGGGGATGTAGAGCAGAGTTGGAGCAGCAAGAGAAGCCTTAACAGGAAAAAAAAATGAAGTTATAGCACAGTTTCTGGTTATTACATAAGCAATATTTGGCTGGCGTACTGGAGCTCTACCTCTGTGAGAAAAAGTCACAGACATTTTACTCATAGAGAAAGTGCCCATCATGAATAAACCAGGAAAGCTCTACTGGGGCATCACAAGGGAGTGGAAAAATGACTGTAAACCCAGCAGAAGGTAACTGAGCATCATCTCCTCGTGTTCTGGTTTGCTGAGCCATCTCAGGGAAGAAGTGGTTCAAAGACTGACAGAAGGGGCTTTAGTTCCCTGCAGACCTGGGGACTGGAGCCCAGGGATGCTCAGCCCTGTCAAGTGGGGTGCAGGTCTCCAGCTATGGGCACCGCAGTATGGGGAGATGCAGGAGCGGGGTACAGGGCCTGGAGACACCCTGGGAAGAGGCATGAAATCACTGCTCTGCTTTTGCGTAGGATTTTGTGGCTCTCCCTGGCTATATGTTCACAAACATTTAATGGGAGTTTTGTTTGCTCTGCCAGGAGAGCATGAGTGCTGGGAGCCCTCAAAATTTATCCCCTAGCTAAAATACTGGGAATTATTGATCCTACCTGCCATCCTCCAAGGTGCAAAGACAGCACTGCTGGCAGCAGGGCCATGGGCTGGCAGGGGGCATAGGCTGGGTGGGGTTCATAGGTATCAGCCCAGCCAAAAAATAAAGCCCAAGAGCTTGCAGGGCTGGGGCTGCTGTGCCTGCACATGCTGGGGAAGCTATACATTTGTTTACTGCAAATGTCTCCATAGAAACTCCTTCTCCAGGTCTGAAGATGTGGATCCTGGAGCTGCAGTGGAGTGAGCTTTCTGCCCCTGGCACACCTCGAGCAGCCTTGGCAGTCTTCACGGCAGAATTGTTTGGCAGGAAATAATTCAGACTAATGTATCCCCCTGTGCTCCTGAAGTTGTGTGGAATTTAAAATGCTAAATGAACTAAATCATTCTAAGTGTGCAAGCACTGTAATTGTGAAGAGAGGCAAACTATGCCTGCCTGTTCCAATGCTTTCCAGCTATAATTCTTGAAACCATCTAGCTTCAAAACAGAGCAAGCTGAGAAGCAGAGAAACTGCACCAACAAAGCACTGCTCCTGTCTCTAAAAAAGGCATTGCAAACTTGGGACTTTCAAAGGACAGAAACAGCTGGAATGGTTGAATTCCTACCCCTTCCTCAGACAAGCACAGTGTCCCATGCTACCAGGAAGGCCCAGCTGCTGACATGGGCATGATAGAAGTGCCTTGCCCTCTCTTGACCGGTGATTGACCAAACCAACAAGCAAGAGGACAAATAAAGCAAAAGAAAACAGATGAAAATGAACAAGATATCTAGGGACGCAAAGGTGTGACTGAACTGAGAAATAACTTTTCAAGAGGCTGCACTGGGAAAGGGAAGATGAAATGTATGAGAGCAGGAAATTTGGTAAGCAAGGCACAGCCTTGGGTCCAGAGCGTGTTAGAAGCTGCAATGCCACAATGGGATCATGAGAGAGAAGAATGCAAAAGCTGAGGGGAGGGAAGGGAAGCAGTCAACATCCCAGGTATTTAAGCAGCAGGAGAAGGCACAGTCCAGTTCTTCTTTGGACTAACTCCCTTAAAAAGAAAAGAAAACAATTATGGCCCTGTACCATGGCTTCTTCCTCCCAGGAGAAGCCCTGGAGACAGGCAGGGTCCCTGAGGCAAGGACCAAAGCCAAGGAAGCAAATAACCCTCTTCCCTGGGTTACACAGCCAGGTGGCTGCTACAGCACTGTGCCTCTCCACCCTCACCCTTCGCAGGGCCTTGCTTTTGGGAAACTGCCTTCCTGTTTTAGACCCTTGTATTTCACTGTTTGGAGAGGGAAAATGAGGGAGCTTGTAATGCAATAACCCATAACAGAGCTGTGCTCTTACACCAGGCTGCACTGCATGATAGCTTTAAAGATGCTACCACGTGGCAGCCCCAAAGTGACCTTTTAATTCTCCCTCTGTTTAATTACTTTTTTTTTTATATATAGATCTGGATTGTATCTGCTCTGAAGTCTCAGTTGCCATCCTCTCCTCTTCCAATCCTCCTGTGCCTGACCCCACCACCACCCAGTGTTGTCTCCCCCCAGGCTGGGATTTCACTGTGCCATGCCTGCTTGCGGACCTCCCTGAGGAGCCAGAGCTTCCCAGCAGGAGAGATCACACAAACATAAATGCTCAGCTAAAAATAAAGCACTAAAAGATGATAATAATAATAATGTTAACAACAAGATTTGGCCTCACACCAGTGCCCACCGTAGATAACAAGCTTGTCTGTGCCACAGGCGGGAGCAGGAGCTGACCCTGGATGTAGGTCTTTCCCACTGAGCCTGACAGTCATCTCATGGCAGTTGGCAGTGCCCAAGCCCTGTCCTTCCACCTCCAAGGGACAAAACCTGCCTCCAAGTCCCTGGGCTGGCTGCTGGTAAGTTGTGAGCAGGAGGGAAGGGAGGAGGGTGAGAACCAGGGAGAGGCTCTCCTCTCCCTGCAGCCCTCAAAGCAGCTCCACCACCCTTGTTGCCACCCCCCCAACAGTGGCACCTGGACCTCAATGCCCCTTGCCCATGGGGACAGCAGACCCCCACCACTTTGTCCACATGGAGATGCCAGGCAGAGGGAGCTGCAGGGGAAGACAGCTGAAGTGACACACCCTCTGCCAATGTCAAGTCACTCCTTGCCCCCTCCTGGTGCTGGAAGCATCACTGGCACAGTGGGTGCTGGGCCCTGCCACACCTTGGGCACCAGAGACAAAGGTGGATTTGGCAGGACCTGTTAGGGCCATGGCAGGTGCCACTGTGAGCAGCTCAGTGGGTGTAGTACAGTCAGTGGCGCTCAGACTTAGACCCTTGTCCCTGGCAGCTGCCAGTCTGGGGCAAGAGAGATGAATGTGGCTGCTTTTATTTTGGTTCCTCATGGTTTCACTGCTTTTGGCCTTCACCCTGACCAACATGGGCCTACAGGACAGAAATTAAGCCTGTCTGGGCATTGTCTTCTCCTGCTGTAGGTTATGCACTACCAGGCTTTCCCAGGCTGGTCCCTGGCAAGGTCCAAGTGTGACTCTCTGCACCCCCAGGAGGTGCCACACCTGCCCCGTGGTTCTCCCGTGGGTCTTGCAGAGCTGCCGCCGGGTACAAGTTTCCCCTTTCCATGAGCCACATGGATGTTGACAGCATCACACACAGCCTGTATTGCAAATAGATTGTTTGTGGGCCCAGCCTCCCTCTCATCAGGTGCTAATGAGGTTTTTGTATACAGCCGAACTGCCTCGTGTGGCAGATGGTGCTGGGTTAGATTTGGATTATTCCTGTTCTGCTGGTTTGTCTCTCCAGTGTGCTAATTCATGGATAGCTTGGCTGTGCTTATTGCAGGAGCTGCATCAAGGACCTTTTCAAAACATGCTTGCCCAGGTGTTTGCTTGGAGCTGCAGCTTTGTCTACAGTGGAGAGCAAGGCCTTCTGGTAGTGCTGAAAATAACTATTCAGCTCAACTGCTGCCTGGCTGTTGAGGCATTTGGAAAATATTGATTTTCACTTTTGCTGAAATAAGCAGGTTTTATTGTGCCTTGTGATTTCCTTGTCTGGAAATCAGTGTGACAGGTGGGCCACCAGCACTGTGCCCAGCTCTGGGGCTGGGTCAATCACCACATGTCCATTCCCACTGCTGGCAAACAGTGTAGGGGCAGAGCACAGAACTGTAGGTCCTATGGAAACACACCATGATCTCTTGCTTTGAAGCTCAATACACATGCTAGGGAATTCTGACTCTTCTCTCTCTTCTGTCTTTAAAAAGAAAAGAAAACATAATCCGGTAGCAGCCTGCTTGAAGTGTGGCTGAACAATCCTTCAACACGACCTTGCTTTGCTGCCTAATAGGAAACACCCAGAGCACACCAGGAAGCTGACCTGTGGCTAGTCCTCAGTTGGCTTTGTCTTCAAACGCTGTGGCACTAAAGCCTGGCATTGGGAAAGCAGAAGGCCGTGGGCTGTGGCCAAGCCAAGGGCAGTGGGCAGGAACCCCCCAGGCACCAGGCTGCTGGGCAGCCTGCAGCACGATGCAGCTGCCCTGAGAGGGACAGGCTCCCCAAGCAACTGGCAAACTGCTGACACCTCAGGTCATGTCAACAGGCACTGTGCTGTCCCCTCGCCTTCCCAGTGACACCATCCCTACATCACATTGGCTGCTTGCTCATTTCTCAGCAGATTGATTATGCTGCTTGATGGATTCATCAAATTCTTCTGTCAGAGTCCTTATTTTTTTCTGCCTGCTGCTGCTACTGACATGGAGAAGGGCTTAAGCAGTCTCACAGACTTCATCTGTCCCATAGCTCCTGCACCTTACTGTGGATACAAAAAGGGCTGTTAGAAAGGTTTTTCCAGCTTCTTGCAATATTCTGTGTGAATCTTTCCTTTCTCAAGCAAGCTATGAAAACAGTAAGATGGTTTTTGTATAACTATCTGAACACCTGGTGTTTGTCTAAGTTCTGTTTATGATACACTGGTGAAATGTTATTGAAACGGGGGTTGTAAGACTTCAGCCAATCACCCTAGGGGGTGGGAGATCACTGACCAATCATCTTATGTACTTGCCCATATAACTTTTATTATTTAATTAAATAATGTCATTTCTTGCTGGATACGAGTGGCCTCATTTCTCCATCCTTGGTAAACAGCAACATCTTACAATTAATTAATACTCAAATTGTGGTATCTCTCATAGGCATCAATCTTGTAAATAGCACATAAACATAGTATTTCCCCAATCTTGCAAACAATTAGGCTATTTGAACTATACACCATTTTTTCAGGGCCAGTTAAAACTGTGCTGTAAACATGGGTTCCCTCCAGGACCTGGGAACTCCTGTGGATGGCCCATACTTAGCCTGCCTACTTTGCTTTTTAATTTGCTTCCAGGTTGAATACTGATTGTTAATACACAAGAGGTTTGGCTCCTAAAAGGTGCTATTCAAACAGGCAGTGTGATTTTCAAGACACAGGTGCAGATTCTCAGGAATCTAAGTCCCTGCAAAAATGCTTTGAATAGGTCATCCCTCGCCATCCTGTTTCCCTACCTGTGCCCTCCAGTAATGATGTCTTGTGCAAATACCAGCCTTGCTCTCCAGACTCCCGCTCTCTCTCTCTGCTGAGCTGACAAAAACCAAGGGCAGGACTTGTGCAGGTTGCTGGGAAGCTGGAGCTTCTGTTCCTTGAAATCCACACCACCAGATTCACCACAAAGCGTCATTACTCAGAGCTGCTGATGCCTGTGCTAGGTTTGGCGTGGGGACCCAAGCGCCCGAGGCCTCAGGATCACTGGTGATCTCCCAAGCCCATCCCCTCTCCTTTCCTCCATCCACCTCTTATCTGAAAGCCCCATTTCAGCTCCTGCCACTGCAGCTCACAGTCATTTCAGGATAAGCATCTATTCGTTATCATTCTTTCCAGGTTGCTCACTCTGAGAGGGAGGACAAACAACTTCTGCATCAAGAGACAGCTTGCTGCTGGGGTCACATGCCTTACAAGGCAACTTTTCTTCTGTGAAAGGAACCAGAAATTCAGCTGAGGCTGCTTGACCTTGATAGTGTGAGTCACCTCCACTTCAAAACCAAACAAATATGCCGGTTCAAAAGGAAATACTTCCTAAAGACAGTCATAAAGCAGCCTGTAGCTGGAATAAAGCAAGGTACCCATGCTCCAGGGCCCTCAGAAGTCCCCCTGGTCACTCTATTTGTGTTATAATCAGTCCACTCAAGTATAAGTAGTTTTGCAGGCTAAGTAGCAAGATAAGAGGCGCTCCTGACTGTGTGTGGAGGTGAACTTCAGACACATGCCAAGCACTATCTCCATGGGAATTCTGCAGACTGCACAGCAACAGCCTCTGCCTCCCGCACGAGAGTGCTTCCCCCAGCGCCTTCTGCGCCAGCAGAGCCCCAGAGACCAGGCAGGAGAGCACTGAACAGGCCTGAGGCTGCCCATGCTGGGCAATACACCGTGCCCTGAGAGAGTCCTAACGTGCAGAGCCATAAAGTGCTATTGTGAAAAGAATCTGCTGGCCCCAAACATGTGCTAGAACTTAATCAAAGCCAAACCTGATTCCACGGGCTGCATTAGCCAGCCTGTTCAGATTAAATATATCCCATCACACTGCAGGCTCCACAGAAAAAAGTCAAGCAGAAATTTTCTTTACTCCTACACAGGCAAAGTCAGAAGGACCTGCAATAAAAGCAGCTGATTTGCTCCAGTCTAAGTAAAACCAGCCTGGTATGGTCCCACAGCTTGAGCATTAGGCAATATTTCAGTGTCCAGAGGTTTCTTCTGTTCATGGGAGAAACCAAGGTGCGGGGTTGGGCAGCTATGGTGCAGCTGTTCGCCCTGCTGCATCCCTGGCCATTGAGGGGGCCCACAGGACAGAGCTGCTTCCCTTGGCAGCACTGACCAAGAGGCTCTGTGCCCCAGCTCCCTCAGCTCCTACAGACCACTGCTCCTGCCTGTGTGATTACCTCCTCTGCCTTGCTTCTCCAGTAGCAGTGTCTCGTGCTCCTCCAGTGGCATCCAACACCCTCCCCAATGTATGTGAGGAAATCTCATTACTCCATTTCTCCACATTAGTCTGCATGTTGATAAAGGCCTTGATTATCATAGAATCATAAAATAGAATAGTTTGGGTTGGAAGGTCATCTAGTCTGAGCCCCTGCAATGAGCAGGGACATCTTGCTATATGATATTTTATTTTATTGCTGCCCATCTTAGCTGAAGTCCTGTACAACTGCTGGCTGCAACTGTGGCAGAGATAGCTGTAATGCAAACATAGACCTAAGGCTGAAGTCCTTATCCAGGTATAGCCAGGGCTTTAATCCCAGCAGGAATTTTGCCCAAGCATCTGTCAGGGGTTTCACTGTTCATTCCCAGTGAAGCTCTACTGGTATTTCACATCAGAATAAACCTAAATTGAAATCACACGTAAAACTCAAGAGGTGAGACTGAAGAGCAAATGGAACTGGGAAGGGAAGTGCAAAAGAGGGCAGACAGTAATAAGTGCAGGCAGCTGTTTTCATGATGCATCCCACATGCCAGTAATGAGATGGTCTTCAGGTCATTGTCTACTCATGGTTTAGTACAACATTGGAGACAAGACGAGGCTGAGCTTGAGGAGATCTGGAGGAGGTTCATTTCTTACTCCTGATCTACCTGGGAACACTGACAAAATGTCTTCTTATTCAAATTATGACAAATAACTTCACCCCAGCGTGGTTATGGAAAACTGTATCTCACCCTATGGCAAGGCCAGGCTAGCACACAGCCTCTGGCTACTGAGCCAGACACTCCAGGATCCTGGAAAGCCACACTGTGGGAAGCTCAAACCCAGTCTGGAGAGACATGTATCAGACTCTGGGATGGAAATTCCATAGTTTCACTATTGCCAAGACTGTTGCTGCAAGTAGATTACTCGTGCTTGTGACTGACCACCATCCAGCAGCTCTGGGGCGCTGTGAATGGGGACACGGCCATTAAAGTGAGGTTGCTAATTACAGCTAGTAGTTAATGACATGGCCTCTTGAGTTACTTATTTTAAACAACCACTGAGTGCAAAAATTACAGCTCTGGCTATGAGAGACCCACAAAGCCATAGACATCTCCTGTGAGAATCAGATGTGTAACTCAGAAAAGGTGATTTTAAAGGAGCACAGTCAATCCAGGAGACTTAGAGCTCTCTGTCATTTTAGGAACGGCTTCTGAGATAGACCAGGCCATTCTGGGTGAGTCTGTGTCCTTTTCAAGACCTTCCGCTTTCTCTTGAGGCTCATGTAAACTAACAAAAAAAGTATGGGAAAACACCTTCTGGTTGCAAAGATACCTTTAAAAACAGTGTGAACAAACACAGGGGTGCACACATGGAAAATGTTGGCTTGCATACCAGTGATCTGCCCAGTTCCCCTCATGCTGGTCAACACTCTGCCCCTGGTTAATTATTTTTCCACCCTACTAGCAGGTAAGGAGGACAAGTGTTTTGACCTTGCTGTAAGTGGTATTTTGTTTCTCTCTTACAGCTTGATAGAGCTCGGGTCAATCTGTTTCAAGTGTTGCCATCCAGGTCTGACCGTGGTGCTGGGAACAGGATGCTGGGTGGCACGAGCAGGAGCTGGTTCCCCAAAGCACAGCCCAGTGGCAATCCCAGAACACCCAGAGCTGGGGCTGCCCTGTGGCATGACGGGAGCAGTGATCTGTGTCATGTAAACACTCACGCTTCAGACTCTGGTTGGCAGCTGTGAGGAATAAAATCACTTAATATTACAGTGAAAGCTCCTTTGCTGGTGCTTTCAGGAACTGGGTTAGCAATGCTGCACACACACAGGCATCCACATACATGTACTTACCACCGGCCATCTCTTTTTTACAGTGTTACCCCACCTGTACAACTAGGAAGAACTGCATGCATGGAACATGCATACCTGACCTCCAGGCAAGCTAACCTGAACCTCCAAGGTGTTAACCATAGCTTGACAACTCTTTTGAGTTAAATCCCTCCATGATTTCTCTATTGTCCCAATGGGTTTTGTTTTATTAAAAATGAAATGTTTTTCTTGTTAAACTGCAGATCTTGGATACAGTAACACTATGCTGATTTTCTTCTTTTGCCTGCAACACTTCTGCAACTTAATGCTTCCAGCTTTCATTCTCCCTTTTTGTTCCCCAGTGACTCATCTAGGCAGGTATTTTCTTACCATCCTATGCAGCCTCCTAAGAGACGATGTTCTTTCCAGGTATCAGCTGAAAAATGCAACTGCTCATAATAGAGCAGAAATGGGAAGGCAATCTGTCAGTCTGGAATGAGTAATTCAGTTCTTTGCAAAGCAGGGCTTATTTCTGTTAAAAGCAAAAAAGGGTGAAAAGATCTTAAAGGCAAGATACCTTCACAGCAAGTTATACACTCCTGCGTTTAATTCAGTCCTCAGGTGGAGTCACAAGCAGCTCTTACTCTCCAGTACTCTGCAGTGGCAAAACAATAAGTATCCATAACTCCTGTGTCATTCTGCCTGCCTTAACATCCCAGGAATATTATTTTAAAGAGATAGGTTCTTCCCGGAAATGAATAAATAAATAAATAAATAAATAAATAAATTTCTTGTACAATTTGAAATGCCATTTCCATGTGCTTAAGACCACATATAAAGGCATCTCCTCAAGGAACCATACCAGTGAAGAGTACAACATTCTGCTTTTACACATCGTATTAAAAGAGAATCTCAAATGCTGTCTTCTGGTGTCCAGGTCTCAGCGTGAGTGCTGCCTGTCTGTGCCACCCACAGCACCAGCCACAGGAGGTCCCATGCAGACTTCATCCTGGTTTTGAAGGATTTTTTCTGTAGGATGACATAATCCAAACTAATTGAATCCCAATTATTTCATAGCGCATGCTAACACAGAACAGGAAGACCAGGCCAGCCTTGAGCCCAAATTTGCTTGTCTCTGCTCAAGTAGAAATAAAAATTACTACTAAGCCATGAGGTTTTCTTGCATGGGCAAATTCTTATGGTGAACAACCACCAGTGCTGAGGTCCCAGCCAAAGACTTGAGCTCCCACATTTGATTTACGGCACATAAATCAAGATGGTTTATGTGATGAAAGCACTTGTATTATTTGCCTGTCTATACAGAGCTGTCTTGCTGTTTTAGTTCTTTATTATGGAGAAAGATTGTAAAGGCTCCGCAAGTAGAGAAAATTATATCTCTTATTTCCTGATGGCATTCAGAATGAAGATTTTCTCATAGTTTTTAAATTACAGTGTCCAAACCCTAAATTAAAACTATCCCAGTGTGGTAAAGGAAGGCTCTGTAAAGGAGGTAATCCTACCTCACCTAACTGTCTTGGTGGAGTTCAACATGTTTTCTCTGGAGACGCCTGACAGCTGGAACCAGTCCATCCAGTTGTGGTCTGTCTTAAATACCTGGCAAGTTTCCTGCCTCATTCACCATCCTAATGAACATCACACTTTCTGGGAAAAATTACTTCAGCTCTCTGAAGATGCAGGGGAGCTGTGAAAAACTTGAATAAGACTCTTAAATTCTTCAGAGCTCTGAAGAGAGGGAAGATTTCCAGCTCCCTGACTAGCAGCTCCCTTGCTGAGATGATATTTGGCACTTTCTCCTCCTCTTTCTGAGGAGAAACAGCCAAGGAGGAACCAGCCTGCTACTGCTCGTGCCCTGGAGATGTGTTCACATGCTCACACACACAGATATGCATACTTGCACACTCTGCCACAGCTCCCCTTCCCCCAGCTCCTCCTGGCACCTTCCCTGTATGTGGCAAGTGAATAAAATGAAATGAACAACTGTGGCTGCTGCAGCCAAAATAAGGCAAAAGCTTGGAGAGGGAAGGAGCAACAAGGACAGAGGCAACAAAGGCACAGCAAATCTATGAAATCAGGCCAGGTAAGGGGAAGGAGTGGGGCTAACCTGGTCAGATTAATTCCTTTGGCTCCCAGCAAAACAGCATGCCCTTGCTGGGGGCTCAGCCATCAGGCCAGAAGAAGATAAAAACCTTGCTCTGGAATGGCATAGTTCTGAGAGGGACGTTGGGTTTGCCATGCCCACAACCACCACACGTCCCATTTTTTGGCCGTGTTACCCCAAAGCCACCCCACCAGTGATGCTTCCTGTGCAGCTCCGTGTTGTCCAGCCCTGTGGTCATCTCCATGCCACAGCCACACTCTGCCGGGTGGCTGAGACCCTGCTGGGGCAGTGTGGCTTCCAGGTTTCTCATGGCTAGCACCCATTAACCTGTCCTGTAACTGCCTCTTCCCACCCAGGTGGAGAAACAATTGGCTTGCACGGGACCATGCGAGCCTCAGGCCTTCTGCGTGAGTATGCTGCACCTGGCCATGGGTTGTGGCAGCTATTTTGAGTCAGAAGCAATCCACCTCCATTTCTTTCAGAAGCAGATCTAATCAAAAAACCACAAAAGACAAAGTTGGAAGGGACCTCAAGAGGTCTTCTGTCCAGTCACCTGTTCAAGAAGAACTGCCAGTAAGTCTAGGTCTTTACAGTCCCTTCCAATCCAAACCATTCTATCATTGAGAAGCTCCTTGTTTAGGCTAGCAGTTTTTCCCCTGGAACTCTTGGTCTGACTGCCCAACAGGAAGTTATATTTCTCAGCTTTTGATGTTTTCTTTAAAAGTTAGCCAGATTCTTGGCACCTTTTTCCCACTGGTTTCCAAGTTAACTCTGCCTAGCAATTCCCTAAACAAGCCCAAATCCGCTCTCCTGAAGCAGAGACTCCTAAATCTGCATCTTGCCTACTCAGTCTTCCTCCAGAGCCTGCACCCAGTCACCTCAGGATGAGGAGGTGGCCCCATGGTCTCAGCTGTCAGCTCACACACCATTAGTGATTTTCTTTCCTATTTTCATTACTCACTGAGTTTATATGCAGACCTGCACTGATGTTTGGCACTTCAATGCTAGAAGAGGTGCCTTTCTGAGCACTTCGCAATGCACACTCACAAGGGGCTGTGTCATGCTTTACCTCATCCATATACCAAATAGAGACTGAGCAACCAGAGGTATAACACTAGCAACTCCGACAGAATGTTAAAGGTTGGGCAAGAAAAGAAACCATCATTGCAAACGGTTTGGAAAAAGGCGCTTCAACACTCCTTACCAGGGTACCTGGTGGGATCAAGGCCTGAGGACAAGAGCAGCTCTGCTCTCCCTGTAGTTTGAAAGGGACTTCTTTGCCCCAGGAGGAAGAAGCATTTACATTACAGTAATCCTACATTACAGTATTGCCAGTTTTGCACCTTTCCTTTTGCTATGTGGTTGTCACATCCAGTCCTCAAAGGACTTACTCCTCTGGTTTCTGCTGTGAGAGAGCTCCTGTTGCCAGAAGCTGCCAAGGGTTAGTCTGACTCAGAATCCAGGCCCTGCATAGTCTCCTCTGGCTTCTCTTTGAATCAGCAAACTTGTCCTTTCTCAGCCTTCTCCTTGCAAAGCAGGACACACAGTGACTGTATGTACAACTGCAGTACCCTCCCACAGGGCCACATCATCTTTGCTGCCTCCCCTGCCAGGGATCACTCTTGATGTAACTGCTTCCACCTGCTTTTATGCCAGGGTAAATCTGGGCCATAATTAACCTATTTTCTATTATGTAACTAGCTACACCCATGAACAAGAAATAAGATGGGTTTTACCCAGACCTCCTGCCTAAGAGCTTGGCCCCAAACTGCTCTCCCAGGTCTCCAGGGAGAGAGCTTTTGGTAGTGCTACATTCTAGTAGGCAGTTCCTGTCTCTGGCTCTCAAGGAGCTGCTGTTGGAGACCCAGCCCTCAGTTAGAAACCCAACTCTGCAAGCCTTTGCAATCAATTGACCCTAATGTTTACTGGCATTTGGTAAGGCAGGTGACTAAACCCGAGGGGCCACAGCCGACAGCCGTTCAGCCTGGAGACTAATAGCTGGGGACAGCCTGTGTGGAAGTCCTTGAGGCTTCCCCACAGACACCCACTGCAGCATACATGGAAATGGAGGGGAGGTGATGAGAGGTGTCAGGAAGACAGGCAGCCTTCTGCCTCCTGGGGAAAAGGTATCTCTTGGGAGGCTGGCATTGCTCAGGGCAAGGGGGGGCAGCTTCTTCTGAGAAACCTTCCAAACAGTGGCAGGCAGGCTGGCCCCACGAGCCTGCCCTGAGGCTTGCCACGTGCCTGAGCTCCAGGCACAGCTGTGTCCATTTTTCTTTTCCTGCTTATTAGACCAGTGGGTGCTTGATTTCACTATGCAAAATAGGAGTTTGGGAGCACTAACTCTCCCTCCAATGGTAGGAGCTGATAGCCCAGTCGGCAAAGGATTCTTGCAGCAAACAGGGATTCAAATTCCCTCCAAGAGGGGTTTGTACCCCATTGGAAAAGGATTGGAGAGGCATCCCTTCCATTCTGAGTGGCCTGGTACTTCCCCTTGTCTAGGTTTGGAATAAAGGTTTAAGAACATAACTTCAAGGGGACAAGGGAGATAAGGGCAGCAAATCCTGAGTGCAGGATTCATATCTCCTTCAAATCTTGATAATGGGCAGAATCCAGCCCCAAAAGCTGTCTCACATGTTTCCCACAGGCCACCATGGCGGGGGTCCCTGCTTGGCACATTGTTCTGTGGATCCTGCTTGGTGGACCCTTCTTCCCTGCCTCCAGGTGGTCTGCACTACATATGTTAGAGAGTCCTGCAAGGGCAGAGTGCCCAGCCTTGGAGCATCATGGCCTGGCACTAAAAGCTTCCAAGTTTCCAAGCCAGAGGCATGAATGGAGTAAAGCTGTTGCTGGTACCTTCACCTCAGCGAGCACAGCAAGGCAAAGTAAATGCTGTTCCACTCAGCCTGCTGGGGTTTGTTGGGGTTTGTTCCCCGTGCCCCACACAGCCCCACACAACACATGCCCACTCAGAGGGTTGCTGCTCCATGCTGGAACCTGAAGAGGCAATTGTCTGCTGCAGAAGCTGCTAGCATGCAAGAATGTAAGCAGGAAAACCAGAGAATTGTACAGAAGTGCTGTGAGATCAGGATGTGGGATTTCAGTTTTTCCACTCAACTCCAGACTGGGAGCAGGGTACTCATGGCATTAAGTGCCTCATCCACATTACCTCTGGGTTTTTTGACAGTGAAATATGAGCATCATATTTATCACCAAAACTTACTATGCTGGAGATATGTGAGTATGTTCAGTGCATAACTCTGGGGACTCCGTGGTTTCCATGCAGGACACCCTTCTGCAGCTGAGCCTGCACTAACACCTTGAGGCCTTGATCTGGAGTTCTGCATTGCTGCCAGGCCTGCAGGGAACCTGTTTTCTTCTTCTGAGGCAGCCTCTTCAAGCCCACTGACCACCTGGGGAATGAAATGTCACCATTTTTTCTCATGCTAATCCTGGTGTTTGTACTGAATTTCAGCTGGATGATCACCAGTCCTTCTGGAGTCAAGCTGAGCTGTAGTACTGCTGGGATGCAAGAAGGGACTTGTGTCCCTTAGCTCCCAGTTAGGTTTCTGGAGATGCAGGTTTCATTCCCATCTTTGCTGCACAATATTAAGCAAATGATCTGCAGTCAGGTTTTTCAAACACCCAGCATTCACCAGCAAAGCTCAGTCTTCAAAGCATGCAAGTCTTGCTAATGCATCATGATGGAGGGGCAGATTTTAGTAGGAGATTTTAGACATATAATTTTTTAATTTTAAATTTTTTTTGCCAACCAGAGTACTGCTATCTTAGAGCAGTCTGGCTCTCTGCATTCTGTTTTCTCTCTGGTTAATCCTATACATAAAGATGCACACATCACACTCAGAATATGAAATAATACCGAGTCAAAAATACAAGTTCAGACTTAGTTGGTTTGAATGGTACTCTCAGGCTTTCCTGAATGTAATTGTTATTTGTAAGTGTTCTCAAACACTTGAGGAAAAAAAAAAAACCCACAACACATTTTTATGCTGTGGGTTGTCTGCAAATGTTCATTTTGACAAGTTGCTGTCTGTTACTGGTATTGGACTAGTCACACAGTGTATCTTATGTTCCCTAACTGGATGACAAGCTTGAAAAACAGAAGAATAGCAAGTGACAGATACTAGCATGATTTCTGATTATTTTTTATAGTTCCTGATTTCATGGGCACTGGAAGCTCTACGAATTTCATGAACAAGATATTAGGAATGAGGAACTTATTGGGAAATATGCCAGCCATGGCAACTTTGTCAGAAAATGAAAGGCTTAGTGATGAATCAGGTAGCTTCCCTTCATACAACACCATTCAGTTACTGAGATGTACAAGGGAAGGCTTATAGGAAATAATCAATAGGATACAGTAAGGTTTAATATGTGAAAGACTTGTCTATGTACTCCTGGCACATCAGAAGTGTTTCACAGGTGTTTCATACCTACTTAAACACAGGTGAGAACAAAGGGAAATGTCCTTAGAGCTCAAAACAACAACCTAGCAGCCCAGACACCAATAATCTTTTTGCCCTCTTAAGATGTTCTTCATGCCACTCTCTTTCCACTCTAATAAGTTCAACATAGTTTCAAGCTAGAACAACAATCTTACAGAGGCACCTTGTTCTCAGGAACTTCTACCTAATGTGTACACAGTGAGCACCTGGTTTCCCAGTCAGTTCTTGCACAGGACTGCAATAATTAACCATCTGGTTCTTGGGTTACAGCTCAGTGCAGTTTACTGGTCTGACAAACATATGCCATCCATCAATCAAACAAGCTAATTTAAATTAACTGTAAGAGTTATCATTAATAGAATTTTAACTGATTTTAAAAAATGTATTTCAGAATAAAACCCATGCTTAAAATATTAATGTTTAGCTAAAGGGATTGTAATTTGTTCCAAAGAGAAACTGCAATATGAGATATGTGGCTTTGGGAGCATTCCTTAACCACAAGAAATTTGGCTTGGTAGGATATTCCCCCAGAGCTTCTGCTGCAGTTATTCCCCAGACTCAGTTCTTCTCTGCTCAAGGCTTCATATTCTAACCTGTCAGAATCATGGAAAGGGATTTTGAATCTGAAACATGACCTTCAAGTCAACACATGAGTGTGTCCAAACTGAGAGGTGGGTAGTAAAGGAAAATGTTCATTTCAGACCCCTTTTCCTTAAAGCTCCTTAAAAAGAGAACAGGCCTCCTTCAGAGGCTTTGGACCATGTGTGGTGGTTTAGGCCAAATTCAGGGAAACACCATGGCATCAGCACATAGTGATGGGAACCTCTGGTTGGTATCAGCTGGTCCAAAAGGTGTAATGTACCACAACCTATATGGTAGTAACAGATTTGGCCTGAATTAGGGTATCAGAATAAGAACACTATTACCACAGTTGAAAGACCATGTCCATATTATCCACACTGAATAAGAAGCATTCTTCCTATCGTCCGTGCAACTAAACTTCCTGGAACTCAGACTTTATGACTTTTGGTGATTTGTGGAAGATGAAGGTCAGGTAAGAACATCCACAGATGTCAAAAAAGATTTTCAAATTAGTAAATTTGTGACCATAGTGGTGAAAATCTTTGAAGAACCTAAAATAATCTAGCTCAGGCAACTCAAGGCACAGGAAATGCAATGCAGATAAATGAAAGTACCTGCTAAAAAGAAAAAAAATCTACACATTGCAGAGTCCTAAATGAACCCACTGACTCTGCAGAGACATGTGGATGTAATGCTAGGTTTAGGCAGAGGCCATATAAGTAGCACATAAATGAAATGGGAAAGTCTGCATGCAAACAGAACGTGATTCCCATACCACATGGCCCCTCCCAGCCCACTGAACATGATGGGAACCAGGGTGAGGAAACACCATGGGCCCAGCAACAAGGCCTCTCTCCCTCTGCTTGGCAGACATCAGCAATTTAGAAAGGACTTAGTAGGCCCCAGTAAAGAGTAGGTCTCTCCTATAAATGCTTTCAGCTTGACTAACACTTCTATAAGCAGCTCTCAAAGATGAACAGCACAGGCTTAGAGAAGTGAAGGAATTCAAATTTGTATATAAATTGTGAACAGAAGTCAAATGAAGAAAGAGGTTCCCCAAGGAACTATTTCAGCCTCTGTACTATCATTTAATTGAAATCTCATTAATCACTATGCCAACCATACAGGTTTAAAGGCAGAATTACCCATTTCTGATGGGGGATAGTAACTGAGGGACTGCAAGTGTTCATGGCCCTCTCTGCAAAAGAAAGACAGAAAGGCCTGAAAAGTACAAAATTTACCTGAGTTGAGGTGGTTCTGGACCTCATTCCAGAAATGGCTTCTGGCAACTAGTGCTACCTTATCACCATATACTTAACAGGAAGGACAGAGATGTTATTCCTCGCTTGCCACCACCACAGACAAGGTGAAGTCACCCATCAGCTGAGGCAGAATTCACCTAACAGCAGCCAGGGAGAAGCTGGGCGGCTGCTGTGTGTCGGCTGCCTCCCAACTCCTCTGCAATCAAAGGAGAGGGATCAGGCACTGTCGTGGGTGACTCACCACTCCTAAGAGAGGTGTCTGAAGTAGGCAGGGTGACGCACCACTGGGGTGGTCCTCTCCACAGATGTTCACAGGATCCTAGATAATAGCAGAAATTACATGCCTGCCTTTCTGTCCTGTCTTGCATGACAAGACATTTCTTTCTCTGTCACGTTGCACATACTTAGGACTTCTGGAGGAATGCACAACCTTGTCTGGGACTTGATGCACTTAGTTAAGGCCTTAGGTATGCAGGAGGCTAGAACTATAGAATGGTTTTCACAACTTTAGACAATTTGTGCTTCAATTATGTTACCTCTCAGGCCTTTCCTTTCATGTGATGGCAGTATCATCAAGGTTAGGGTGAGAGTAAGGCCCAAACCCTGCCAGATGACCAGTGTAGGCAGCAGGACACTGGTCATCATGTTCTAACCAGCAGTGCAGAACATTTTATCACTAAAGTGGTAAAACATGGGACATTGAACACAGAACATTTTGACATCCTATCCTGTGTTTTCCATCTTCCCATGAATCCACAGCATCGTTAGCAGACATGCTGAGGAGTGGATTGTCAGAAAGTCTGTAGTCTTACAAATATAAGAGCTTGTTATGTAAAGACTAAAACTGAATAAATTAGAAAAGCTTAATAAGTAGCCATCTCGCAATATTAGAACCAAGAAAAAAGTTCTTATGTCAGGTCAGATGCAGAGAGAAAACCAGTAATTATCTGGAAACTGCACCAACTCAATAAGCCTGGGCACCTGTGGCCAGATGTCTCCTCTCCGCTTGAAGGCTGGCAGAACTGCCTGCACAGGACCCAGAAAACAAAAAGCAGGACCCAGAAACAGTACTAGGATTTCCTTTTGGGGAAATCCGGAGATCTGCCAGTGGGACATGTGGGATGACACCTCTATTCTCTGATCTTTTTGTGTTAACACATCTCTGAATGAAAAGCATAAAGTCCTCCTGAAGGCAAAAAAAAAAGATTGACTTCAACATTTATGGAGTCAGGCCACAAGGAAGGGATCCAGAAGCTTTGCTTTGCATCCAGATGTGCTTTTTGTTGATATCTTCCCTAAGGGGACAAACATTTTTCTGTCTGTCAGACTGTGGTTATGTTAAATGCTCTAAACCCATGTCTCATAATGAGCACCACTGAGAGCACTGGCTCTGTACAGCAGATGGCTGCAGAACGTGAGCGCCCTGAGAAATCCAGGGGATGGTCTTGAGCTGTGTTTTTATGTCATCTACCTTCAGCTGGCACTGGAAAACCCAGTATACATCACTTTGACACTGAGGGTGCTAAGCCTCCACCAGCATAACAGCCCAGCAGAGGCTCTGCCTTCCCGAGTTTGGGAGTGTGCTTTCGCTGCCCGTACGCGCTGCCGCAGTTTTCACCCGTAAGGAAGGATAACTTTTGTGCCTCTCATGGCTATCTGGTTTTTTTCTCGGCACATTTCAAAATGACACCCTTCTGGGCATCTTGGAAATTAAGTGAATAAAGAAGTGGATCAAATTGCCTGTCCTCGAGTAGAGGGACACAAAATAAGCACTGTATTTCAAAACTGGTTAATAGTGTTCATGGAGGGCTTGATTCCACCAAAGTTAGTCATGCTGAGCAGTTTCTTTTTCCACAAGTAGCCTATTCATCTCAATTAGATTAGTCACAGCATAAGGAGAACAGAATTGGACTCTGAATAATTTCAATTAATTTTCTGCTGTAAAAAAGGAATATTAATTAATATTTCCCGTTTCCTCGGCATTTGGCAAATACGTTTTAACTATGCATAAATATTACTCATTTTCTACATTTTCTTCACATAAAGCATTTTTGATAGTTTGTCAAGTTCCACTTAGCTTTTCGATAGTTTTTTGTCTAAGCATAATTCACTGCATGATCTAAACAGAAGTACCAGCCCAGAGCAGGCATCGCTTTATCCTGCTAAAGTTTAGAGTACTTACAATGAGGGCCAAATTTTTTATGTACAGAATTGGGAGAATTATTTGACTGATCTAATGAAATTACTAACATTTAATGTTATCTTTTCTGTGTTTTTAATATCATCTTACCTACGCAGGGAAGTGCTGAGTTCTGCATTTAATCCTCATGGTTGAACATAACGCAATTTTGAATCAAAACTCTCTTCCACTCTTACATGTTGCTCTGGGTCTTCTTCCATGTAGGATAAGATGTCCTCTTCTGAAAACCACAGTGTGGTAAATAAATTGCAGAATATCAGTGTGCAGGTATCTGTAAATATAGGAGAGGGGGATCTTGTGGAGTGTTTAAAGTATACATATAGACTCAGGATCAGAGGTGGTGACTTTGCTCCAAAAACATAACAGAAGGAAGGAGCTGTGCTTCCAGAAAGAGGTGCTACAGCTGGATGAAATTCCTACATCTAAGGGCAGTGCTTCCCCTGCACCCAGGCAGGAAGGGAGGGCATATTGACCTTCAAAAGCAGGGGTGAGATGTTGTTCCTGAGTTTAGCCCTGCTGGTCCCACATGCTAAAGGGCTCAGTTTCTGTATCTCTGCTTCTGATCATAAGCAAGGGTATAAACAGCTTAATGAAAGGTTCAGCATAAGCTTTCAGAGGGAAATGGAGGCAGATTCATCTGCCAACAACAGCACCAGTGGGATACTGAGGAGGTCAGGGCAGTCAGGTGAACTTCAGGATTGAGGTTTACCAGCTCCAGACTGACAGAGACATTCTGCAGACAGAGGTGTTCCATGACTCAGTACCATCAGGAAGGGGGGCACTGGTTGTTTGCCTGATCTGCTGCCAGATAAATGCCAGTACTTAGTGGCACCTAGACAGTTTTCCATCAGAAGTATCTTTAGCTGATAAAAACATCTGGCCAGTTCTGCCCAGGGGAGTCTTCTGTGAGAGCCTCTGGAAATATCTGAACAAGTTCCACCTGCTGCCTGCATATCCACAGGGATTTTAGGTGGCATTTGATGAGGTCCAAGGCTGTGCTCATGTCTAGGAGCTTGTCTTTGATGTGCTACAAGTGAGTTATAAAGGTTAGAGGAAAATCTGAAAAAGGGAGAAACCGGTTTCACTCGATGCTTAGAGATCTCTCTTTTTAACTTCTCCTCTGAAGCTGATACCTGCCAGAAGTTTCATGCTGTTGTCTTACATAACTATACCAATTGTCTCCCCTGCATCACTGCTCCTGACAGACACACAACCATCCCCTCCCAAACGAGCAGCTGATCTCCATGAGGCTAACCAGAAACTTAAGGAACCAGATCGAGAACCACAAAGCAGACAGATATTTCACTTCTGTTAATTTCTACGGATATTAGGCTGTGTTATAGATCAGGGCCTTAGTTATTCTGAACACAGAGCATAAGCAAAAGAAAAATTCATGTTATGAATACAAAAGAGGTACATTTGTTTCACAGTGCTGCACTGGGTTATACAGATGACATTACAGAGGAGTAGCTTCGGGGAAAACAATGTTTGTCAGCATCCTTGAATACTGAAAATTTAAAATCCATGAGCAGAGAAACTGAAGAGATGATCAGACCTCTTCAACCAGTCATCCAGAATGCAGTATTAATTTGCTGCTCTACCAAACCCTGAAATGCCATTCTTAATGGATGGGGAGTGATTTGCTAAGATCCATGTTATTTGCTTCTGGGATTTATAGAGATAACAGCAAGATCAGATAGAATTAACACCTGATCCTATAATATCTCATTTCTCTGAGAACGTCTGAAAACACTTTACAAGTAGCAGTGATTCTTCACTGATGTGTGGTACACCGATAACACTGTCACCTCAGAAAAATGGACAAAGGACCACTGTTGCTCTCCTCCTTAGAAATATAATCATAGGCAAGAAACAAGAACAACTTTCCATCACTGCTTTGCTTCATGGACATTTGTTTTAGAGTATTCCTTGTAAAATAACTAAAAATAAATGGTGCACTATTTTTCCTTACCATAGAAAAGGTTTTCCCATAGGACCAGTAATAGCATACTACAGCAGTGATACTCGTCTCCATTATCTCAGAAGCTGCCTTTTCTCGTTGCTGACACTGAACAGCTGGTCTGATTTGTTTCACATAACAAAGACAGTATAAATTAAGTTGCCATGTGAATCAAGAATGAATCCCCCACACAAAAAACAAGATATGCAATACCTTTTATTTAGCTTTGTGCACTAGAAGTTTTCACAGTACTGAAGCCTACCATCCTGCAGTGATGGAAAGATACATATTGGGCCATTTCTTTGAACACCAAAGACATTCCTTTAGGCTTTGACTTTAAGAGTAGGTGAATCCGTATAAAATATGGACTTTTATCTTTCAGCTTTAAGGAAATTTCTGCAGTATAGCTGTGTTTTTCTTCAACAGCATAGGGTTTTTTCCTGTTTGTCATTCACACAAACACAGTTGCATACAGGGGTTAATGAATATCCAGTTTGCTGATGGTACCCCAGGGACCTGTGTTTTATTGTAAGAATGCTCCTTCAACAGATATCTCACTTACCTGTCAACTTGGAGGTGTAAGACTGAGGATTTCTATATTCTCATTTCACTTCTACAAGTACTACATTTAAAAGAAATTGTTTCTGGCAGCAGTCCACTGGAGTTTCTGAATGACCTAGTTCCCTCCTGAGGCATGACTCCTAAAACCACTTAATTCAAAGGCAGTTATCCTTAATTCTTTAAAAACACTTTGAAATAAGAAAAAGAATCCCAACTTCAGTGTTGTGTTTATCTGGCCAGCACTTTTGTGCTGGCTCAGAAGTACCTTCAAGACAAAGTTCATTTTGGTACATCCAATCAAGTAAGGCATGAATGCCTCTCATGTGGGAAAAATAACAAATAGGCAGCTTCAAGGAGTCATCACACCACTTTGCTCTTCGACCATTCTTGCTTTAGAATATTGCCTTTTCTCTGCCCTTCCAACTGCCAGCAAGGAGAAGCAACTGGAACCTCGCAAAAAGAACGAATCGAGCCTAGCTGGGCCACCTTCTCCTTTTACTTTTTTGAGCAAAAACCTCTCTGAACCCATCAGAGGGAACAGGCCTTTTCTCTCAGATATTTGAGCACAAATCCATATCATTTCCTGGAACAATACCATCACATTTCCCTTCTTGGAAGCATTTTGCCAGTGTGCAAAGGCCCTTACCAGTGTGCAGCCCCCAGTGAGGGATGTGCTGATGGCTGAACGGTTTGAGGAACAGCACGACTGTAGTCCTTGCCCACAGCCATAACCTGCTGCATGGGTGCCCCCAGGTCCCTGTGGGATCACAGGGAGCTTTCATGGAGTGAAAATGCTCTCTAAATCCTGCTTATCTAGCAAGAAGATTTGCAAAGAAGGAGCCCTCTGCCCCCTCATCTTGCACAGACGGTCTGACTCACTGGACTCAGGATTCCCATCTGGATGTCTCTTTGAAAGATGGGTGCAAGCCAAGGAGTTCGTCTATTCTTAGCCTTATCTGCTATAAAGATAGTTTTCCCCATAAAAATCTTCTGTCGTTCAGCCATCTCAGAGAACACCTGTCTCTAAGCAAAAACAGCAGCAGTGTGAATCCTGTTCCCTGCTCATTTTAATGCGGTGTTAATATCAGAGCCCGATGGAGATTATATAAGTGCTGACATAGCTGAGGAAAACCGCGAAAGAAACAAAAATAAATGGAAGTCAAATAATTTGAACCCTGTCACCATGCAGTGCCAGCTACAGGAATGCGAATGGCACTTGGAGGCAGAAAAATCTTCTTACACCTCCTGTGCTCCAGAAATGACACCACTTGCTTGCCAGCTTCTCCGACCAGCATCTTCCCACTTTCTCCTGTGCTGCCTGAGGACATGGCATGTCCTAGCTGACGTGATCCATAAAACTATGCCTCTCTCTGGTTCTCTGCAGCACTGCTCCCCTCCCCTTGTGCTCCGGATTGCTGCAGGAGCTTGGCCCCTGGCAGCCAGGCAGCAGCAGAGAGGGATGCCAGAGGGGGCAGTGTATATTAAAAAACAACGCGCAGCCTCTTAAACCGCCTGGAACAAAATTGTGCAATAATTGGCTTGTGCAACCATGTGATCTTATCACTGTGAGCCAGGGTTTTCAGAGGAAACTGAGAGGAGTGAAACACCCACTAGATCCTGCTTCAGATCATCTGAAAAGCTCGGCTGTTTCCTTCGTCCTCCTCTCTTCGTTTTTTACTTGCTCATGGTGGTATTTCTCCCTGAGCTCCTGGGAGGTCAGGCTCATTGCCAGATCTGTTTGTACATACTCCCAGGGTGGGTTTGGGTTGTTGGCCAGTTTCCCTGTGTCCTGGCTTTCCCTGTAGCTTGGAGCTGAGGCAGCCCTGGTCACCTTCCAGCAAAAGGCTAGTGTGGCCAGGCAGGGCCAACCAAGCACAGGGTGGGATTGGCCCCATCTCTAAAGGGCTCTGCAGGCTGCCACCCTAACAGGGCCAGGGGCATGGGGGGGCACCTTGAAGAGTGATGTCTTGAGACAGACAAGATATGGAGACTTAAAAGGCCTGAAGAGAATGAGGAAAGAGAAATCTTCCTCACTACAGAGTTAAGACAGAAAAATAACAGTCTGATAAAACAGGAAGAAATTATAGCAGCGCATACTGGTGTGCTGTGTGGTTCCTGTGCTGGGTTTATGAAAAACATTCCGGACCACTGTGTTTCTAGTCTCTTGGCTGTCCATGACAAATACCTGAGTGTCTCCCTTTCCCACAGATGTATCTGAAGCTTGCCCCACCTTCAGAAAGGATCTCTGGTTGCAGCACTGTGTGTATCTGCCAAGCTTACACGGTGCAGCTGACTGCATTTCCTGCCCACACGTGTTTCCTGTGGAAGCTATGATCAGTCAGGGATGCAGGGAGACATGAGTGGCACGGGGAGCAGGAGGATTGGGTGCTGGGATGGCAGCTCCAAAACAACTCTGATAGTCAGTGGAGAGAAATCAACATATCCAGAACATGATTCCTCTTGTCCTTGTGCACATGTAAAAAGAGGATTAGGCAAAACACCTTTTAAGTGCCTGTTTCTCTCTTAACTACAAAGGGAACCCAGTTGCTTAACTGAGAGAAGAGCTGTGAAAAGCCCTGAAATCAGGTGGTATCAATCCCACCACAGCTTTAGAAACCAGGGCAATTTCACACAAGCACTTGATATATGGCACTTATATGTGGAACACTTATGTGTGGAGACGCTTGCATGTGTAACATTACACCAGTGTGCATGAGGAACTGTCATCCTCAAGATGGTATAAACATACACTTAAGAGCTTTACCATCATATGGCCACTTAGTACTTAAAACTGTGTAGAACACCAGAATGACCTTAAAGAGTCACCAGGAAAATGCCTAGAAGTAATTTGGGACCAGAGTGACCCCAGAGCTGCCAAGCCCCAAATTGGAGGAGTGTGGGGCACGAGGCCTCATTTAGAAGTCATGCATGTGCCACAATTTTTTTCTTTTTTAGTACAAACTGCCCTTGATTAGTCATCGACCTGGTTTAGAAGCTGCACCACTACCACTCAAGCTGTGAGTGGAGTACATATTTAAATATAATAGACTCTGCGATCATTTTAAAACTGGCCTAGATCTAGGCCCACGGGGACCTATAACTAATTTGATAGAAGCTGTAGATTCTAAATAGAACCACCTGAGACCTCTCCAGAGTTCAGCAATGGGGTTCACTGTTCCAGCACAAACTCTCAGCTCCGCTCCCCTGACTTCTTCACAGCCCTTCTCAGCAAACTGAGGCCAACTTGTGGGGGCATCAGAACTCAGTTTCCTGATGGGTATCCTTCCCACTGGGAATTGTGAAGCAGAGGGAGGAGGGGAATTATGGTTTCAACTCCCCAAATCATTGGAGGGATGCATTTTTGCACAGTTTTGAGTCAAAACCATATGCAGCTCCACAGTTTTGGCTGTGGTTTGCCTTGGGTTTTTTTGAGCTAACTGCAATAGTGACTGATCCAAAAGGTAGGAGTAAGTAAAGTCACCGTATGTTTTAAACCTTCCATACTGGAATGTTTTTTGCAGTGTGCAAGTCCCGTTTTTAATGTCAGAAGCACTTCCCACCTTAGATTTTCACTTCTTCAGCACTGACTAAGCACCTCTGCAAACTCAGGGCTAAATATCTGCCTTTTATCCACAACCGCAACACTGTCAAGCAAGTAGGTTTGTGTGTGTGCAGTGATTTTGGTTGCATTATTTGCAATAGCTGGTACTCCTGTACCTTCCAGACCAGAACATCACAGGGGCTGGCTCTGCAGAGTGAACAAAACTTCGGCTGATTGTGGGTGGCACTTCAGCGCTACTGAAGCAAAAGCATCAGCCTTCAGACGGCACCATAGCTGAGACTGCCTTGCCCATCTCTGATGTCTGCTGAAGTGGAAATCAGCCATTGCCCCAGGCTCTTTATTCAAATTTAATTTTTTTCAAATTTCATCTGTTCCCTCTCCAAAAAAAAGGTTTAATGGAAGCTTTGTGTGAGAGTGCTGCTGTGTTTGCCTCCAAAATCTCTTTCCCACTCCTGTACCATAGTATAAATACCACAAATCCATGAAAAAAGAGACAGTAAAGCAAGTGTTAGTGATACTGAGTTCTAGGATCGTTTTATTCACAAAGTCACAGAATGGTTGGAAGGGACCTCTGGAGATCACTTAGTCCAGCACCCCTGCTAAAGCAGGTTCACCTAGAACAGGTTTCATGGGATCATGTCCAGGCAGGTTTGAGTATCTCCAGAGAAGGAGACTCCACAACCTCTCTGGGCAGCCTGTTACCCAGATTTTCTGTCACCCTCGCAGTAAAGACGTTTATCCTCATATTCAGATGGAACTTTCTGTGTTTCAGGTTGTGCCCGTTGCCCTTATCCTGTCACTGGGCAGCACTAGAAAGAATCTTGCCCCATTCTCTTGACACCTGCCCTTAAGGTACCTGTATGCACTGATAAGATCCCCTCCCAGACATCTCTTCTCCCGGCTAAACAGGCCCAGCTCCCTCAGCCGTTCCTCATAAGAGAGATGCTCCAGCTCTTCATCATCTTCACAGCCCTCCACTGGGCCTGGTCCAGTAGTTCCTTGTACTTCTTGAACTGGAGAGTTCAGAACTGGACACAGCACTCCAGATGTGGCCTCATCAGGGCTGAGTAGAGGCGCAGGATCACCTCCCTTGACCTGCTGGCCACACTCCTCCTATCACCCCAGGGCAGCCACAAGGGCACGCACACTTCTGGCTCATGGATGCTTCGTTTTCCACCAGGACCCACAGGTCCTTCCCTGCAGAGCTGCTTCCAGCAGGTCAGTCCCCAGTCTGTGCTGGTGCATGGAGTTATTCCCTCCTGTTTATCCCTCCCCAGGTGCAGGACTCTGCACTTGCCTTTATTAAACTTCTCTCCAGCCTGTCCAGGTGTCACTGAACAGCAGCACTGAACAGCTCTGGGGTATCAGCCACTCCTCCCACTACTGAACCATCAGAAAACTCGCTGAGGGTACACTCTGTCCCTTCATCCAGGTCACTGTGAATCAGGAGAACAGACTGGGCCCAGTACTGACCCCTGGGAACACCGTGAGCTGCAGCCTCCAACCGGACTCTGCATCCAATCCCAACCCTCTGAGCTCTGCTGTCCAGCCAGTGCCCAGTCACCTCACTCTGCTCATCCAACACACACTTCCTGAGCTTGCCTATGAGGATGGTATGGGAGACAGTGCCAAAAGCCTTGATGAAGTTGAGGTAGACAACATCCACTGCTCTTCCTTCATCTACCCAGCCAGTCGTGCCATCACAGCAATCAGGCTGGTCAAGCATGATTTGCCCTTGGTGAGTCCATGCTGGCTACTCCTGATCACCTTCTTTTCCTCCACATGCTTAGAGATGACATCCAGAATGAATGGATCCGTTCCATCGACTTTCCTGGGATTAAGGTGAGGCTGACTGGCCTGTAGCTCCCTGGGTCTTCTTCTAGTCCATTTTGAAGACCAAAGTGACATTGACTTCCCTCCAGTCCTCAGGTACCTCTCCTGTTTTCCATGACCTCTCAAAGATGATGGAGAGCAGTAATACCTGCCAGCTCCCACAGCACTTGTGGGTGCATCCCAATGGGCTCCATGGATGTGTGTGTGACAAGTTTGCCTAAATGAACTCTAACCCAATCCTCCTCAACCAGTGGGAAGTTCTCATTTCTCCAGGCTTTGTCTCTTGCTGCCAGGGTCTGGGATTCCTGACAGCCACTCCTGCAGTAAGGACTGAGGCAAAGAAGGCATTCAGTAACTCCACCTCCTCTGCATCCTCTGCCATCAGGGTGCCCACCTCATGCAGAAGCAGGCCCGCATTTTCCTGTTTTCTTTTTGCTACTTATTCTTGGCAGATGATGCTACAATGCACATTCTGAATCCAGTGCTACACAACTGACCAAATACTCCAGTGCAGGTAAGGTTCACCTATAAAAACATAAATATCAAGTGCAACTTATTTGCTAACTAACTTTTTTTGCATCAAATGAAAGCAGACATTCCTAAAATGTTGATTGTGTTATGCCCTGTCCACACCAGCACAATCAGTGTTGCAAAGTCTGCAATATTCGTAACAAACTCCACATCCCTTAGACCCTCGTCACCAGAACTGTATCATGCCCTTTCTTGCCTGGGGCACAGGAACGATGCAAAAGGGAGACTTTCCCCCGGATTTCAATAGAGGAGGGATGTGGCTCACTTTACATGCAGACAGGGTTAATTTTTTCTTTATCCTCCTGCATTCTTTCAAACAGCCATCCCGAGGAGAAGTGTCATATTACCTTACCTCTCATTCCTAGGCTTCTAAGTTGGACCTGGATTTGAATTTCCCTGGCATTAGAGAGGAGTCTCAGTGTTCTGATTTGGGTCCATCGCACAATGGTGGGTGGGAACTCCACATGAAGGGAGTTTGATTTGCTTATTCCCATTCCAGCCTCTCATTTTACACAAATCCTGTGTCTAGTTTCCCCCGTTTTGTGTGGCTGTGGAAGATATGGGGACGAATCTCTTCTTTAAAGAGGAAATGAAGCATTGCCTTCCCACAGGAGAATTCCTGAAGACAGAAAGACAGGGTGGTTAGCACTGCAGCCATGTCCTGGCTTGCCTACACATGAAAGTTATTTAAGAATAAGCCAGGGGTTGAATGTAAAGCAGCATAGGCATTCCACAACTGCTGCGTGTGTTGCTGAAATCTCAGCAGAAGCAATGGGCCAAAGTAGCTGCATGCTGATTCACTGGGAGTTCCCTGTGTCTTCCTTAGCTGTGTCCAACAGAAAGAAACAGGTGAAGATTTTTGGAAGTTTGTGTTTGGTACAATATATACAAAAGCAGAAGTAAACTACTGCAGAATAGTCAGAATTAAATAAAGAATTCTTCTTTTCCTAACTTTATAATACTGAATCAGTGAGATATCGGCAGGACTTCTTTTCGGAGTAGAATGAGAAATCAAGGTGAAGATACATGGAAAGGTGACTTCAAGCCATTTTGTTCCTTCTGGGTCCCATACCAAAGATATTTCAGTCCTGCCTGTGTCCCCTTCAGCTGCACCATGCCTGGCTCTAGCACAGCCAGCGGGAAGCTCACAGGTGCTCTTCACCACTTGAAAGGCACGCTGTGGTGCATGACTGCTCAAAGGAGCCAGATCACAGTCCAGAAACATCTACTCCATTTCCCACATCGGCACAGATGCAATCCAAAGACAAACACTGCCTGGCATCAGTTTAGCCAGATTTCACCCAAGTATTCTATGCTAAGCTGAAGCACCAGGTTTACAGAGATGGCTTTTAACAGAAACTTCATGTCTACCATTTCCTGAACAGTCTAGCAGTGCACCTTTGGCTCCACCTCCATCCTGCCCTGCTGCTCGATGCAGGACAGAAAAGCAGTCAAACCAATATAAACTCCACCTTGAGGGTGGTGAGGCACTGGAGCAGGCTGCCCAGAGAAGCCATGGCTGCCCCATCCCTGGAAGCATTCAAGGCCAGGCTGGATGGGGCTCTGAGCACCCTGGTCTAGTGAAAGGCATCCCTGCCTATGGCAGGGGCATTGGAACTAGATGATCTTTAAGGTCCCTTCCAACCCAAACCGTTCTGTGATTCTATGGTAATATGTTGGAATAAAACATTTTCAGAAGGGTGACTGCTGAAATGACCATTCAGTGTGTTCAGCATAAAAGTAAATATGCTTTTAACATCCTCTCCTCCCCTGAATGTGGTAGACTCCAAACTTCCCAGCTGGCTGAAGCAGAAGCACTTTATGCCCCCCAAATTTAGGAAATATATCCCGTGGATTTATAAGTATGCGCATTTTTGCCTTCCCTAGAATGTGATCAGAGACTAATGAACAAAATTTACTGTAACAATGGCTTAAAGACTTGTTTGGGTTTTTTTCCCCAAGAAGTCCTGGGCTATGTCTTTACCTTACCTAAAAAAAAAAAAGTATTTTAATGTACCTATAAAGTCCAAATTGAAATAGGTTTTCCTACTGTTCTGCCACAAACTGACTGCTAGAACAGGGGCTAGGTTCAATTTTTAGAGGGTCTATCCAAAAAAATAAGAACACTTAAGCATTTTTTTGTGCTTCCATGGAGAAATCTGGGGAAACTGCATTATATTACCTGGGCCTCATTGTGTGAAACATCTCCAACTGTGAGCAATAAAGTAAAAAATGTATTTGAACAGACATAACATCTTTGGAGGGGGATGAAAGAAAAGCTCAATAAATCACATCAATTTGGTAAATCTGAACAACACTCTGCAACACCTTTCACTTGGCACATTGGCAGTAGTCACAGATATTTTCTCCTCTAGCTGGAACTGCTCTGCAGTGAGCAGCTCCTGCCCTCTCCCTTCCCTGCTCTCCATAGTGCTTTTTCTCCAGCTCAGAGAAATGCAGTCAGGGAACATGCTGATGTCTTGCTCCTGTTTTCTGCAGCAAAGATATAATTCTTTAGTCAAACACATCAATTCTATAGAGGTAAAGCTTCAAAAACAGACATATGCACAGTGCTCCAGAGAAGAGTTACCATCTGCCTTCCCCTCTCCTCCTCCTCCTCAAAGGAAGGAAGAAAGAAATGTAGCAGAGGCTTAGCTCTTCATTACCTGCTTGCACTGACATTCATGAGATTCCCTGCAGGATTTTTCTTGCTAACCAGGCAGGATGAACACCCACAAAAATTGGCAAGGAGATGACTTTTAACTCATTTTCACAAACTGGCTCTATTTCAAGTAGACAGTGTCTCTCTGGTATCAAACCAGGAAAAAATTTGGTTTTGCTTCCCTCTGAAAAATAGAAAAGGCAAGTAGCCATCCTACTGGTTGCCTTGAATACTAACAGTGAAACATGGTGTTTCAAGGATTAAAAGGAATTCAATTTCACCTCTCAAAGCCTGAGGATGAAGTTCCATGTTGGCCTGATACTATATTTTAGCTGAGCATTGTAAAAACCCAAAGTGGAGTTTGCTTTCTGCATTGTCTGCTCCCCTGCCACTACTCTAGAGGTGCAGGCACTATCGCCTGCAGCAGGGAACGCTCAGATGTTGAATTCAGAGCTTGGACACTGTGTCAGGAGAGAGCTGTCACTGCTATACCAGTTGTTAGAGTGCAATATTATGCATCCACATGATATTTGTATCCTAGGAAAAGCAGACTCTTGGTACAGAAGCAAAAAAGTAACTTTGTTGGGATAGGTTTTTTGGATTGAGAAAAGTTAAACCATCTCTCTTGGGAAAAAAAAGAAACCCAGCAAAGAAAACAAAATTAAACCAACGAAACTTCTTTTATCCAATGTACCCTGAGTAAGGAAATTTACTCTCTTGGCAGAACTATACAAGGCTTGACAAGGCTTGAGATAGACTTGACAGATGACTCAGATCAAAAACACAAAGAAGCAGTGGGTAAGAAAGTACTGTTGTAGAAGTGTGGCTGCAGAGTTACTCGGTATAGGAAAGCATTCTCAGATAATATTAATCTTAATTAGCTTCAATTTAAGTCAATTTGTTGTCTGGGCACTACCAAGAAGTGTTATGCCGAACAGGTTATCCAAGATAGTTCCCTGTCTTGGAATGGTTGCTTCTGGACTTTGAGCTACAACTTAGCTGATTTGAATCTCTTGGGATAGTGAGGTTCTGCAACTGCATGTAAGAAGTGGCATGTTTGAAAGGAAACAACCGAGCTCTGCTTGGAAATGGCCAAATTTGCTGTACACTATCTCTTTTGTATGGCCCCTATTGCAAGATCAGCAAGCAAGGCACTGGGAGGAAGCAGCACCCAACAGAATTACATGACTGAGGCTTTTATGAGTTACTGGAAGTCTTCCACAGCCTGAAGAAACAGTTGCAGTTTATTGCATCAATAAGAGTACAGTTTACATTAGAAAGTAAAAGTACATTGTTTGTTCCAGGAAATTACTGCCATAGCTTGACACCGCTTACTACCTTGAAGGTGAAGAGCAATATCACTACCTTGTAGTCATTAGCAATAATTCTGAACAGCTCATCAACCTTAATACCTCCTGTGGCAGACAGGGAAGCTTTGACTGCAATTGCTACCATTTACAAGTGTAGAAAGCAAGTAAACTCCTGAATATCGGCAACAGTGGGATGGATGACACTTTTGTATTGCTACAAATATATGCAGCACCAGAATCAGTTACCTTCCACCACTTTGTCTTGATCAAGCACAAGATCTTTTACTTACCATAGGAATTTATATGGTTTCCTTTCACCTATACTTGTCAAAAATATTATAAGAAATACTGATGTTTCCTGTTTAAATACCCTCTGCTTCCTGGCTTATTTTATGTTTCTCCAATGCCATTTCAGATATGGAGTCTTGCTCCAGGTAAACACCAGTTGAATCAGCTTGTCCTGACTGTGCTTAGTTAGCTCTAGATGGTCCTGCCACTGCATCTGGCTGCTCTTTGCTTCAGTTTCAAGACGGATTCAAGATAAATCCATTGTTCAGATTTACCACCACTTCTGGCCTGGACATGGTCTAGCAACAAGAAGAGACTCCTTCTATTTCATTAATCTATGAAGAAGGTTTGAACCCGAACTCCAAATCCACATACTGCAGTCACTGCAGGTATTTGCATTTTGATCCTACACTACAAAAGCTTTGCTAATAACTATACACACAACTTCCCTGTAGGATGGAGAAACATTTTGCATTACCAATGGAGACCTGTTGCTGCTGACAGAGTTAAACCATCTCCCTGAAGAATTCCAGCTCTCTAGCTTTTTCCACCTTTATGTGTTGTGTCTGCTTTGGCTTCAGGTTCCAAGAGAGGTGGTGGCAAATCTTTGTTAGTGAGAATATTGTTTTTTCTACTCCTGAGCCGGTGGGGCTCTGCTGGGAAAACTTGGTATCCAGGACCTGCCTAGCATGACTCCTGTCCACTTTCACCTCTCTCTGCGCAGACTTTACAACAAATGATGTGCAATATCTCACTGCAGGCAACTCACCAAGTCTCCCTCCCCATATCACTGTAGCTGCTAGGAAAGCCAGTATCCCTCAAATTAGACACCTACTTTAAAGAAGAACAGTGTGCTTCACAGCAACAGACATGATAAATGCTGTGAGTAATGACAGATCCGTGTGTTAACAGCACTATCAGCCACCTACTGGCTCCTTTCTTCTTTTGATAAAGGCTTTTCTCCCCTGGCTTTGCATGAAGCATACTTCTCGTGTCAAGGTGGATCTCTCTGCAGAAGCAGTGGGAGCAGAAGGCAGAAGTTCTGAAGTCCTGACTGCAACAGTGACACAGGCTCAGTGCTGATCAAACAGCTGGGGCTCTTTGCCTCAGTTTCCGCACTTGTAATAGGAATAATGTCTGCACTGCAATCATGCTGCGAGGTGCAGTTAATATTTGCACAGTGGTGCTTGGGAGATACCAAGCATCAGATATTCCCAGGATACACCAGTAAATCAACTGTATCTACACAGTGAACAAACGCAGGCACAGATGCTAGCATAATGTTATGTATTTTGGTACAAAGCAAAATAAAAATCTTGCCTTCTGTCCTTAGATTTCTTGTCAAACATCCACTGCTTCACATGCTGAAGCAGTTAGTAATACAAAGCATATTTCTATCCTACTTTATTTTACACTAAAAAGTGAAGAACCATGATTGAATCTTAGTACAAAAAAAGGGCTTAAGTTACATTCTCCTGGGATCATCTGTAGCAAAGCATAATAAGTTTCTCAATATCTGACCTAATTATATCTGTCCCTCTAAGTTTTGTTTCCCATAAGAGCTAAATGTCTGGTTAAAAATAACATTTGAAATTCCTCCAAGTTCCAACAGAACTTTTTCAGCCTCTCTCAAATTTAATATCTATTTTTGTTTTAATTTTCACCCAACTTTAAAAGTTATGGTTTGAAGGCTGGCATTCTGCTCTATTATCCAGTTCCTAAATATGTTTGTATCAGATAAACTCGAGAAATAGGGGGGGAAATCATATTATGTGTGTTTATTTCATGTTAGAAAAATATGGCAGCTATCGAAACAAGTGACAGATACACATGGGGAAGGAAGGATGTCTTTGTGGCTGGAAAGGAATTGGCTGTGTTAGAAATGTACCTTCTGATTCTCATCAAGGTCTCTTGACAGAAAACACCAGGCGATTCTACAGTGGTTGTTTGTATCATCTGTCCTACCTAAGCACCCAGTGTAAGCCACGGCCCTAGAGCAATGGTGATGGAAGGTGATACAGGCCCCAGGCCCTGTGACCCATCAGTCCTGTTTAGAGCTCCCCACACCCAGGCAAAAGCTGGCAAACTGTACTACTGTTGGGATGGTGGAATTAGTCATACTCATCTCTTCCTGCTGGCCCTGTTACAAGAGGGCTGGCGCAGACCTGAAGCTGGAATGCTTTGCATCTAAATCCCCTTCACACATCAGTCAGAGATGCCAATGGCTATTTAAGACCTTTGTGCCTCAGTTTCCCACCTGTAACCCATGGATAACAGCACTGACCTTCCTGAAGAGACGTCGCAATGCTGAAGTGCTAAGATTTGCCAAGGGCTAGGAAATCAGGGCTAAAGTGTTAAAGAAATACAAGGGATTATTACAAACAGTCCCACTCCATTCCCAGGGAGGTTGATAATAAATAATCTTTATACAGCACCCTCCACTGTAAATAGGCCAAGAAACAAGTGAGTCTGCAAACAGAGATACAAACAGGATTTTTGGATGGGGAATTCAGATTAGCCCTTTTCTATTGAGAAGATTTTTAGGCCTTGTGGAAGGAAGAATCTGGAGACCTGACTGACTATTTGAACACCGAGCTTCGTGCACCTGCAGGAGTTGTGCATCCATCACTGTGGACGGGCCATAAAGCCCCATCCTGGAGGTTTATAAATGGTGCCGCCTGCTCACAAGAGCAGAGCTGGCGTGAGCTCTGTTTTCACGGTTCAGCTCACGGGAGGGGGGCGCAAGCTGAACAACACATGCAGGTTATAATTGCCCAGTCGTTCTGCTTCAAGGGTCTGGGACACTTAAATGTCACAGTATATAAATGGTAATTGTTGGAAGAAATAGAGCAAAGTGATTTCAAAGGCATCCGAGTCCAGTGCTTTTGCTAGTTCATAGTAGAGGTTCAAGGCTGGAGCAGATTGCCTAAATTCCCTCAGAAAGAGGCAGCGAAGGGCTGGAGGATGAGGCAGCATCTCCTCAGTGGGTCCTGTGGTGAAAAGGTCTGGTTTTGTTAAATGGGCAGCAGCACAGTTTGGTGGTTATGATATTCCCGATGGATGTGTGCATTCAGATCCCTGCAGGCTGAGACGGGCCGAGCTCTCCAATTTCACTGACCTTGCCTTAGCTAGGAGGTTATTCTGCTGGTGCAAAACCTGATTGCAAGCTCTGAATCCTAATATAACTCAAGCATTTGACTTTTCCTTAAGAACTCCTGTGAGGGACACATTCATACCTTTCCTGTGGGCTGCCTTAGGACCAGGGGCTGCTGTGAGTCCCCAGTTTTAACTGCAGCACTCTGCTAGGGGGAATTCAAGACAGAATCAACCAAAGGCTCTTCAGAAGAGCTGGTGGCACTGATAACTGCCATCCTGAGAACAAGGGGCCACGGCTGAGTTGCTCCTGCCACAGGAAAGGGGAAGGAAGGGCAGCACTGTGACGGAAAACCAGGCTTGCTACTGCCACCCCTACTGCAGAGATAGGAAGGGTGAAGACAGAAATGCTGTTGCAGGATGGGGCCCTCCCTTTACCCCCAACAGCAAACACTGCCCTGGCTCCCTGCGCTCCTCTGCCGGCCACTGCAGCCATGAGCACCGAGCACCAAGCCTGGCAGAGTTCAGGAAGTGTTTGAACAATGCTCTCAGGCACTTGGAGTGACTCTTGGGGAAGGTCCCATGCAGGGCCCGGAGATGGATTCAATGATCCTTGCGGGTCCCTTCCAACTCAGCTTATTCTGTGATTCTGTGATTCTCTGAGCCTTGTTTCCCAGGGCTGATGCCTGGTGTTGCTGTGACAGCCTGAAGTCTCGTGCCTGTGCTGTTTGTGCCCAGCACTCACCCTGTGTGGGGAGCATGTGGCAGTGGATATTTCCCTGGGGAGCTGGGGGTCGGCATCTGCAATCTGCACTTGGTGACAAAACACTGTCCAGCCCCTGTAGAAGGTTTTGCTAATATCTAATATCTTTTTGGACTAGATGATCTCTGCAGGTCCCTTCCAACAGAAGTATTCTATTCTATTCTATTCTATTCTATTCTATTCTAATTCTAGTCTATTCTATTCTGTATTTCAGACCCATCTTACTCTTCCCAGTGATAGGGTCCCATACAGCAGGCATTTTGCAAAATGTCTGGCATCAAGGCCTCTCTTCCCGAGACAGAAACCATTGTGGGGCGGCTGGGGCTGGCGGGGAGCAGAGCATCCCATGTTCATCCCCAGAACAACAAAACCACCAGGTAAAGCAGGAAAGAAGACAAGACAGCAGAATTGGGCTTTACTTACATGGCATTCCAGCTAGTTGAGGAATGGAATACAACAGTGGTACCCTGGCTCACTTTTAATGCAAAGGGGATGTTACCTGTGAATTAAATACAGTGTGCTTCTGTTCTCCATTTTCTAGCTATTCTCCCCTGTATAAGGTTTTTGTTGCGATAATGAGCGACGCAGAGTCCCCAGGCAGGTGCAAAGGAGAGCCTCTTTTTTACAAAAACCCGGCCTTTTTAAGCAGTTAGCCAGTTATCTGTTTACATAGTTTTAAAGCACAACAAACAGAATTCAACCAACCACCATACACCACGATGTGAGCACGTGACAGTCACGCAGCATGTTTTTCTACCCTTAATTCAGCCGTGTCTCTTTCCCACAGTCCTTTTCTACTTAGCCGAAGTAACAGGCCTGAGCCATGATTTTACAAAGGCAATGAGGCAATCATTTTTATAAGGTTTTACCTATGTGCAACAGGTTTTGATCTTAGTTCATTTCTTTTATCTATCTTTTTTTTTTTTAAGAGTAAAATATAGTATAAGTTAAGGATCCTAGACACTTCTGAAGGTTTAAGTAGCCCAAATTTTGGAAACTGGGGTGCTTTTTTCACTAAGATGTTTTCTAATTAAAAATGGTTTGCAAGCACTGAGCCCATCATGTTCTTTGATGATCTGTCACAGCTCTACCACTACCACTACCACTCTGGGAAGCAGTACATGGAAAAACGGCTGTTATAGAAAAGCCAGTGAGATAAATCTTGAAATAATTTTACCAACATTAGGCATCCTATTTTGGGAAGAAACTGAAGAGAGGAATTTTTTCTTTCCCAGAAAATATTGACATTTCCAAAAGCAAGATATTCATAGGTGATGAGACTGATTTACAGCAATATGTGCACACAAACATTCACTTGCTCCTAGATTGTGAGCAGGAATGTCAGACTCATTTCTAAATTGGGCACTTGCACCTGCATGTGTAATATTCCAAACATAGTAGGTGCTTCTTACTGTTTCCCTATGTCTGATTTTGAAAAATCTGTTCCTTGCTAGATTGAACTCATTGCTTCTCAAGTATCTTCTCTAAATACGAGTTTGCATGTGACATTCATCCAGGAGTTCTCTGCAGATTCAGTTCTGACGCTGTACTTTCAGATGTTATTTGTTTTCATTCTTCCATAACATTTTTCAGTCCTCCCTTTCATTTCTATCTATCTTTTCAGTAAACCTTTATAATCCTGATATGCTGTTTTCATAGTTTCTCCAGGAATCTCTTTGAAGAGGCTGGACAAGCTAGACCATCTCTCAAAGGATGCAAAACATTTCCCTAATGTGGATATTACGTGTGCCAAGAAATTCCTGAATTAGTTTGAGTACTCCCATACCGCACTCACGAATGTCAGCAGCAGTCACAGGAGCTGTCTGTCCTTGCTGGAGACTGCTTATTCCCAGGAAGGATATTTTGCACCTCTAGGTTACCACATCTGCCACTGCCAGTTCTAATAAAGAGTTTCCCACCCCTCAACAGGAAATATTCAATCACCCGCCCAAAGCCCATCAGGACTAATTCTGTTCAGTATCTAAGCAACAATTCAGATAGCAAATGTTGGGGGGGGGGAGGCATTTGTGGCTAAATACTGTCCTAATGTCTCTTTTTAAGCAATGACCTTTTTTTTCTGCTTCTTGTCTAGACCAAGTTCTGATCACGCAGGAAAGGCCAAAGCAAAGACAGTTTAAGCAGAGCGACATAAAATCAGGATCCTCTCCCACGGAAATTTTGGATTTCCAGCAGAGCTGCTCTTCAGCTGTTGCAAGAGCCTTTACACAATCACCGTTCCTTTGCTCCTCTGCCTGCCCTGCAGGGAGGTTCCAGCCCCTGCCTCCCTCAGCACCCGGCTGTCCCAGCCTGACGGGCTGGGGCACACGCGGCCGAGGCGCAGAGCACTCCTGGGCCCCGGAGCTCTGCTGTGCCCCGGCCGGCATCCGAGCCTGCCCGCCGCTCCCTCTGCAGCCCCGTGACCCTGCCGGGGCAGCGGGGCTCCCGCTGCTCCTGGCTGCTGCAGGCCTGCTGAAGGCAACGAGGGCTTCTTCTGCTATCTCTATTTGTGGCAGCCTTCAAATACCAAAGTTAAATCCAGGCTTATCCTCTCTTTTCTTTACATAAAAGCTTCCACTCAAAGCAGATGTTCTCAAATCTATTATCCTCTATATTGTTCATATTGGTTCTAATTTTTCCCACGTTGCTCAAAGCTCTATCCTCAGGTGACTGTTCTCTGAGCTTTCCCAGCTCAGCTTTACCTTTCAAATAAGATTTATCCATTAAAAAACAGTTCTACTGCTTTTTGCAGCTATCATTTTGTCACATATGGATTTATTCAATAAATGCTTTTAATAGCAACATTTCTAGGCTTTGTTTGTCAAGAGCTGCCAGGCTTTTACAAGCCAGGGTTGGCACAGACACTGAATTGCCTCTCTGTACCCAGGGGAGAGTTTCCTGCTGGTCATGACAGAGGTCCTGCACACACAAGTAAATGAAAGGAAATTAAAAATATGGGTAGCTACATAATTCACAGCCAGTAAATGGTGAAGAGTATCAGGCTTCCAGCAACTTCTGGACCTCAACAAAGCTTCTAATAAAAGCTGGGATATGTGATTTTAATTTGCAGTTCCAAGATCTACTGAAAAAAACCTAAAAGCCCAGTTTGAACACAAGCACTAGGACAAGGAACTATATAAAGGCCATCAGCAAGAGCAAATTCAGCCAGCCCAAGGGCACTGGGAAGTAACAGCTGACAGGACAGAAGAGAGGTCAAGATCAGTATGCCAAAAATCTTTCATTCACGGGTCAGCCTGAAATTAAACAGCATTGCTGTTGCCTGCCTGCTGAGTGCTGTGGGGCAATGGGTGTCAAATTTGTGTCTTGGTGTACCCCTCATCCACCCATGCAGGACTTCACAGGTGTCTCCTGAACAACTGTGGAAGGTGGTGGTTATGGAAAAAATAGGGAGTCTTTCCCTCTATTCTGTTTCCCCAGTCCCTTCTGAGGTCTTCAGATGTCTATTGCTAAACTGTCCTCCTTGAAAGCGGCACAGCACTAAGTTTGTCTAAAGCAAAATCAAAAGAGAAAAGAAAATACATTGCCTAATATTATTTTTTAGGTTTTTCAAGAACTCTAAGCTTGTTTTGGTGCATCTTTTGCTTTCTTTCAATGAAATATTCAATTTAATACAGTCAGACATTAATAGGACTTCTTTTTGCTCGTCTTCCTCCATTCTTTCCATACTTACCCATTCAGTCCCACAAGGACTTATTAATTAAATTCTCTCAGTACAGCGTTATCTCTCTTTGACTATCTCTATTTTCTGTATTGCAGCTTGTGTACATTGTAGAGAGGAACCAGAGAGAGCAAAGAACCAAATAAAAAGATCCCTCCAGGAATACAGTATTCAATTATACAAAGAAAACCAGCAGTTCTGATTGCTCATCCTTATTTCCCAGGGGAGGCCTCAAATGTCTTTGTTCTTTGGCTCTTTAAAAAGAATTTCCTTTTCTGGTAAAATAATTTTACCTGTGAAAGCAGGCCAGGCTTTTGGTCACATTCACCTGCTTTTCCATTAGCAACTGTTACAACTTGTTCTTTCCCATGCTCAGCCTCCAACAAACAGCTTTGGGGTATTTTGCAGCTCCCCATGGCTTTGTGCCCAGGCTCCAGGACCTTCCACCAGATCTGGGTTTCCAGGAGGGAACATGCCTCATGTGAACCACACAGTGGGCTCTTCTTACAAACGTCAGAGTGTCATAAATGCATTATTGCTGACACAGTGATGATGAGATCCTGGAGAGGCCCAGAAAGGAATGAGCATGGGGCCCCAAGCCCCCTCTCATTTCCTGAAGGGCTGTACCTGTTTTATGGACAAAGAACAACTTCTGCTCCCGGAGCTGTCAGTCAAAGTCAGCTTCCCCAGTGCTAAAGTGACCACAAATAACAGAATAACTCCTACAAACCTAAATGTGAAGTACAGTAGTATATATAATTAACCAAGCGTTTCAAGCTGTGAACTCCCTGTCTCCTTCAAGTCCACAAATTTTATGATTCACAGCCATCACACCTAGGGTATTTGTGCACACATATACACGTTTTGATATGTTCAGTATTTTGTTCTTGTCTAAAAATAAGGTTGCAAAATGGAATGGGAAAATCCATTTGCTCCCTGGGAACCTGATATTACCTTCAGTTTACCATCTTCCCAGCTGGCTAGATATTGTATCATTTATGCTGGGCCTCTGGCAAGATTAATGGCATCATCTGTACAGTGTTAACAGCCTAATCTTGCTAAATCTCTTTGTTTTGAAATTTAACTGTGCCTGATCTTCATTATTTTAATTGTTTAATGTATTATAATTAATTAGATCTAACAGATTCCAATTCAGCCCGACATATTCACATCTGTCTGCGAGCTGTGGGAAGCACAAGACAAACCAGGCTGATTCCATGCCGGCTTTTCAGTCCAGAGACCAGGTACTATTTTTGCCACTGTCTTTTATGTTTGTCTGCAGGCAAGTCATCTATCTTTCTGTTTCTCCAAGGGATTCCAGCTTGCTGTGTTTATAGCCTAACTGGATCTCAGCACAGGTTGACATCTTTACACGCAAGTGTTACGGAAGTAGGAGTAGCAACCCACAGCCCATCCCATACACAGCTGCCTTCCTAGTGGGACTGGCTGCTGCTTAAACCGAGCACAGCAATAAACACCGTGAACATGGAGGCTTGTGAATATGTATGCTGTTTCAGCATAAAACATGGAAACCTCCCTTTCCTTCCCACCCACCTCATGTCAAGTTCTGGCAAGATTCTGGTACTTCCCAGAGGACAGACTTTCTGCCTACACAGAGGGATACCTTCTACTTGCTGTGCGTGACAGAGCCCCATCAGAGTCATGTCAGTTTTTTCCTGAAAATGCTGCTGCTGCTGCTGCTGCTGCATGCACAGGCCTGGCATCATCTTTTGCACCGTCTCTCTAATGGTGCATCTTCATTCTGCCCACAGCCAGGTTGAAGGGAAGAATATCTTTTTGCTGGGGATTAAGAGCCGGTTGTTTCTCCTCCTCTCTTCTTCTTCTTCTTCTTCTTCTTCTTCTTCTTCTTCTTCTTCTTCTTCTTCTTCTTCTTTTTTCTTCTTCTTTCTTCTTGTGAGAAGAGCAAGCTTTCCTTTCCAACAGTGACGTTGCCTACCTTCTCTTCCCCATCACCTTAACAGAGCACTCAGCCAGGACATGGAGGACCCAAATTCAATTCACTCCTCCATCTGAGAGAAGGTGGATCCATTTCTTCAAGGCACACTCTTGCTATCAATCTCCACAAGGGAATCTTTAGCTCCTGCTAAATGTTTGTTGTATTTGTCCAAAAATTAATAACAGAGGATTGATCCCAAGAGCAACAGCAGCCTACTGTTCTGCTGTCCAGAGCTCACAAGCGAGGGCGAAAAGATTTGGTTCTGCTCTGTGCCCTAAGGACTACTTTTGCATCTTATCTGGTGATTACTGTGTAAAACAAATTCAGGATATCTTTCCAAGGAGTATCAGGGTTCCCTAGCACCCTCCTTGCAGCAGCAAGGAGTACAGCAAAAGACCAAAACCCCCTCATATATAACAAATCAGACCTTGGCTGAATTCATCATGAAAAAGAAGATGGGAAGAAACAAACATATGCAGAAACCTGCTGCTGTCGTCTCCACAAGAAAACCACATGTTAATGCCCCCCAACCTGATAAAAGACATTCCCGTTGGCATTGTGGACAGCCAACTGCCCGGGGGTCCCCTGACAGTAACAAACAGGTGCTCCAAGGAAGACACAACAGGTGTGACATGAAAAGAGCAGCATGCACTTGGTCTAGCAAAGATCCCCCCACAAGGTTACAGAACAAGCCCCCACCGGTACCACACCTCAGAAATACTGCCTTTGCAGTATCCATGGTTTTGTGGCAGCCAGCCTTCTCTAAAAATGTCTCATTAAGATTAATTAAAACCTTCCCCCAAAAACCCCAAGAAAAACATTATGTTACTTGGGAACCTTGGTACAAAAGAGCAGAGAAAACGATCTCTTGCAAACATGGAGATTGATTTCAAAACACTAGGAGGAAAAAAATACGTACTTCTTGTATTTTTGATCCCTTTAATAATTGTCAGTTCTGTAAAAATATTCAGTTAGAACAACTGTAATCAAAATAATATACTGTGTCCTTCTGTGATCTTGTTTGGGGATTCTTTTCCACTCCCAAACATAGCACAGGCTTGGTTTTACGTAGAGGCACTTTTCTTTTTGCAATTTATTTTTTGTCTGAAGAAAATGCACTTTCAAATTACATGCAAGATGGATTCATGAATTTGAAGCAATTTGCAGGCTGTTAGGGGTGAAAAGGGAGAGTTTGTGGCGCTGGGGCCAGGTATGCTCACATCCAGCCCTTTTCGATGGCTGAGTACGGCTCAGCTGGGACTGGTCCTCGTGCTGCCAGAGGAGCTGCCGAGCAGCTCTGACTCAGGTGGGCAAAACACACCCCAGTAGCCATAACCACAGACTGGGAGGAACCCAGCAGGAGCTACTGTAGCCAAGGCAGAATTTGTCAGAGCAAGAAGCCTGCTGCGGAAGGGAGGAGCAAGACAAAATCTCCAGCAAGGCTGGTCTGTGGGAGGAAGATCACGGCAGGAGGGAGAGCGGGAATTTTTGGTTGGTGGCAAAGCACCAAGGCACAGGAAAAAAGCACTTTAGTGCTGCATATATCCAAATGAATGTACTGAACAGTCCTCAACCACCCTCTGAGCTGCTATGCCATATTTACTTGGGGAAGTGATCTGCTGGGGATATAAATTGTATGAATGTCAGACTGGTGCCAGGGAATGTGTGAGCCACGGGCAGGACATGCCAAGCAAACTCCCAAAGCTTCCTGGGAGTGGCACACTGTACAAGTGCCAGGAGAGGCTTCATTTACAGCTGAGGTGCAGGTATGTTAGCCTAGCTCGTTACCCAAAAACCTGCAGGAAAAATCTTCCCTGAGTTTGTGTCCAGATGCTGAGGAGTAGGTTTGGTGTTGCAGATGAAGTGTCTGTGCACCAAGAGCTTAAAAGCTCTGTAAGAGAAACAGAAAGAGAACTCCTAACCATGCTTTCCCCATCACCAGCTACCAGTAGGAGATGGGGAAAACAAAAAGTTCAGAGAGTTTCTTCATCAGTGCTGAGCAGTTGTACCACAGACTGCATTGATAGATGGATATAAGCCTGGAATTCACGACATTTTGAGAACTTCCTGCTTGAACATCAACCATAGCTCTAGCTGGACACCTCCAAATCTCCACTTTGTCTTATAAACTGCTTCTTAAGAAAACCCCTGCCCCATGGGCTTTCTGATAGTTGCAAGATAGAGTACAGATCTTTCTACATCCTGTAAGACCATCTATGGATCTCATCTGTAGTAGTGATTTCTACTACTTCTTTTTCCAAAGAAGCCAAAAAAATAAGCCAAATTTTGAAACTAGATAGGCTTCATTCTTCTTTTATTACCCTCCTTCCTTTCTGTTTTCACAGTTAGTGGAACATTTTCTTCAGCAGGTTTTTTTCCCCATATCTTGTCCCTCCACCTATTCTCCTTAGAAAGGCACCTAATCTCTGCTTTTGAATTCTGAGTTCTCCTTGTGCACCTTCTTCTCTGAAAACCGGCTTAATCCATAGCCTAGCAAGTCTTCCTGTGCGCTGTTGTCTCCATACAACTTTTTGCATTTGCAGGCGTGAGCTGTAACCAGCTCTGGTGACAGTTTTTCTGTAAAAGAAGAAAAATGACATTGTAAAATCTGGAGCTGATCAGCAAATCTGTTGGTGAAGCTCAGAGCAACTCACAGCATTCTGAAGTTAGTCTACTGCTATTATTGCTGCTCACATGCTGCTTATCGTATCATAGAGATCATCTGGTTACAGCCTAGTTGCACTCTTAATAAGCCAAGCCAGAAGCCTGCCAAGTTTGAAAAAAAAAAAAAAAAAGTTTAACTGAGAAGTGAGACATTAACTATTTGAGAGATAATATCATCTATAAGCTTGGTAGTCTTGTTCAGCAGTTTAACCTTTTTCTCATTGAAACATCCTTTTCAGGTTAAGTAATACAAAAAAGAGAATCCAGAAGTTGGGAGAAAAAGAGAGTGCCTGCCCTGCGAGACCTTAGGCCTGGATGTTTTTTCTTCAAAAATCTTTCTTTGGGGCTTAGGTTTCAAAGTCTGCCCTAGGTAAATGACAAGAAAGATTGGCTTGGTAACTCTGGCACTGGCTTGCAAATGTGATCTCAGCCCCTTTTTCAGCCTCAGGTTTTTCCATATGGCCACGGGGAAATCATATGGACATTTTCCCGAGAGCTCTGTCCCTGCAGAGACTTTCCCTGCAGGACTGGGTGTAGATGTCAATTTGCTGCTGACCTTTAAACGACTGTAAAACTGTAACTTGGCCACACTCCAAGTACTCCCACTAATTTTATACTTCCTGGGGCTTTTCTATTATGCAAAACCAGTCAGGTTTCACTTGGAAGTTGCGTAGAAGAGCAGCTTTTATCACAGCCCAGTACTATGCATGTGTGTAGTCTTTGTTTTGACATCAGCTCAATTGTGTCCTGTTTAGATAATTGACCAGAGAAGAACTACAAAAATTTCCAGGCTAGATAAGTTATCCATCTTGTGGAAGAGCCTGACAGAAAACACAAAAAGGAGGCAAGGCATTTTTCTTTGTTTCTCCAGCTAAGCTGATTTGTAAAATATACAACACTCACATGGTTTTTAGAGTAATACAGACCCTGTGGGACAGTTGTAAAACTCCATATAAGAATATTATAAAACCACTGCAATGTACTATTTGAAATGTGTGTAGGGATTAAAAAAGTAATAATTTGCTTCATTCTAGTTAGCTTCTCTTAAACTAGACTCATTAGTTCCCAGACACAACAGCTGGGTCTTCAAAATGTCAGGTAGCTGGCAAGGGGCATGATAAGAATCCACAAGTGTTTCAGGAGTATAAATATCAAAGCAGGAGATTCTCCAGTCAGGATGGAAAGGGGTAAGTACCAATTAGTTTTGTTACAACTACTGACAGGAGCACATCCTAACAGCCTGGTTGAACTTCTCGGATGAAGAAACAGCCAGCCATTAACTGGCTCACACCAGGGTGTATCCGAGACCTCATTTCTAAATCAGACAGAATTCTTAGACCGGTTCAGTTACAGGAATTGATGCTGAGCCAGGAGAGCAAAGGGAATACAAAGATAGTAACAGACTCCAGAGATCCTGGGAGGAAAAACGGTGTTCAGGGCCAAAAGGAGGAAGAAGAGGCACGGCAAGAGAATCGAGTTGTTCTGTAAGAAATCAAACAAACAAGGTGGGGTTCGATTGATTGTTTTCATGGACTTAAGTTCCTTGTCTCCTAAAATCTCCTCTGCCACTACAACCTCAGGTCCTCTCCCTAAGACCCCTGTCTATAGGGCACATGCTATGCTCAATCAAAAATCTTTGAGCACACTCCCACCAGGCTGGCAGCTCTCAGCCGCTGTGTAAGGGCTGCATCCACCTGCCTTTTCCTCAACACAGGCATTTCATTACGCGCTTTGTCCTCTGTACAGCTGCAGTTTTTCACAGACCTTATTTATCTTGAGATTTCAGCTCATCTTTCAAATTTGCTTGAAACCCAGTCCCAAAGTTTTTCGGGGGAATTGCTGAATGTACAGAGAGATAAACAACACAATCTCATAAACCTAACTTCAAAGGCAACCAGGCTAAAAAACACCAGGTTTTAATTTCTGATCCTGTTCATGCCAAATGTTGCCTAACATTTCAGCAGCAATCTGTGGCTCTGAGAGCTTCCTTCAATATCCTATCAAGAATATAAAATAAATTCTAATAAATGTAGTCAGTATAAAATAAAATGAGTTGAAATTGGTTGCTGGGATGCAAAACTGAAGCTGACAGGCAGTTGTGAGGAAACTTGCAAGAAAATGCTTATTTTATGTATTTCTTTGGGGCTTAGCAGCCTGGAGCTGTCAAGATGGTTTTGCACATGCTCGGCAGCAAAAACAAGGGAACTGAGTGATTTTACCAGTAGAAAATGTAAATTCCTACTGCATTAAGCAAAGCTTCAAGATTAAAAGTGCTATTAATGCCTATAACTTGAATAAAGTTACTTTAGTATGTATTTAGGGGCCTAAGTTTTCCTTGTAAAACTACATTTTGAATTTTTTAGTAGCCTGTTGTGATAATTTTGCCAAGGGCTTGTGAAAATCTAGGTAAATATATTAGTAAATTCACCTTCATCCACAGCTCTATCAAACCGTTCAGATACCAGTGATTGATGAGATTTTTTTACTCTAGAAATTGTCTTTTATAGGACCTCAACTCATAAAATGACCTTTGAAGTGCTGTCTCATTTTACTTTTAACTTCAAATTATTATCTGATAAACAATTCACTGTATTAATAATTCCTTGGATTACCTTATAAACATACAGGTTCAGTATGTTACCCATTGATCCTTTTAATGGTAAATGTTTATACTGAGAGTTTAGAAGTTGGCATGTATCCTACAGGAGCTATGCTGTTTCATTTTTTAGGTCCTCCATAAATCCTCAGAACATACCCTATGCGACTTGCACCTTAGCATTTTTTTTCTGATCCCTTCAACTCCGACAACGATGTTCTATTTCTAAAGAATGCAAAGAAAATAAATAATTTATCTTTAAAAAATAAGAGACAAACTCAGGATAAATGCATGCAACATGAGAAGCTGTGAAATTAAATGGCACAACTGATTTGAACCAAGACATTATGGAGCCTTTCTCCTGACAATCAACATTAAAATAACATTAGCTAGTAAGAACAAATAAATAAAAAATAAGTCCAAAAATAAATCAAAGTAGGTATAATAGAATGATGTTAGTCTCAAGTTTGCTTCAAGACATCCTGTCTCTTCTGGCAACGCTTTTTAAGTGTTATCCTGCTCACTCAAGAGCAGTTACACAAAGTGGAAATGAATACAAGCTAAGAGTTCCGAGTTCCCAAATCCCAATGGCTATTGTTTGCAAAGAGTAAAGAACTGTATTCATCTATAAATGAACAGGATTCTTCTGGATTCAGTAATTCAGTAATTCAACCCTGTGTGAAGGATTGGGATAAGACTGATGGCACAGTGAATTTATCAATGCCATGCTAAGTTCACTCGAACTCGTACTTGCAGCCCCAGAGTACAGAGGTTCAGTCAGTGCTCCCAGTGGAGCGGGTACCCAACCACCTTCACACATCCCAGGGCACGGCGTGCCCCTTTCGGCACCATCCATCTTGCTTCCTGCAGGGAGAAATGGTGAAGAAAGTAGATGTGATGGGCTCTTTCACTGTATCTTTGGAAGACACACAAACACCTCAGCACTAGGCAATCAGATAGGAATGAGAATATAATAAAAACATAATATATTGTCTTGGGGTGACTGTGCTGTTGTATCCCCTACCATTGCTCTATGCCCAGACATGACTCCTGAGCCTTTCTATGCCTTTAAAACTGGATGCAAGAAACAGAGGAAAAAAAACTGAGCGAACTTTTCAAAACAGTTTGTGCTTCAAGGACACGGAGATTAGCTATGGCTGCTGCAGGTAGAGGAAGCACTTCTTCTGGCTTTTCGGTCAGTTTTCTTCAGCTCTGTTTCTTCGGAGAGGGACGGAGAGTTGAGGTTTTTTTTCTCTTGGGACTTCGTTTTTTTCCCTTCTTCTCTTCTGAACTTGTTCGGAACACCAGAACATCAGAACCCCACTGGGGGACCTTCCACCGGCCTGGAGGGGGGCCCCCCACGCCATATATAAACCATATATATTCTACTTGCAGGCCTCTGTCTAGCCAAGTGTTTTCAAACATTCATGTTAAATCTCCTTCTTGTTGCTGATGGTGGGGATATTTCATTTGGTTTCCTCAAAGTTCTGATGACTGCAGCAGCATCCCTAAATCACTTGCTCCCTAGCTGCATCTCAAAATAGTCTGAATTATCAACCCTACTCATGAGTGATGAACTTTGTTCTTACATGCAGCTTTTGAGTTCACATCTAATATTGTAAGATCAGTGCAGGTAGAGAAACAAACTGGATTTTTCCTAAGAAAGCAGATACACTCAAAGCAACGGCATGATGCCTTTTTTCAAAATGACCTCTCAACAACTCAAGAATTTGCACACTTTTACAATGCTACTAATATACTTGAACACTACAATGAAAGGAAATAAATTATATTCAGGACCTATACATACATGCAAACATATATTTACGTATGTGACAGCCTTTCCACCCAGACCTCTCAAACCCTCCTTTCAGCTAATGGATTACTGGAAGTCATTGCAGCCCTGTAAGTGCAGTCAATTCCTGATGTTTTCCCCCATCTCATACACTGAGGGTCAGAAATAAAGTTCTTTAGAGTAAATACAGCTCTTAGTGACCCCTCTACAAACTTATGGTCCCTCATAAGTTTCAGCTTTTTCTAAACAAGGAAGACCAGCATCTATCTTCCTTTCTCAGAAAGGTCAGTAGGAAGCAAAGAACAGTGCTGATTAATCTTCATCACTTGGTGACAGGTTCTGTGAAGGCAGTTGCCATTTTACATTACTTTTTTTCAGAATCAGGGAATGTGGTAGCTTACAATTCATCATTTCTATGCCATTTATTTGTTAGGTATCCTGACATCCTTCTTGGATACTTGTCACTGTTGACAAGATGTTTGCAAACATTTTTAAATTATTTTGGTGGAAATTATCTTTGCATTGTATTGACAGGTGAATTGGAGGAGTGACCCTTAGGGACACTTCCAACCATGCACTAACTGTCTAATATATATACCTAAATCCATCCATATACAAAATAATTTGAGGATTTGAATCCAAGGTAAAGGATTACTTACGCAGGACTCACTGGTACATTGATTCTTTGGCTAGATTTGTAATTTTTATAAAAAAATAGACTACAAACAGGTTACAGAAGGTTTGATGAGGCAGAGAGAAAGGCCATGTGAGATCCAGCAGCTCCAACTACTTTCCACTCAGTGATGGAAAATAGTAGCCTTATTCACAATTCATATGTTTTATCACTGGCACCAGACAGAGAGTCAGAATCTGACTCATTTTAGAACACTGGGGGTGGGGGGAGGAAACAAAAAAAGAAAAGAATACTCTAAATGCATGCATCCTTCACTAAAGTCTTTCAGTTGGGTCAACCTACAAGAGTGTCCTGAGGACGAAGGGTATCTGTTGATCCAAAAGCACAATCAGACTACAAAGGAGATGAACAAAAGATCTCATTCCCTTGTGCAAAGCTTGAAGTTTGGCTTGCAAATCACAGGCAGTGGCCAAGGAAAGACATAAAGATAGGTATGATATATTCCTAAAAACAACAATAAATGTTTTATTCCAGAAAGGTTGTAATAATCAAAGGATCTTACTTTTGCTAAGTGGGGGGAAAGAAGTTCAATACGCTAGAGAAGCACACAAAGGCTGCATAAAAATACACCCATATGCATATGATCATGTAGCCTGAGAATCAGCACAGAAAGGTATGTAACAAAATCACAACAGTCAGGATTTTAAGCAAGCAGCTTTTGGAAATGTAGCTCTTAACAGTAGGAGAGCACATGACAGAGCTGCCAACTCTTCTTTTCTTCCCTCGGCAGGCTGAAAATTTGCAGAATCATCTCCTGGTCTCTGGGGAAATGCCCTTTGCTAGGCTGCTTTTCCTCATTTTCCTGTTCCCAGGAAAAAAAAACCAAAAGACAAAGACCAACCAACAGCAACTCAGAACATCTCCATATGCTAACAGCAGCCCGGTTAGCACCAAGAGTCACCACCACTGAGCCTTCCAGTCCTGACAGCATTCAGCAACTTCTAAGAGCTATTCCGATGGAGTTCCTGGGTTGTCATTCCTGGTCTATGTGAGGGTGACCCCCCAAAATCCTGCCATCCTCTTCTAGTACGGGGATAACCCTACCTTGTACACATCTACTTTTAATTAATTACGATTAAGCACAAGAAAGAATAACTAAGCACTCGTGGAGAAAGGATGGGAGGGAAGAAGAACTAAAAGCTGTTTTAGAGGGGAAATAAAAGATATCTGGAGTAATTTTCTCCCCTCCCCATCCCTCCATTTCTTCTTCTCATGTAAGAAAGTAAAGTAAGAATGAGTGTAAATAAACATGCATATATGTACTTTCATATGCAAATGTTTCTAACTTTACAAATGAGTTTTTGCTGCTGGCTGCCGCCTGACAGTCTGAGATAGTGAAAGTGCAAGTCATCGAACAAAAAGCTGTGAGGAGAGCAACAGAGAAAATGCATCTAAAGAACAGGAAAGCTGCTTAAAGCCCAGGTTTTTAAGAGACCAAGTTCCCTGGTCAAAACTGCAATAAGCAAGACAAAATAAAACATTCCACAACAGGGGAAAAGCATAGCAAATATAAGAATAAGAGACAGCAGGAGAGTATCTGTTCAAGAGACAGCATATGCAAAGGTGAGTAATGTCTAATTCCTTGGATGTGTTTCAAATGGCAGCGTTCATGAAATCCAGAGGAGTGGAAATGGTGTTTGGCAAAAATAGCCCACTTAAAGGGGAAGGAGTGCAGCGTCTATTGACGCATGGAGCTGTTAGCAAACAAAAACTATGGTTAGTGGCAATTAGGGTTGTTGCAGGAGATGTTCCATTCACTCCAAAACCAAAAATAATGGAAAGGACAGAATGGAAAGGCTGATGTTTTCCTTCCACGAAACTATTAACACTGCCTACAGTACTGCAGCCTACTTCACAAGGGGTTCCCCTATATTTCCTGGAAATATCAAAAAGCAATCCACAATTGTGCTTCATCTATTGCATGCTCCAGTCTGGGTTCTTTATGCACTTTTTTTTTTTCTTTTTTAAGGATTACAATTTTTCCTGTATCAGTTAATTTTTCATCATGTTACCACAAAGTATTCAAGTACCTCTGAAAACGTATGGTCTATATTTGGGTGGTTGCCATTTCAATGAGACTTTTCTACAAAATAAAGCTTTTTAGCTTATGTTAAAAATGAACTCTGTAACATAACTTGAAACAAGTTGCAGCAAATGCTGTGCAATCATACCATCTGTGTTCAAGTACAGCTCTAAAGCTCTCCTCCTATTGCTTCCTAAAGTGGAAAATAATGGTAAAAAATAAAAACAGGTAAGATGAAGAAGCACTGTGTATTGGAATACATTATGAACCTGAGCCTTACAATGTTTGTTTCAAAAAACCCCCTTTGTACCTGTATACTCCAACAAAGCATCATTTGGAAACCAAAGAGGAAGGTTAAATTAAGCAACAGTGATGTTCTCACCTGACACAGCTAGTAAATTCTGGTGAGCTTCACTCTACACAATATTGCCTATTTTGCTTTTTTTAGCTCTCTTCACAAGCTTTCCAACAATATTCCATAGGAACATTAGTGAAATTCTTTAAACCTTGGAGTTAATGGAAGGAACTAGAACTGATGAGAAATAATTTTTTAAATATTCCACTGTTAAATTAATGTCTAAGATAACAGACGCTGATGGAGTAAAATATACATTATGACAAACCCCAAGATACATCTTAGGCCACGACGAAGCATAGTAAGAAATCCAGAAACAAACTCTGCAGGTAAAATGCCACCATGGGAGAACTAACTACTCTTTATATGATACAATGAAAAAAACCCCAGTTCTTAAAAAGTCAACTTTGTCATGGGGGAGCTTAAAGTAGCACCTTTCCGAGATAAAGTCAAAATACAGGATCACTGTTTTGAAGATTAAAGTGACCCCGTTCTGATCACTTTATCTCACTCTCGGGTCCACAGTCACTTTGTCACTGCAGGGTGGAAGGAAAACAAGGACCACGCCGGGAAGCTGTCCTGGAACTGCCTGGAAAAGACAGAGAGAGGTGTGCAGGCAAGAGCAGGAGGCAGCGCATCCGCGGGAGAACCTGTAGATGCTGTTTTCTCTGGTACCGAACCAACCTGCACCCGGCCACTCTAGAACACAAATACATCCATAACTTCCTCTTGCTTTCCCAGAAGCAAGCACCTCACTCTTCCTACGCTGCTCCCTCACACTGCCCCACCAACAGATTTTTATGACTGCCGACATAAATACAGGCCCGTCCTGCGCCGGGGCTCTTGCAGCGTGAGTTGTTCCGAACAATCAGTGGAGCGAGCGCTCGTGGTGCGGGCGGGAGCGGCTCGGGAGCGGCTCGGGAGCTGCTGCCGCGGGGCTCCCGGCGCGGCCGCACAGCCGGGACACGGCCCCGGGCACGTGACCGCAGCGCGGGGTCTCCGTGAGGTCGGCACCGAGCAGGAACAGGGCGGAGGGCGCACCGGGAGCCAGCCCCCCCCGCGAGGGAATCCCCCTCCCACTCTGGAGATGCTCCTGTCCCACGGCACTCCCAGATACAACATGAGTCTAGAACAGAACCTTTAAGCCTATCTGGCCCTTTTTGAAAAATATATCGAGGTGCTTTCTCCATCTTATTATTCTCCATTTTATTTCTAGTCCTGTGAGACAGAGCTGATCCCAGAGCCAGGAGAAAGCAGGAGAGGTCAGAACACTGCATACTTGAGACAGGGATTCAAGCTAGGGCATGCCGTTCAGAAAGGGGACAAGTGAATGCCGACTTCCAAGACCTTTAGGAAACACTTTTTTTTTTTTCCCCCAGAAAATGAAAATGCATTTCCAACAACAGCAATGTTTATTAATACTCTTCCTACTCCTGTCAGCGCGTTCTCATCAACGTTTCGGTGGTGCTGTCCGAAATGCCCGCTTGCCTTTCCAAGGGAGAGGCTTCCAGAGGGACGGTCCTATGCCTGCGGAGCCGCTGTGCGCCCATCCGCCAGCCCCGGGAGGGTCTCCCAGGGCCCTGCCGCCATCCCCGGGCTCCCATCCTCTTCTGGACCTCTCATTTTTAACCCACAGCATGTGTCGCGCTCCCGGTGCAGGATGAGGCTCCCGGGGCGCGGTTAGATGCGGGGCCGTCCCGCAGCCGCGCGTGTGCCGGGATGGTCCCGGTCCCCCCGTACCCTGGGGCCTCAGCCACCTAGCCACGCGCGGGGCTGGGCGGGGGTTACTGGGGACACTGTGCGCTCTGGGCGGCACAAAGCCTGGAGAGCGCGCCCGGGGAGCGCGGAGGGCGGCGGTGACATCCGCACACACCCCACGGCCGCACGAAGAGGCGGTGCTGCCGCCCCCGCTCTGTGCCGCAGGCGCGGGCACCGCTCCGCCGCCCACGGGCGGGTGCGGGGATCTCCCCGCTGGGCCGGGGCCGGTGCTGCGGGAGGGGCGGGACGCGGC